>JBAIZL010000002.1:207201103-207546103 GCA_036971475.1 Prosapia bicincta | reverse complement strand
TTGGTATATTAAAAAAGAACAAAAAATATGATCATGTAAGAGAATTATTATAATCGGAAATTATAAAATGAATTCTTACTATTCATGTTAATATTACGATTCGTTCATTAGCAATATATTTTTGTTATAAATGATACCGGATTTAAGGTTTCATTATTACTTTAAAAAATGTTAAGTATAATTAAAGAAAGCGAAATAACGACTATTCACATATCTAAACTGCTCTATATTCCTTAGCAAGCTATGTTATTCTTGTCACGTTGTCCTTAATAAGCTGGACGTCTTGAAGGCGCAATCAAGGTAGTCGTGGAACCTACCTAGTAATTACGCGTTTTGTAGACGTTGACTGTAAAGCATGAAAAGAAAATCTTTACAAAATGAAATAACGAACAAAATTACTAGTAGTATAAAAACTGCGTAGCTATTCTAAATGTCATAATAATTACACAATGCATTTCAGGACATGAAATAACACGAACACATTTAATTATTCAACTAAAAATGTATATATTTAATTATCAAGTTGAAAAATGCATAGTATTTTCTGGAAACATCATTAAAATGTAAATAGCACTATAATTATTTAACTTTCACAGTTGTCGTTCGAACGATTAAAAATAAATAGAATCTCTTAAACCCCAAACACGTTTGTAATTTATATACTGTTGTAGATTTAGATTTTAAAGGAATCGTCTTCAGAGGAAATTACTGCAGGGCTGACTGTCGGGTTAATGTTTTAGTGGTAAATACAAATTTTTATTGGTTTTAGAGGTCTTATTTATTTATAAATAAAAATTACACCACAGTTGATACAACTTATTTCTTCGTATTACGCCCTCTAGACTGGAAGACAAGAATAACTAGAATACTTGACAAATATGGTCTGCAGTAACTGAACTATTGAGATAACGAGAGTTTCTCATTTATTGTCGACCAGTTTTGTGCGACCCATAATCCCACTTTAGAGACTCTAGGGGTGCACAGAGTCATTGCTTTCAAGAAATGTTTTGACTGTAAAAACCTATTGGGCGTCACTAACGCGTTTAATTGTAACTAAATACAAAATACTTCATGGTACAAATCCATGACTCTAACATATATGTTAAAACATTGTGACTCTTAAGTCGGATAAAATGTAAGTAGTATAAGTAAGGCAACTAAAATATTTATAGGTTTATAGACATTGTATTTTATAATGAACCGTCAATGTAGGTTAAAATATACTTTATATGTTTTATTTTAATATAATAGCAATATCCATTTAAAAATTACTGTCATATAAAATAATTCCAATAAGAATATTGGTTTTATTGGAAAAATTAGTAAACTAAATGTTGGCGAAACCTAGTAAGAAAGGGGTTTATAGCAGTCTGTGTAGTTTTTATTATTTCATAATTACGGTGTTTATTATTCATTGATTCATAATCCAAGCAAATTACATCTGAAAACACTTGTCTATAAACGTTTGTTTATAATAATTTTTTTTGTTTATTATTATTATTAAATATTATTACAAATGATTAGCTCCTATTAATATTACTAAGTACGATATATGACAATATGGCAAGGCAGTGGAGGCATACTAAACATGGTGTTCATTAAAAAGTTAACAATGGTAACATATAAATAAAAACAACACAAAGTAAATAAATAAACACATGCAAAACATCTTGATATATTTTAAAATATAAATTTTAGAAAAAAAATTTCGAAGGACTATAAAAACCAATAATAACTCTATTCCTCAATAACATAGACTGGGAGATAAGGGGTACATAAGGCCTATGGCAATCAAGGTAGGTAATACAGCCATCAATTTACATACAGGTTACGTGTTTTCCTGGTTGCTTGTTTTCAATAAATCAGCCTGGGAGACCATTAAAGAAGACATATTATATTCTGTGCTACCCATTAAGACATACTTACTTCTTCCAAAAGGCGTCCATTTTCAGTTGTAGCCGATGGTCTGATGTTCATAATAAATTGTCATCCCAGAGTTGAAATAATATTTGTTTCTGAGTAAGGTATTGATTTCCATAGCCTCTATCATTAAAATGTTCCTGGCCAGATTTGGATACCACCATTTAATGACAATGTGCTCTAGGTCTTTTTCTCCACTTCGGTATAGGGCGCATTCTAGTGATGCCGCTAAATTGTACCGGTAAATGTAGACCTGGGTTAAAATGTGTCCAGTCAGTGCTCTGCCCATGAAAGTACATGGATTTCTCTATTCATGACTTCTTTTGCCGGTTGTTTCCGCCGGTCCCACGGTGCATTATTACTACTCCTAAGTCCACTTTCTTCTAAAAAACCAAGATATTCAAATATCCTCAGGTGAAATCGTCATTAGTTCATTACATATTAAGAGATAAATTCACAAAATATAACTTTACCATCAATTTTCATTTGATATCATAATTTTAATTTGATTATTTTATGTGTAAAAAGTCTTTTTCCCAATATTTATTAGAGGCAGCATTATTGAATATTTACCTGAGATATTGGTTTACATTATTATTTACACGTTTTTAAACTGAAATGAAAAATGTATAATTGGAAGATAAGGAAAAGTATGTAGTGTTTTAGGAAATTTCGTCAAAGGAATTTCAAACACAAATTACTGAATGTATTCGTCTGACAAAGTGATAAGCTTATTATATTCTTCAAGAGAATGTTAATTATATGAACAAAAATCAAACAATATAATTAGAGGAATATACAGATCGGATATTTGTGTGGATAAATAGTGGCAACTTTGACAACGGCATAAAACGAAATTCGATCATAATGTAATAAGGAAATAACAACTACATATCTAAAAATAAAAAATTTAAATTTAATAAAAAAACAGAACCAATTTCAAGAAACAGAACCGATATTCAAACAAGTAGTTATTCAGTTCGTACCAGACCGAGATATCTAGTTTTTTAAAACTATAAATTAAATACTGAATACTTGAAATTAACTGAAATAGCATAACGATTGAAAGTTTGTATAAAATATGTAGTATGTAGAAGATGGAGAGTGTAAGCTAATAGAGGGAATCGAATTATTTCTTTATATAATTTGTTTAATCAAAGTTTTAGACTTATTCATAGAGACGTTGATCTTATTTGCTGTGTTATTTTTTTCAGAAACAGGTATACACTTAGTCATTACAATAGAGATAATATACATTTAAGTATTCGCTCAAATAAAATTTTTCTAACTGTCGTAAACTCTAAGCTCTTGTAATACAAAAGAAATATAGATTTAGGGAGCACTTTATTTCCTGTAGAAAACTACAATGCTTAAGTTACACCTCGTTGTCTATTCAATTTCACAGGAAAATGAATTTTCTAGTATAAATAATATGACAGGGAATAAATATAAATTGGTATATTGATATAAATAATTTATTAAAAAGATGGAAAAAGTATAGAGTGAGTCGAGGACAGATGGCCACCATACTGTAAAACCTTTATAACATTGTTATTATTAACATAGTTTATTTGAAAAGTATTATTTAGTTGCTTTGGTAATATAGATTTCAGAAGGTAAGCTTTATATATATATATTTATATATATATAAACTTGAATTTTTATTTTCCTTGTAATGTATATAACTGATTTGAAAGTAAAAATTATGGATATTAATGTCTATGGGATGTACTTAATTGAAAACTCTGACAAAAACAGTCACGCAAGAAGTAGTTCCATGCTTCAGTTCCCAGTTGTTTCAAAAAAACAAAAATTGGTGTTAAACGTAGCTCACAGCACAATACCAAATTTCACCGACAAACAACACTAATACGACCTCCTTTCAAGGAAATAATGGAGAAAAAGTGAGCCAACTAAATGTCAAGAGAACGACCAAAGAATGGAAAAGCAAAGTATAGGCTCTGTCTTGCAACGAGAGTATAGCAAGCTATTACATGTGTTTTATTACTTAACATCAGAGTTAATAGCATAGAGAGGGAGTATGCCCCAAGAGACATTGTTTTTAACGACTTTGTAAATAAAACAACACTAATCGATTTTTAAATATATATATTTTGTAGTTTTTGTTTTCGCTTTGTTCAATGTTAGCCCCATTCAGGGCAATCTGTGTTCTGAAAGCGGCAGGAATATTTTTGTGGTAGTTTAGAGCCTTAACTATCTTGTTTCTTAAATAATGTATTTTGTGCTTCTTGAAATCTTTTCTCAGATCAGTATTTTACATTATTATTTCTTGTTATATGTCAAATATATCGAAACTTCCTTTACTTCATTGCTTAGTATATTTCTCATTGTTCACGTTGATTTCCATGGAATGAAACTCAAATTTTACCACAATATTTTTTCTAAACTTGTCTAATTAATGAACTTTGTTTGGGTTCTCTTTTTTGCAACCATGCGTGTCTAAGTTGAAGCATAGAAGAGATATATCTTTTATGATAGATACTGTAATATGTGAGTAAGACGGTGATTAAACATCACTGACAACCTCTAAGGGACTTTTCTTTTTGTAATTGAACAATTGATTTCAAGACGAGAGTACAATTTGTCTTTAATTGACAGGGCACGTGGGCGTCTAGGTTTTTTCATTCCTTTGCCCAATTGTTAATTTTTAGTAATTTTATTTTCGTTTTCATTAGGGTAAGTCGAGGAGAGAATGCCACCCTTTTGTAAAACCTATATACAATTTTGAAAAATAGATTTTGTTGCTTTGTTAATATAAGCTTTATAGGGTTCGTTCGTCAATATTTACTTTAAAATTGCATTTTTAAAGGAAACGTGCAAAGTGGCCATCTCTATCAAGCTTTTAGGAGAGATGACCACGAAGCATATGAGAGATGGCCACGAAGCATATATGATATGGCCACTTTGACTTTAAAGGTAAAGTAAGACTAAAAGATAAGGAAAAATAATGTTTACAGACATTCTTAAGTTTATTAACGTAATAACACTTAATATAAACATTTCAAACGTATAAATATAGAAGTTATTAGCCAATGAAATAAACCAAATTGTTTTAAAAATTACAATATTATAAGTATAAAAGGTAAAGAATTATAATTAGGCTAGGAAATAATCAAACACAAAAACATATGCGAGAGAAAATATGTTACTTGCAATATTTTGCATTTTGTTGACGTTTCCTCCAAGATTCTTTCGATAAACGCATACTCAGGCACAACGTCTGCGTTAAAAGAAAAAATACCAGTAGCGAAAACCAGGTAGCATTTTGAGCAATATTTGATTTGCCCCATGCATTACTGAGCAGCTGTTCTAACTGTAACCTTGAAACTCGCTGGTCAACGTTCAGTTTTTTTCCATCTATTCACGGCTTTATAGATAACGCATTTGAGATATTTAAAAAACGCTCTGTCTAGTGGTTGTAGGCAATGAAAAGTATGAATAGATAAGGAAAGGAACACCGTGCCATTTTCTTCCGCAAATTCTAACATTATCACTGAATTGTAATGTGAAACATGACCATCTAGGATTATAAGTGTTTTACCCTTTAGTTTTCTTGGCACAAATTTGTCTCGCAACCAAATATAAAAAAGGTTCTGATTTGACGAAGGTTGTTCTACGACACGAAAAAGTTTGCCCCGGGTGGCATTCCAACTTCCCAGTTTTTATTTCTTATTGAGATCTTTCATGATAGCCATGGGAGGAATAAAGACTCCCTCGGCGTTGCAAAAGGCAATAACAGTCACCGTTTCCCCACGCTTTGATGACGATGCAGAGGCAACTACATTGGATCCTTCTTGTGAAATAACTTCCTCTGCTCGACAACTAAATTGCAGGCCTGCTCAAAGTTTAAGTGAATTTAAATAAATGTTGAGGTTTTGCGCCTGCTAGAAGTTTATACCGACAGATACGAGAAAACTGCAGAAGTCCGAATATGGCCATCTCTCCACGAAAACGAGTGACCATCTCTCCTTTTTATTGACGAGAGTTGGCCACATTAGCCATTCCCGCCAACGTGAACGTATGGAAATTATTTGAAAACATTATTTGAAATTAACAAAAAAAAAAACATGTTAAAGCCCACATACCTTAATCGAGATTAAAATTTCAAAGGTCCAAGTAAACTGTTTTCTTCGCTACAACAGGAACATTTAACGAAAATTTTACAAAAACCTTTACGGGACGCTACTACCGTACACTGCAAACACTCACTGAGTCACTGCGATGTAAGGCATCAGATCACGGAATTATGCCTTGTGGCACCTCTCCTCTATGGTTATCTGTCCTCGACTCATCCTAATAGTAAATACATATAAGAATTTCAAAGTGTATTTAAATATGTTAAAATGATTGAGGGCCAAGTTCCGCTTTAAGGATTTAACGTGTAAAAAATTAGAATTCGCCATATATGACAATACTAAAATCAAACCATATGTTTAGTTTTATTAAATTTGTATAGAACTTTTTATTTTGGTGTAGCTGTTGACCTGAGGAATTGGTAAGTTACATATTTCTTAAAAATATTATTCCATTTACGCATAGTTATATTTATTGTCAAAGAATAAAAATTCACTATACACACACACACACACTATAACGGTCTGAATTACCGTTCAAATTAAGAAATTAATAATTTCCTATTATTTAAATAACAATTTTACAATTTAAATAATATTAATTAATTTATGGTTTTAATATATGGTAAAATAAACATAGTAAAGAGTCAAGAAGTCAGTAAAATTTAGAGTAAGAATTAATAAGACAAAATTAAAAATTATTATAGCATGAAACTGTAATAACTATCTAAATTTGACAAAGGAGAGTGAAGTGAAAAATTTCTAAGTGCCGAGAAACACTAACTTGAGAACTAGGCCATGTAGAACTATCATCGACATTTTGAAATGACCAGAAAAATCCATAATAAACAGTAATGAAAAAAAACAGAATTTAAAGAAGTCAAATAACAAACAAAGTTACAGCCATTTTAAAATAATAAAGATTTTTCAGTGTTCTAAAAATGATAACAAAATTATGTAGGTTAAAACTGATACGTTGTCCAACCCGCCCGTACAAGAAAAGAAGCACGGAGATAGGGACGAGCTTAAAGCAGAGGGGAAGGGTTACATAGCCGCAATAAATAGAGGAACTTAGGGACCTGTAAGGCAGTCTGTAAAAAATTTTAATACGAGGTGCTAACTGTCGTAATGTCGTTCAGCACCTAGGACAACCACCATACAGCCAGATGGGAACTAATAGCAACGTTTCCGCCGTCTACTTCCAACCATGGACGAGGGCTCCAGACTCAGCCTCCAGGAATCGGAAATAGAGAAAGACTTCCATCGACTGACCAGGGATGGCAACTTCCGATGTCCAGGGACCAGGGAATCCTGACGAGAGGACTCTAGGACCGGCAGGGAAATCCTTGACAAGTCATTTTCTCTATTATATACAAATTAACGTCAAATTTAGTCAGTTAAATCAATTAAATTCAAATTACCAATTAAACTTAAACAATAACTTTTACGTTGAAAAATTAAATAAATCTTAAAAGTAATAAAATTAATTAGTATAACTAAAATGTTTAAATAATGAATAATAAATATTAAATTTACAAAGTGGTTTTAGCCATAAGCCAATCACTTTCAAGAAGACCAGATTTATTGAATCATATAAATTTTAAAATTATTTATAATAAAATGTGAATTTACCAATTCAATCTTGAAATGAGAAGATAAAATATTCTATTGGGTTAAATTTTATAAATAATTTTGTTGAGACATGTGTAAATGTAATTAATGAATGATATATATGAAATGTAGGATTTTAATATGTGTAAAATATTTAACTTTTAATTAATTATTTGTAAAGATAAAGAGAAAGTTAAATGTATTTTATTTGAAAAGATAATTATTTTAGTTTAAAATCAGTAATTAAATGCATTATAAAAACTTATCCTGTGTTATATAGAATATCCTGTAGAACAGGGGTTCTCAACCTTTTAGGCTCTGAGCCTCCCTTCACACTTTGGTGTGAGGTCACGCCTCCCTTTACGGATTAAGTTAATTTAGACTTATATATGATAAATTTACTTATATTATGTTTGAGTAAAATGACTTTGAACTTAGGCTAGACATACTCTAGTAAGGGTAAGGAATATAAAATCATATTTGCTCAAATACAAATTTTATTTACACAAATCATCGAAAAAATCACAACAAAATATCAATAATGTAACCAGAAAAATGCTCGCTACTTTTGTAGTGCTAGGGTGAGGGCTGGCACTGTTTTTCGTTAGCTTTTTTTTGTATATTTGGATGAAATTTTTACAAAGAACACCGCAGGTCACTTTCTACATCTAGTCTGGCTTGATATTTAGATTTTATATTAGCCAGGGCTGGAAATCCTGTCTCCCATAGATAATTTGATGAAAATTTTACAAGCAACTTGACTGCCTCCATTGCTACTTCTGGGTAAACAGGAAGATATAGTAGCCAGAAATCTTCGAGATCCATGTATGGGAAATCCAATTTAGCTTTGGAATCACATTGCAAGTCAATTAATTGTTTATTCTTGAATGTGATCAGGAAGTATATAAATGTTGATTTGAAAGAGGTCTCTTGTTAACTTGAATTCCCAGTTTTCCAAGCTTATATCTGGGAAATAGGCTACGGTTTTATTCTCCAGAGACAACAAATGCTCAGATATTAGGTCCTTCATTTCATTTACTAGCTCTTTTGGAAGACTTTGGTTACCATCGAGGAGGTTGTTTAATTTTGGAAAGGAAGAAAAGTTCGGCTGCGAAATGTGCAGACGGCGTTGCCAAAGACCCATCTTCTCAGCAAAACTCTTAATTGAATCATAGTTCTTCAAAGTACTTTTCTGACCTTGTAGCTTTAGGTTCAGAAGATTTATTGTTTCGAAAAAGTCTGACAAATATGCCAGGTAAAAGATAAATTTGTTATCTGTACATTTCTTGTACATTTCTTCACTTGAACTCATCAAAAAGATTTCAACTTCTGATTTCAAGTTGAGCAATCTTGCAAGCACATTACCTTTGGACAACCAACGAACTTCGGTGTGATAGATAAGTGTTTCTTGATCACTGTTCAGTTCTTGACACAACACTCAAAAAAGTCTGGTGTTCAAAGCACTGGATTTGACGTGATTCACTACTTTAACTGCTAAGTTCAAAGCAGTGTTAAGTGATTCAGGGAGAGTCTGGTAAGCCAAAGGTTATCTGTGGATGATACAATGGGATCCAATTATTTTAGGGTTTTTTTCTTAGCCAATTCAATAAATCCTGATCGGCAACCTGTCAAAGCTTGAGCTCCATCAGTACATATTCCAATAACTCTCTCCCAGGGAAGTACATTAGCTTCTAAAAATTTATGAAGAGCAGAAAGTATGTCGACTGCTTTAGTTGATGTTTAAAGATTTTTTGAAAACAGTATTTCTTCAAGGAATTTCTTTTCATCTATATATCTACAGTGAAACAACAACTGCACTTGTTTTAAAATGTCTGTTGTTTCATCGCACTGTAATGCAAAGAATGGGGAGTTTTTTAGCTTTTGCACCAGTTGATTTTTCAAATCAATAGCCATGTCATCAATTCTACGTTTGATTGTATCGTTAGATAAAGAAATTTTCTCAACTTTATTGTAGCTGTCTTCACCGAGCACAGTACTACAAGCAGTAAGCAAACAAGATTTTATGAGTGACTCACCGATTGTGTGGGGTTTCTTGTCTTTAGCTATCAACAAGGCAATTTTGTAAGCAGCTTCAACGGCCTTTTCAATTTCCATTCGAAAACATCCACTGGGATCATTCTCTTAAGGCAACTACGCCCCGCCGCGCTATTAATAAACAAAAGCCCTGCTATGCTGAGTCACAGCTAGTTTCTTACGCCTGGACAGACGATCACTTACATTTTATTGAGTAAAGAAATAGAGCTTTATAGCTCTATTAAGCTATAAAGAAATTTCAATGATTATGTGTTTGTGTCCAACATCAAATTTAAATTTTTTTTAAATTTGTTGACGCCTCCCCTGGAATCATTTCACGCCCCCCCCCCAGCGGGGCGCGCCCCCCAGGTTGAGAACCGCTGCTGTAGAATATATCCTGTGTTGAACAACCAATAAAAACTCTTAGTTTTTTCCAACTGATAAATAATGATTATAAAATCAAAGTACAATTTTAATTAAATTTCATTAATTAATAAATATATCAAATTAAGAACCTAATGTTTCTTCAAACGAGTTCTCTCCTGAGAACAATTTTATTTAGTTATTCTAAAAATTTGTTGGTTTTTTGTATTGAAACCCAGAGACGATGTCTACTGGCAGATCATGTTTAAAGAACACAGGAGCCTTTTAAATAAGGTATCTTAAACATCATTATATTTTGCACGTCCCCTTGCTGTGCCTGCAAATCTCATGAAGTGGTAAGATTCTATGAAAATTGTGAGTTCATATAGATGTGGTTTCTTTCCAGCTGACTATTTTACTGATATGTGTGACTATATACAGACCCAACAAACCTGCAAACCATCTTAGGGGAGGTCATACAAACGTTAAGGTAGAAGTCAGCGGGAATAGGCTTGTATTTGGGCATGATCCATTACGCGGGAACACAAGAAAAATATTAGGGATCTTAACACGGTACACAAAACGGTGTGAGCAGCAGATATATAAATATATAATAAATAGGTAATTGTGCCAACAAAACCAAACAGCGAAGCGGAGCGTGGGGGGATATTGCACCACACATTCCCCCCCACACACGCATATATATATATATATATATATATATATATATATATATATATATATATATATATATATATATATATATTAAATATGGTGATATGTTTTCTTGTAATATAGTTAATTATGTAATTAGATAATTTTTTTCCTGAAGATGCTGGTACTATTTTAACGGCGAAAAGCCTTGAATAAATATATTCATTAAAAGTATTCTTGTTTTT
Organism: Prosapia bicincta; assembly: GCA_036971475.1. NCBI lineage: Eukaryota > Metazoa > Arthropoda > Insecta > Hemiptera > Cercopidae > Prosapia > Prosapia bicincta. Next base: position 207,535,182 of record JBAIZL010000002.1, on the reverse strand, counting down.
GAAATATGTTTAATTTAATAACTATATTACAAGAAAACATATCAACATATTTAATATATATATATTGTTTAATAGTTTTACAGTATCTGGACTGTTGTATTTATTTAGAATACTAAATACAAAACTTAACACGAACCTCAAACTTAAATTCAAAAAAGGCAATTAAATGAGTATTTAATATGTAAGGAAAGGTAGTGCAAAATTACAGTCAGCTCGTAAATGCCTATGGCTCTTGACTGTTATTATAAGGATTAACTCTCTCCCTTTTTATGACATTTTCTGGAGGATAATAGGATCCCGAAAAATTCACATCATAGCATTAGAGTAAAGCCTAAATTTCCAAATTACGTCGCTCGTAACCAATAACTCCAGATACCGTAATAGGTATTACATATGAATTTACGAGCTTTCAATTTCATCGAAAATGAGATGACAACGTTGTTCTGAATACAATTATGTCACTAGAGGTAACTGCATAAATTTCTGCTACTATTAAGTCGCGCTTAAATTATTATAAAACCCACTTTCGGGTTTTGCTTTTTTGTAATTTACAGAAAATAATTCATGACCTGGGGTACAGACTAGAATGAAAATTTGTCAGGTATAAGATAAAAAAAAAAAATAACATATCAGTACAGCGGTAGCATATTTGTTACAAATTATGAATGCAAATTTAAAAGTGCCAAAACAGGTGGTTTTCAACGACAACTATTAGAAACAACAATACGTAAAGCATATAGCGTAACGCTAAACGATGGAATACAAAGAAAAACAAATATTTCATTTATTAAGATATTTTCTTAAATATTGTATGTGACTCTATCTTTAGTCTATTGCCTTAATGTGTTTATAATATATATATATATATATATATATATATATATATATATATATATATATATATACATATAATATTGCTTGAATTGTATTCAATAACAATTAAAATAGGAATAATTATTTCATTTGTTTGCTAACTTATTTTTTATACAAGATTTATTGTTACTCAAAAATATGTTTAACAATTACTCTATGTTGTTACACATAAACATATAACATATAGGATACATCATATATAAATATTTATTACTTACAATTTATATGTAAAAGTATTTTACTATCCAAATAATAAAATATTTATTCAAAAAATAAAGCTTTTTATATTTTAAAAAAAACTGATTTTTACTAAACACTAACTAATAGATCAGTTACGGTCTGAGTTAACAATGAGACACATCTCACGAAACGGCCGTCCTCAAAATATATAAATAAGTGCTACTATAGGGAAGTTTGTAAATATTTACAAATATTTAGTGATAACTAGTAGTTCACTTGAAGATGGAGTTAACAAATAACAAATGACTTTTGCAAAACAATGTGCAACTTTAGAAACCAGTTTTGTACAAAATGATACATAAATTAACAACATTATGCTTGACCCTGATTACAGTGTCCTCGGTTTAGAATATAAATTAGAAAATTCCTTTCTCTGGTCGTATATTTTGCCCTTAATGTACATTTGTGTTGCTGTTGCCGTTCTGTGAAGCTCCAGTAACTTTTGTTTTAATTAAAAAGTTTGGATCCTAAAATGTCTCAGATGAGAACAACTTGGGTTGAAACTTTGGCAATAAAATGTGACAAGTATTCATTGTCCTCTAAAACATGGACGTGGTTTACCTCTTAGTGCACTTAAATAATTTATTTATTTGATAAAATAGTTCAGGTATATATATGTATCTTATAAAAATGCATTTTTTTCTCATTTGATTATCTTTAACATTGTTTCAATATGGATCCAAGTTGTACACTTTAAATATGGTTTCAATACATTAAATAATCTAAGTTCATTAACATTGTTGTAAAGTAATAAAGAGAGGTTTAGAGACTCTACACATTACCATTTCCTCTAAATATCGTTTGCACTGGTATCTCACTCAATAGCTCACTGTTTTTTAATAAATATTTAAAACTCAATATATCAGTAACACTGACCTAATGAATCGGCTTTCAAATTGGCTATTGTTAGAAAGCCTAACAGATACTAACATGTTTAAACAGTTAACAAGTTTCTATTCAGCAAACCCAGATCCATTGCACAATATAAATATTGTACATATTTAGAATACCCTTTATTTCATCTATTCCTTTATACAAAGTGAACGTAGTGTATCATGATTTTTTTCGAATCACATTCCTAGAATAAATAGAAATACGATGTTTTACAATAACATAAAGTAGTCAGACTTCATTTATCAATATCCATTATAAAAGGATGTTTATGCAAACGATTTAAATGAAAATTAATCTTTCATTCAGACTGTATTGCTAAATAATTACCATCGCGTTTTTAGGATCAGAAATCGTTTTTAGGATTGTCTTAAGCCTAATAACAATATCTGTCTATAAGAGTTAAACGAATCATGAACTTGTTGTTATAAATATTGTAAAATCCGGAGAATATTCTTTTGTATCTCACGGGTAGGCTACTATTGTATTAGACCAGAGGATCGCAGAAGGGTTTCAGAAGAGTCGCGAATCAATCCTAAATCTATCTGATAGTAACAAATTATCCAGAAAAGATAAGAATAATCGTTGGAAATCGAATTGTATTTAAAGAGTATTCTTTTAACCATATTCTAATTCCATAGTTCCGTAAAGCAACTATGAACTCTTGAATCTTGTAGTTCGATGAGAGGTGAATAATACCTTTTACATTAGTTTATGACTATTCGAAGATTTTCAAATATAGAAAAGAAATTAAATTTTTGTTAGTCGTAAAGTAATATAAAGTGATTAACAAAATATACTTTTAAAACTTTCTAACATTCTTAAGTGACGAGAAATGAAACAGACACACACGCAGACAAACGCGCGCACGTACGCAAACACACAAATATATATATATATATATATATATATATATATATATATATATAATATTTAATGTTAAATTATATATATAAACAAGGGATCTTGTTTGTTACTCCCCCATGGATCATTGGACCGTACAGATTAACCGGTAAGAAGATCTGAGAAGCCAGCTGATTAGGGTTGGAAGCCACTATACTAGACTAATATAGCATTTATAACTAGGCAGAAAGGGTTTTATTTTACTAAAAACCTCGGCGTTCACGACATTCTCAAAATTGTTTATATGACCTATATGTTTTCCTAGTAATTTTCATTTAATATCGACACCAATTATTTTCCCTCAATTTTTGTTTTCTTTTGGTCATATTTACGTTTAATTCTTAAAACACTGTAAAAAACACAACCACATTAAGCTAAAACTAATTATGTCAGGAGAGTAAAAGCTAATAGAAGGAATTGAAAAATATTACTAAATTTATAATTATTGAAATTTTAGACGATAACTTAGTGTACTTTTATATTCAACGGAGTGTACGTACCGCTGTTTGGAAACAAGATTAGGCTGTTTTTAACGCATTCAGTCATCACCATCCTTGGCTAATTTATGCAGAAATTACTAAATTTTTTTCCCAAAACGTTATTTGTAATTTGGGGTAGATTTTTCCACAAAATAGAAAATCTCCTTTTATTGTAAATTTATTAAATTTAATAATGGATAGTTTCTGTAATACGTTGGTACAATATAATATTCAAAAATACTAACACATTCTATTAAAATAAACCATTAAACAAATAAATTAAATAAATGTTTTGAAAACGTCAGTTTGATTATAGGTCAACATAGACAATTTTTATTTTAGCTACTTTTTGCAAATAATTTCAACTAATATTATTATTGTAAATTATAGGCCTATTAATATTTTAAAATAATACCTATTTATATACTAATAACAGAATCAGAACAATAAGTGGCAAGATATAATGCGAAATTATTTATTATAGTTCTTTGTTCGATTAAATCTAATTATTAATTAATTATTTTAAAAGATGTATTAACATGTAAGCCACTAGATGTTTAAAAAGATATATTTGAAGTTGAACAGATGAATTAAACGTATTTAATTCACGATCACAAATTTGAACAAGATATACAAATTTATATAATGAGAGTGTGAACAAATAGTATGAATTGAATATAGTTGTAAAATATTTTTTAATAGAGGCAAATAAGACATGGTAATTACCACAACCCTGCAATAAAGCAAGTAGAGAAATATAATTAAGAAATATGTTGCCTAATAAATTTTAAAAATCGCGTTTGCATAAGATAAACAACAATATTTAAGAAAACGAAAATGAAATTTAAACATGCAAAACAAACACTAAAACTCCAAATATGGAGATACAAGGTACTAATTAAAAATTTTTAACATTGAGTAAACCATTAATGATTTATTTATACATTGCCATATATTATTTCAAACATTAGCCTATTATGAAAATATATAATTATAAATATTGCAAACTAGAATTAGTACCCACAAGTTTAAAATACAAATATAAATAAATTACAAAAACAACTTAATCCACATCCAATGTATCTATTTCAGTGCGTTAAGTGATTAAATGTGTTGATTTTATTGTTTTCAGGGATGTAGTTCTTTTACCTATGGAGCATATTACTCTAAAGACATATTGTTTAAGCAGTGTGGGTGGTTTGAAGTGTTGATCAAGAGAGGTTTTTGTTGGATATCTATACGTTTTATGACTGTGCACATATAGAGAGCTTTTAGAAAATGTGAACTAATGGTAATTAGGGAATATGTGTTTTATAACTTCTCAGTAATGATAAAAGCAAAAATTCATTTTAATAATTATTTATTTCAGTACTAACAATTATTTCGTTAGGTTAAAAACATGGAGCCTTTAATTAAAGGAAAAGTCACGTAATTAGATTTTTTAGGATTTTTAGGTTTTCTTCCATAAAATAATAATTGTGTAAAGCAAATGATTGTGCAATAGTAGTCCACGCGTGTACTCGTGTTCCAAAAAATCCACTCGAGCACTCCAGTGTTAAAGGAAATTGGTTCCTTTTCCTTTGAAAAGGCATATTGATAGTAATTTAAATCCTGGTAAAAATATGATGTATCCTTTTCAAGAACAAGTGATTATTTCTAATTTAATACACTTGTCAAATATATATTGTATGACAAGACGTACTCCATTAACTAAACATGATCCCAATTTCATATTTTTTAAATACCATAACGATTGTGCCAACTTTGAGAGATAGTTTATGTTGGGACATTTCTGATAGTGGAATAGAGTTTATTTACTCAATGGGATTGTCCAAACGTTCGTTGGATAATCGGTAATTATTTCATCAAAGCTGTAGTAAGCTTTTGAATCTCATTCAATTAAAAACGATTCTTCATTATTTATTACACAACACTCATCATTTAATGGGCATATTATGACATTTTTAGAAACATTTTTAACATTATTTAGATTGAATGAGTTGCCAAAGACAAAATTTGTCAATGATTCACTTCTCATCTTTGTCTGAGATATGAACGGAATCTTTTTGTCATTTTTCAAAGTCCCATTATCTAATTGTAAAAGCCAGTTGCAAAATTCGGCTTCTCCATTGTTCACACTTTAGTTATGTAAATGTTGTTACAAACATTTATAATGTCTATCAGATATAATTGTTTATAATGCATATCACTAATAATTCTTATATAATGCCTATCAGATATAATTGTTATGTATTGCCTATCAAATTCTAATATAATATACATTGTTTATGATATAACGCTGTATTTCTAATCATTGAAATATAGTGGGCAGAAAATCAATGCAACACTTTACAAATATCGTGGGTGCATCATGCCGGGATGAGTCGAACTCTTTACGTTTATCTTAAAACTAAACGCTCTATCTACATTATTATTTAATGTATAATCTAGAGCAAAACAAGTGCAACGAATTTCCAAAAACAAAATACTTTAGAGAAATTAATTGAAATCTACTAAGTCTTTATTTCGGTGTAGTGTTTTGATAGACCTATTACATTTTCACATTTGTATTACGCCGAACTCTAGGGACGATAATGCCTATTGCAGACGATAACTATATATTATGGGTAACTGCAAATTGTGGTTTTAAGTAGTGATTGTTATAGTTAAATAAAGCTAACTTAGTAGTAGTAGGGATAGGGTAGTAGTATTACCGATGATGACGAAATTCTTTGAAACCTGTACAAAAATAGTGTTATAATTGAGAGTTTTTGTAAAGCTTTGTATTAACAAACAAAACTCAAAGCCAGCTCAAATAAAAAAAACAAGCATTAATTAACCCTGAATTATTAAGGTTTCCACTTCCTTATTTCATATAGACGTGATACAAAATGAGTGAATTAGAAACAATTATTAAATTGATAAGGGCAAACTAGGGATTTTATCAAGTCTTTACTCGGACGAAAACATTAACTAAGCTATTGACCCTAGGGACCTGAGAATGTAGTTTTACATCCTCGGAAACTAAATGTAATTAGATCCACAGTGTGCACTCTAACGTCTAATCTAATTAGCAACAGTTTGCTATTGGGAAAAGGCGACATGAATGAAGACAATGTGTCAGGTTACAGTAAGTAAAGTACATTCGTATATATTAAAATAAAACAAATTATTATACGCATGCAAAACAATTTTTGCTCATAATATGGAGTATATTTCAAGAATAATATGCTTCATAATGAATGCATGTAAAACAGTACAAAACGCGAAATTAAAACAAACTATGTTTCATTTATAAATCGAAATACTGATTACAAATGGATAAACAATTTGTACTTCAACTGTATTACAATCACCGACCTAGATATTTAAAGGAAATTAAATTATTTATAATTTGTCTACTCTCATAGATACCAAAATAATCGATTCATAAATCAAATTTTAAGCAATAGCAAATTTAAATATTTATTAGGTTGTGACGTAATTTGCTCAATCTCATTAGTTTTAATGATTTATTTATCATTTGTATACAACATTTAAACTAATAACTAAATTTATTCATTCATTAAATTAATTACAAACCATGATGCAGATGTTTTATTAATTAAAATAACAAATATGTCAATTGTTTTTAAATTATAAATATATTTTTATTAAATAAACCGAATCTATTTTTTTCTAAATTAGAAATTATAACAACCTAAACATGAACCACAACAACTAACTTTTGGCCACATTCATCTAAACAGGATACAGACTAAAAGGAATAATTAACGTACAAAAAGTTAGGAAGCATAATCAATAAACAACCCCATCTAAAGGGGTCCTTAATGTATACTTTTTTTATTTGTAAAAACTCGGAGGGACCTTATCGGTGTAGAGCACTTAGCTGCAGACTTTGTACCCTTTTCCCATCCCTACCACGACTAGCTTAGTGGATAACTATCTCTTTGCAGTAATCAAGTACCACCTGATGCTAAATCTTATGTCCTCTGATGTACGTACTTGCCAACCAACCCACTTTCTCCTTGCAGCTCCCAAAGCAGGGCACTCGCAGAGAACGTGGATTGGGCTTTACTCTTGGTCCTCGTCGCATCTCTTGCACACATGGGACCTAGATTTTCCAATTTTGTATTGCAACACCCTCAGATTTCCATGGCCTGTGACCAGCTCTAGAAAAACTCTGAGTTAATGTCTACTTAGTACCTTGGATTTGTTACACAACAAGGTTGCATTCCATTCTTCCCTGCACAACCTGTCTATATGTGCTGTGATCTTCATGCGCCCCTCCTGAGGCGGCATGCCCACTGCCCTCAGAAAGGTTCCTTGAGTTATACACCCTTGTTTTGCTAAGGCGTCAGCTCTCTCATTTCCTATCCAGCCAGAATGTCCTGGAATCCAGATTAGGTCGAGCGAATTATACTTACTCAGCTCTGATAGAGAAGCTATAGTCCCAGCCACCAGCCTAGAGTACTAGCATTACCTAAAGCCTTCACATCTGCCTGAGTGTCCGATCAATTTCAGATGGTCTTGCCCATCCTGCCAGACCCTATTATTTCCTCAGCACATAGTTTGATCGCGAGCACCTACCCTTGGAAAACTGAGTTGTAGTCCTCCAGGTGATGACAAAATCTGTCTTGGTTTGTCGGTGCAATAAATCCTGCTCCCACTCCTTCCATCTTCTTGGACTCATCGATGAACCAGATTTCACCATGTTTGGACCTACACTCTGCCCATGCCTCTCTTGCTGGAATATGGATTTTGTAGTTTCCTTATTCCTTTTTAAGAAACAGTATCTTATCCTGAGTTTCTATCCAGAGCTCCTTCAGTAAACCCCTAAATAGCTGTTTATGACGTTTCCTACTTGTCTTCCACTGCCTGGTACAACTTAGCTGGTTGCAGTTTTCATTGCCTCCATCCTAATTTGAAGACTTAAGGATGGAAAACCCAACATAACGGTCATGACCGCACATGGTGTGCTTCTCCTTGTAGCTGTTATGCCTCTAAGGAAGAACCTCTGCATGCGATCCAGCATTATTTTACTTGTTTCTTTCTGTGCCCTGTCTCACCAGACGATTGAGGCAAAGACCAACCTCGGTACCACAATGGCGGAAAAAATCCAGTTCATCTAACGTGAACCTAAACCCCATCTCGTGCCTATTGCTCCTCTGCATTGCCAGAACGTAGCTATGGCTTTTTTGCACTTATCCCCCAAGTGCTCACGCCAGAGTAGCTCCCTATCCAGAATAACTCCCAGATATTTTGCGCTCTCAACGTAGCTTATTTTGGTATTACCAATTTCCATCATCTCCAGATATTTAGTTTTATATCGTCTAATGAAGATGAGTGCCACAGATTTCTCTTCTTGAATACATATGGCATTCTACCTGCACCATACTTCTGTTACCTTGAGTGCCTCTTGAAGCAGGTCTTTGAGGACCTCTTTAAATTGTCCCCTAATAAGGATAGCTATATCATCCGCATATCCTACCACCTTGACACCAATTCCACTGAGCGTCCTTAGTAGGCCGTCCACGACAAGGCTCCACAGCAGAGGGGATACCACTCCTCCCTGCGGGCAGCCCTCCGACACTATCCCATTCATCGTGCACCTCATCCAGAATGCAGTACTTATACGGTTTTCCAAGGAACTCATAATCGAATTTATAATTCCATCAGAAATCCCGTGATCCATAGCTGCTCTTGATTGCCAGGTCTAGAGATACTATTAAAAGCCCCCTCCACATCAAGAAAAGCCCCAATAGATATCCACTTGCTGTTGATTTGACCCTCAATAAAGTCCACAACCGACAACAGCGCAGTCTCCACTGACCTACCAGCTCGGTATGAGTGTTGGTCCTGATGAAGCGGATACTGCTTCACAGGTCCCTCCTTCAAACAGTGGTCCACCAGCCTTTCCAGTGTCTTTTATAAGAAAGATGTCAGGCTGATAGGTCTGAAGCTCTTTACCTCTGTGAAACCTTTCCTCCCCGGTCTGGGGATAAAGATAACTTTCGTTTTGACCCACTGTCTGGGCGTGTGACCCAAGGCAACACATCATCCGATTAATCCTGTCAGTGGCCCTGTTATTTCCTCCAAGCAATTTTTTTAGTCATGCTGGAGTAATATTATCTAATCCAGGCGCTTCAAAAGCCTTAAAAGACAGAATCGCTTCTCTCACCTTTTGCGCTGAGATAACCTGTCCAGCAATATTCCAGTCTGACCTTAGCCAAGTATGGCGGAGGTTTTGAGTACAGTCCCCTACCGGTCTAATATTGGGAAAACTGTTCCTCATAAGCAGACGCAGGGATTCCTCAGGGGTGTCAGTAAAGCTACCATCAGTCTTTTTGACAAACGTAAGCTCTCCCCTCGGTCCACCTGCTAACGCCTGAAACAGTCTAGCAGTGTCACTCAGTGTGCTTGTCTCTGACCACCACCTTTCCCAAGAAGCACGTTTAACCTTTTTTATATGATTTGTATAAAGACCCTAACTACTGTCTTTATATGTCTCAGGTCTGCAAAGTTTTCTTCTTCTTTGCACTATTAAAGAGCCTTTTCATCTCTTTCCGTCTTGCCTTTAACTCGCTGTTCCACTTAAGCTTACCACGTCCATCGTTTATCCGCGAGAAGGGCAATTTTCCTCAAACGACGTGGAAATTGCAGTCCTGATGTAGGCCTCAGTATTTTCAAGTTCGTTTGATGTACCATACTTACCCCGAAAGTCTGATATCCGCCTCCTCACCTAGGATTTAAAGCCTTCCCAATTTGTCCTTCTCGGGTTTCCAAGCCACACCACATGGGAGGCAACTCCCCTCATCGTTGCAGTAATGATCCGGTGATCTGACATGGAGGGCTCATCCAAAGCCTGCAAGTCATGCACCCACCTTACCTCTGTCTATTACAGTAGGTGATATCTACTACCTCCATTCTGTTTTAAGTGACAAATGTTGGCTCTGCACCTGTGTTTAAAACCACAAGGTTTTCTTCAAGCAAGAAGGCGAGGAGCTCCTCACCTCGCTCTTTTGTGTCTGTCCTGCCCCACACATCATTATGAGCATTGGCATCACAGCCCACTAATATTCCTATATTCCTCCTCTATAATGCATAAATTAAAAGGCTAATAAAATTTTCTAATGTTTATTTGATCTAACCACCTTCAGTTTCATAACCAGATTGCAATTTTTATCCAAATAAGCACTAGAGATGGTCGGAAACCTATGCTAGTGATTTAACGTTGGCTCAGGGCCTGTACGATTGAAAACCACAGCCTTACATCGATGTTGAAAACATTCTAATAAATGCACATATTACTCGATACCTAAACGGGTTACATTAGGTTTATTCTAAATCCTGACAGTAATAAAAAATACACAAATTCAGTTTATGTAACTCTTGGTGAAATAAATATCGTTTCGAAAGGTATTACATCTGTGCATTAATCGCAAAACAGTTTGCTTATAGATGTGTTTACATCGGCCACAGATGATGTTTACGAGTAATAGTGATCCGTGTTTGTATTTAATACTCATAGAGTGTCACCATCAGTAGCGAGATAACTCCCCTCACAGATTTAATTACAGATCTACTTTTAGCCGCTCAGTTTATTTATCAAATCGCCCTTCTCAAATGTCAACGTAAAACACTTGATGAATCGGAGACGAAATTATAGGTTTGGAATTATAGTTTAGGTTCAATCAAATTTTTTTGAGGATAGTTATTACAATACTAATTATTAATAGTGAAATATCGTATTTGTAAAGGATTCCCAACAAACTGCATTTTGACTAGCATTAGCGTTTTAATTTGGTGGTAGCTATAAAACGCTTAGATTTTCATACTTTCAAACAACATGACATAGAGTATGGGTAGTTTTGCATAGATATAATTACTTTTTAGATATATAGATAAACTAGATTACATTCATACCGAATTAAAACTAAATTTTCTGTTAAATAACATGAATGGAGTTACCAGATATTTAGATTATTTAATCTGACAAAACTGCTTAAATTTAATTTTAAATGTGTGATTATAAATAATAGATGAAACTTCAGGATCGAAAACGTGCAACAAACCTAATTTAAACGGAAAAATATGCCTTGTTTACGAAAATTTAAACAGGTAAGCAAAGAATGTACAAAATAATAGGTCAGCAATACTAATCAAAACAAGCAAGCTTTCTATGGAGACAAATGTGTTGATTTATGTTTAGTATATATAAATATATATATATATATATATATATATATAAAGAACAAAAGTCAAAATACAAATACAAGAATTACAATTCAAAGCTTTTCGTTGGCTAACAGTACCAACATCATCAGGAATATTAAACAATTCCTGAATGAATTGTTTAATATTCCTGATGATGTTGGTACTGTTAGCCAACGAAAAGCTTTGAATTGTAAATTCAAATTTAATTCTTGTATTTGTATTTTGACTTTTGTTCTTTATTAATACACAAGAAAACATATTGCGATATTTATATATATATATATATATATATATATATATATATATATATATATTTAATATTATCCATTGTTTTTCCGTTGCACTGACTTTATGAAGTTAACTTCATATATATATATATATATATATATATATATATATATATATATATATATATATATATATATATATACATCCCGCTATCAATATGGCAGCATTTCATTTTGCAATTTTATGGCAGCCACTTGAAAGAGTGAAGTATATATGTTTTTCGTCGTGTATAATTTATTTCTAATAAACATGATACTACTCCATGTACTTTAATTTTATAAAATCTTAAAAATACAAAATTGACTGAAGTACTATCAATACTTCAACATTTCATTTAGGCATCAATATGGCAGCCAGTGTATATTTTCATTCAGTCTAATAACAATATGGCAGCCGGTGTGTATATTATTCCCACGCTACTAACGATACGAGAACCAACACTGTTGCCACTATGGTGCGACTATCTGGCTAGTCAAATGTTTAGACTCTAAGACACGTGTGTGTAATCACGGTAAAAACATAAACATTAGTATGTCCCTCCTTCATTTCAGCTGGCCAGTTATTTACTCAACTAACATAAGTCCTGGTTGTTAGTTTTCATAAACGTGTACAACTATCGAAAGCTGACGGGGATACAAGTGTGTGCCTCTACAGGAGTAGCTAAAGGGTACAATAAATAGAGTAAAATATCAGAACCCAAAAAAAAGCTAGGAAATAATAAATTGGGGTGTTTTTAAGGATGCTGAGTCCACTACTGTGAACAAAACTAAACGCGGATGAACGGGTGGGGCTCTATCCCCGGATGGGGATAAATAGGTGATCCTCTATCGGAGTAGCAAATGATGAATTGGAGTATAAATGTGAGAAAGCAAAACAAAGGTAGAATATGATCAATCGTAGTGTTTTGGAGATAGCTGAGTCCAATACCGTCTTCCATATTAATCGGGAATGCACGGATGTGACTCTACGGGGTAGAAAAGGGGTGAATTGGGGTACAATTGTCACAAGGCAAAAAAACAATTGAAAATGATCATTCGGGTTGGTTTTAATGGTGCTGAGTCTTTCACCGTTATCAAACGTCAATGGGAATACACGGGTAACCCTCTATGGGAGTAACAAATAATAAATTGGGGTATAATTGTGAGAAAGCAAAAAAAAACTAGAAAATGATCAAACGTAGTGCTTTGGAGTTTGCTGAGTCCAATACCGCCTACAATATTAAACGGGAATGCTCGGTTGTTGCTCTACGAGAGTAGTAAAAATTGGTAAATTGGGGTAAAATTGTCAGAAGGCAAAAAAAAATTTTAAATGATCACTCGGGAGGTTTTTGAGTGTGCTGTGTCTTGTACCGTTATCGAACGTCAATGGAGATGCACTGGTGATCCTCTATGGGAGTAGCAAATGATGAATTGGGGTATAATTGTGAGAAAGCAAAAAAAAAGTAGAAAATTATCAAACGTAGTGCTTAGGAGTTTGCTGAGTCCAATACCGCCTACAATATTAAACGGGGATGCTCGGTTGTTGCTCTACGAGAGTAGGAAATTGGTAAATTGGGGTAAAATTTTCAGAAGGCAAAAAAATATATAAAATGATCACTCGGGAGGTTTTGTATTGTGCTGTGTCTTGTACTGTTATCGAACGTCAATGGGGATATACAGGTGATCCTCTATGGGAGTAGCAAATGATGAATTGGGGTATAATTGTGAGAAAGCAAAAAAAAGTAGAAAATTATCAAACGTAATGCTTTGGACTTTGCTGAGTCCAATACCGCCTACAATATTAAACTGTTAGCCAACGAAAAGCTTTGAATTGTAAATTCAAATTTAATTCTTGTATTTGTATTTTGACTTTTGTTCTTTATTAATACACAAGAAAACATATTGCGATATTTATATATATATATATATATATATATATATTTTTAATATTATCCATTGTTTTTCCGTTGCACTGACTTTATGAAGTTAACTTCATATATATATATATATATATATATATATATATATATATATATATATATATATATATATATATATATATATATATACATCCCGCTATCAATATGGCAGCATTTCATTTTGCAATTATATGGCAGCCACTTGAAAGAGTGAAGTATATATGTTTTTCGTCGTGTATAATTTATTTCTAATAAACATGATACTACTCCATGTACTTTAATTTTATAAAATCTTAAAAATACAAAATTGACTGAAGTACTATCAATACGACAGCATTTCATTTAGGCATCAATATGGCAGCCAGTGTATATTTTCGTTCAGTCTAATAACTATATGGCAGCCGGTGTGTATATTATTCCCACGCTACTAACGATACGAGAACCAACAGTGTTGCCACTATGGTGCGACTATCTGACTAGTCAAATGTTTAGACTCTAAGACACGTGTGTGTAATCACGGTAAGAACACAAACATTAGTATGGCCCTTCTTCGTTTCAGCTGGCCAATTATTTACTCAACTCACATTAGTCTTAGTTGTTAGTTTTCATAAACGTGTACAACTATCGAAAGCTGACGGGGATACAAGAGTGTGCCTCTACAGGAGTAGCAAAAGGATCAATTAGGGTAAAATATCGGAACAAAAAAAAAGGTAGGAAATAATCAATTGGGATGTTTTTAAGGATGCTGAGTTCACTACTGTGAACAAAATTAAACGGGGATGAACGGGTGGGGCTCTATAGGAGTTATAAAGGAGTGACTTGGGGTCAAAATGACAGAAGGCAAAAAAAAAACTAGAAAATGATCAGTCGGAGGGTTTTAATGTTGCTGAGTCTTATACCGTTATCAAACGTAATGGGGATACACAGGTCCCTCTATGGGAGTAGCAAATGATGAATTGGAGTATAAATGTGAGAAGGCAAAACAAAGCTAGAATATGATCAATCTTAGTGTTTTGGAGGTAGCTGAGTCCAATACCGTCTTCCATATTAATCGGGAATGCACGGATGTGGCTCTACGGAAGTAGAAAAGGGGTGAATTGGGGTACAATTGTCAGAAGACAAAAAAACAATTGAAAATGATCATTCGGGTGGGTTTTAATGGTGCTGAGTCTTTCACCGTTATCGAACGTCAATGGGGATACGCGGGTGACCCTCTATGGGAGTAGCAAATGATAAATTGGGTTATAATTGTTAGAAAGCAAAAACACAACGAGAAAATAATCAAACGTAGTGTTTTGGAGTGTGCTGAGTCCAATACCGCATACAATATTAAACGGTAATGCTCGGTTGTTGCTCTACGAGAGTAGGAAATTGGTAAATTGGGGTAAAATTGTCAGAAGGGAAAAACAAATTTTACATGATCACTCGGGAGGTTTTGGAGTGTGCTGTGTTTTGTGCCGTTATCGAACGTCAATGTAGATGCACGTGTGATCCTCTATAGGAGTAGCAAATGATGAAATGGAGTATAATTAATTGTGACATGGCACAACAAAGCTAGAATATGATACATCGTAGTGTTTTGGAGGGTGCTGAGTAGAATACCGCCTTCAATATTATAATGGGATGGCTCTACGGGAGTAGAAAGGGGATGAATTGGGGTAAAATTTTCAGAAGGCAAAAAAACAATGGAAAATGATCACTCGGGTGTTTTAAAGGTGCTTAGAATTTTACCGTTATCGAAAGTCAATGGGGATACACGGGTGATCCTCTATGGGAGTAGCAAATGATGAATTGGAGTATAAATCTGAGAAGGCAAGACAATGCTAGAGTATGATCAAACGTAGTGTTTTTTAGGTTGGTGAGTCCAATACCGTCTTCCATATTAATCGGGAATGCACTGGTGTGGCTCTACGGGAGTAGAAAAGGGATAAATTGGGGTAAAATTATCAGAAGGCAAAAAAACAATTGAAAATGATCATTCGGGTGGGCTTTAATGGTGCTGAGTCGTTTACCATAATCGAACGTCAATGAGGATACACGGGTGACCCTCTATGAGAGTAGCAAATGATGAATTGGGGGTATAATTGTGAGAAGGCAAAATATATATATATATATATATGAAAATGATCAATCGTAGTGTTTTGGAGGGTGCTGAGTCCAATACTGTCTACATTATTAAACAGGGATGCTCGGGTGTTGCTCTACGAGAGTAGAAAATTGCTAAATTGGGGTAAAATCGTCAGAAGGCTATATATATATATATATATATATATATATATATATATATATATATATATATACAGTCGGCGCCGCTTATTGTGATCATATTTGTCAGAAGCATATTTTATAACAATAACCGAACGATAACAATAACCGAACGCCTAATCAAGATGTAGTCTACAGCCGTACTGCATTGAACTTACTGTGTTATTGCCACAACTGTTTGTTCTGAACGATCCTACCTTTAAGCCTATCATTACATCAAGTAATTCTAATTCTGTAACACTATAATTAAACTGTACTTACCAAATTTTGATGCTATTCCGGACAGTTTTATGTACAGTAGTAGAATTTCTGTAATTTAGTTTTCTACTTGTTAAAATTAGTAGGCATATTTCATGTCAGTTTATTTTATTCCACTGTAGATTTCTTTTAAACACTGAATCTAGCATAATTGAAAAAAATACAGTATATAGAACTACGTAAAACACTTGATTAAAACATTTTAACACATAAAACTTCATTATAAAACACTTCAATCTTATTTACCCTTCAAATTTACATTTACTTTTTCTCGAAGAATTCCTCTATATGAGACTGTCTGTAGTCTTCTCGTAAAATATTGTTTATAAATTGTTCATATTCATAACGTTTGTTGAAATTTTCTGCTTTTTGTTGAACAAACTGCCTTAGAATCTCAAGAGCTTGGTGAACTTCCTGCTTAGATCTTTGCGGTACACATTTATCATTTTCGTCATCATCGGTGCCTTCTTCTTCTTCAGTAACTTTTTATGTTGAAGCAACTACCTCACAAATATCGTCCTCAGTCATTTCCGCTGCTGTTTCAATACTATCATCAACTTCTATCCACTCAGTAAATTCTCTTAAGGACAAATCGAAAGGCTTCAAGTTCTCTTCAGAGTCTTCCTCAGATGTAGCTTGCTCTTGATTTTCTTCAACAAAAAAAACACCTTTTCTATAGCAATTTTCACAGTTTTTTCAGAAACTTCATTCCAAGATTTTGCTATCAGATGAATTGCATCGAGTAAAGAAGTTTTTTTAGCCAATTCATTTGAGGTAAGGGTTTGAAATTCATCGATATTTTCTATAATTCTAGCCGATAATTCATCTCTCGTCGATAAAAACTTTTGAGATTTTAATTATGCCTTGGTCACATGGCTGAATAATTGATGTAGTATTGGCCGGAAGATAAATCACTTTGATGTGTTTTAGCATAGTTTTAGCTTATGTTATTATGTGTAGTGCAGTTGTCTAGTAGAAGGGCAATGTTGCGTTTGAGGCTGGTATCCCAATTAGTCAACCATTCATTAAAAATTTTTAATGTCATCCAAGCATTGGAGTTTGAATGATATTCAACCGGTAGCTTTTTGATACCTTGAGGCTTTAAAATCCTGTTTTCCTATTTTTTTGGCAAGATCCTCAGCTTTTAGACGCATTAGTGGGCCGTCAACTCGAGCATCTTTTTCGCGAACATTTTTAAACCACAATTTCAAAGCTAATTCCACTTGCGGATCCTTCCCAGAACGATGTCTTTTGTTGTCAACATTTGCATTACACTTTGATAATGACAAGATTTTTTCTTTGTTGTTCAATATTTTACGTAAGAGAGGTTGAGAAACGCCAAGTTGAGAATCAGCGTTTCTTTGACTCATTTTTGGTAATTTACTGTACCTATCTAGAATATCAAGTTTTTGTTTAAGACTTAAATCGCGTCGTTTCTTTTGAGATTCGGACATCTTGCTATACTGTCCTTTGAAACTTCAAGTGACACTAAACTTTACAAAACAAACGAAAAAGATCTTTAAAAATTAAATTATGTAAAGTCACACTGAAATACTGTAATAAACGTTCATAAAAATCACTGTTAAAAAATACAGTATGACTGTACTGTAAATGGTTCAGTAGTAACATCAACTAATTTAACAAACAACTAAATTCGACTAAGCGAGGCTAGGGTGTTTGCGTAAACAAAGAGTAAGGGAGACATTCTGAGAACTGTGCTAAGTGCTGAAACCGTTATAAAGTATTTCTGTCATTCTAAAAATAAACATTCTATGAATTGGGCGTCATTTTGTGTTGCACGTGCTGTTTACACTACTTTGTAGACATTTTTACTTGGTCTATGCTAGTATACGTTGACGCATATGATTTTGAATGGCAAATTAAATGATAATAATAAGCGAACAGATGATTACAATAAGCGGCCTAATTACAATGTATTAATATACGTCCGTGTTTGTTTTTCAATGAAACGATAACAATAACCGAATGATAACATTAACCGTGCCCACAATAAGCGGCGCCGACTGTATATATATATATATATATATATATATATATATATATATATATATATA
This sequence comes from Prosapia bicincta, assembly GCA_036971475.1. Taxonomy (NCBI): domain Eukaryota; kingdom Metazoa; phylum Arthropoda; class Insecta; order Hemiptera; family Cercopidae; genus Prosapia; species Prosapia bicincta. The sequence continues at coordinate 207,516,796 of JBAIZL010000002.1, read as the reverse complement.
TATATATATATATATATATAATGATCACTCGGGGAGTTTTAATGGTGCTGAGCCTTTTACCGTTATCGATCGTCAATGGGGATATACGGGTGATCCTCTATGGGAGTAGCAAATGATGAATTGGAGTATAGACCTAATTGTGAGAAGGGAAGGTAAAATAGAGGTAGAATATTATGACTTGTAAAGTGAAACATTCAACCAAATAAAATTTTATTTTGGTATTTTTATCTTTTGGAGGGGATGAACTAGCTGAAGTAAACAGATACTATCATGAAGTAACTATAATGGTCCCTATCACAAGATTAAAACTGATAATACTGAATGATGTGGTCATCCTTTCAGAGATCGAAAATAAACATTACACAAACATGTACATGACGGGTTCGATCCCAGGCGCTACTTGGTCACGTGTTACAATGTGAAATTTATACCGCCATTTCTCCCTCTACTTTCAACATACAACCACACGGGACGTTTCTTTACAATCAGTTTCGTTTCGGCTACAATAGTACATAGTTGTCTTAAGTTGTCTTAGAAATTGTCACACTGATTGTTAAAATTCTAATATTCGTTATTTTTAATATGAATTAACGAAATGAAACTTAACAATTTTATTGTTTGTAATAAAAACAAATATCCACAAATAAATTTAAACCCTCAATTTAATTCTTTTCTTTATTTAGGCTAGTACACACGCCACTGTCTTATAAAAGGTATTACTCTCTTTGACGTATGTTTTGATAAAAAAAGGAGGCACTTGCTAAACCTATGCTTTACGGGTCGCGTTCCTCGTGTCGGTTTCTTCCAGGTCATTGGAAAAAATTAAAAATAATAAAACCACCGCCGCTAGGTTGCTATTTTAAAATTTTTCCGCCCCATTGAAGGTGTTCAGTGCTCTGTCGAATATTAGGAATAGTTCTCCAGTTCTATCAGTAAACATAGTGTCATAGTAACAAAAATACAGGAGTGCAATTAGACGATTGTATTGTGAATCAGCAGGTTAGGTGTAGACCGGTATACATCGATCCTCTGGATTGGTTACATGTTTTCAATACCCTCAATAGATCTGCAACTAAATGAACGGTTTCATCTTTCGTGTTACAATCTTTTAAAAATTTTTGCAGTTTAAGAACGATTTTGCAGAATTTTTAGACTAATACATCGAATTTTCTTCAACATTTCTTCTTCAGTGAATTGAAAAATGAAAATTTTAATTTTAAGTTTTTATTGCTTTTAAAAAAATAATAAAGGGTTGGCATAAGGTTTATTTACAGTAAGTTTTTAAAGTTAGGCCTATAGTAGAAAAGCAACAAATATTGTATCACCTTTACCTCAGGTAGGTAACCTGAAAATCTACCTATATTGTACATTGTAAATAAAAGAAGGCTTTTATTTGGTCGAGTCTCATCTAATGTTAATTTCTTGTTCACGTAGGCCCATCGAACACGTCTATATTTTATAGGTTCAAACGAGCACAAATTACCATTTTCGGGTAAAAAAATAAACATTGAAATAATAGTATTTCTGTACTTACGACAGCCAAATGTAACCAAAAAACTGTTTTATTTTTCTGTGAGCATATGCTTTATAAGGGTGCATATAGTATTCTAACAAGGAGTAAAATTTTCACGAAGATATAATATTTTATCAAGATAAGGGCAAAACATTTTAAGTATTTGTATAAGGATTCATGTATCATAGGTGGTTTTCTGCCAATAAAACTAGAGAGCAGTTCAGGCGGTTTAAGCAATGGTAAATATTTAAACTTCTTTAATTCTACATCTTTAAAGAATGTATGTAAGGATATAGTTCTTCCCAATGTGTAATGCATTGTAGGCATCATGGTGAAAAACGATTTCGGTAAGCAATGTAATACATCTATTTTATTTATCCACCATATTTGATTTGTCATAGGTTGTTATAGGTACAATTGTGTTTGAGTAAAGACCTATATTTTCTGAAAGTTCTTCTTCAACTACATTCATTAAATTTTCCTGGTAGCCGTTGTTGGCAGGTTAAAAAATGTATTTAATTCCTCCCTTAGATATTTTCCGAAAGGATGAGATTTCACCTTGATTGTGATGTTACTTTCATCATGACACGTTGAATGCACCTGAAAATATATCTGATAAGATACAAATATATTTTAATCTTCTTCTTTAATTCTATCTTTAACCGTATCCCTCCTGGCTCGCATATCTACAATTTGATTTATTATTATTATTATGCTGAAACAATTTACAAATATTTTGGCGAATATAGCTGAGGAACCAGTCTTCAAAAACTAGCTGTAAAATAGCGATATGCAGAGTGACAGAATGAAATTAGTCACTATGATGGTATTTCTTGTTAAAAAAACAAGACGTAAAAGATAATGACTGTTTTGTAGATTTTTTTCACTTTAAAAAATCTCTCCGTTCTTCGGTTGACATGTTACATACATTTTTATAGTTAGTATCAGAATGATTTTAGTTGGTTCGGCTGTGTCTGATCTCAAGACAAAGTCTGCTAATACTCAATCACTTCTCAAAACTGTCTCCTTTGTTATATATTTTACGAATCCTGCCACTAGCAATACCAGTTAATAAATAACTCCTAATTACAAACTTAATATTTCAATTTGAATATTCTCTATTCTTCGTTGATAGAAAATTACTTCAGTTAAGCAACCTAACCAAGTGCTTTTAAAACGTTTTGTAGTCAATCTTTAGACGTTGATAATCATAAATATTTACTACCGATGATCACGGTAATTGTTCACTATACTTTAGATTTACTGATAATCTCGTTTTATTTTTATGGTAGGCGAACACAAAGACTATCTACGATCAAAACATTGGGCGTCCTGATAAAGATTACAACGGGCATCGGCTTTTTTTTAGCTATAATTGCCGATACTTGTTTGGTTTTCATATTGTAATGTATCCCCGCAAGCAAGATTCAGTACAGTAGTCTTGGAGAGCCAAGCAACATTAATTTATGTATGTACTGTAATCAATAAAGTTCTACATACGTATTTTGTACATTCTTAATTATAGTATTAGGGTTCATTAGAACTCCTGTTTTTTTTCTAGTGTACAGGAAGCTATTTCCGTGTAATCCAAGTTTTCGGTAATCCGACGGTGTCTCGGTGCCATCTACCTCTAATTATCCATGTACTACTGTATTTGTTTCCGTACCAATGATCACCATACTTGAAACAGTTTTTCATGCAACTCTAAAGTGAGTGAAAATCCCATAGATATTAAAGTTACTCTTGGGACTAGAATATCGAGGATAAACATAATAGATTTATTACATTGCTTACCGAAAACGTTTTGATTCCTAGCTACACTGCAATATACATTGGGAAGAACTATATCCTAACATATAATCTTCAGAGATGTAGAAATAAAGAATTTTAAATATTTACCATTGCTTAAACCGACTGAACTGCTCTCTAGTTTAATTGGCATATTAACACCTATGATACATGTATCCTTAAATAAGTACTTAAAAAATAATTTGCCCTTATGGTCATAGAATGTGTGTATATATCCACGTGTTCTTTCTTATCTACATTATTTATATCTTTCAAACTATTTTTGAGTATTTGGATGAAAAAAATATATATAATGTTATTACTGATAAAAATGATGTTGTATGGCCTATAAATAACGCTAGTTCTTTAATACCTTGGTCATTCATTTGGAAGAGTTGAGATATCGTTGCCAAGTGTTTCATTAGAGTCCTCGATGTAAGTACTTCAGGAATTTGAAAATATGCTATTTTAGGACATACAGCTGTGGATTCGCGACCTTATCTTAGAGAGAACTATGCTATGTATTTACAGACACATTTCTGATATGGAAACATAAACAGCCGACACTCCGAAAGCCATTCTGACGCGTTTGTTTACTTGATGACCAAACTTATCTTAATGTTCCGGTCAATGCATCTCGTTCTTTTCCCTTGGTGCTCTTAGATACTATAGGATCGATAAAGTATTTATTTTTTAACCTAACTTGCTTTTCAAATTAATTGCATCTCTATCAGATTTTAAAAATCTAAAAGTGACTATTATTTGCTGTATATTCTTACAATTTGGTAACATTGCAAACATGGTAACACTAGTCTGCAACACATGTATTAACAGATCTAACACTTAATATGGCCTACGCCATATATATTCACTAAAGGTTAATACCAATGTATTCAATAAACTTATTAATAAAATAAAATATAGACTACCAGCGGCTAAAGTCGAGGATAGAAACAAATGTTTCCGTCTTTATACGACCATTTTGACGTTGGGAGAAAACCACAAAGTATTTACGTTTACGCCGTATGTAAATGAGAGATAGGGTGGAAAAGATAGAATGCAGAAAGTCAGTTTTCCAGGCCTTCGTCCACGAGAGTACTTGTCGAGTTCGAGCCTTTATCTTTATGTGGCTTGGACCTATGTTTGTTTACACCAGACAGCCTGATATCGTAATATAAACTGACAACACTTGCACAGATGTCATTTAGGTACAGATTTTACACAGCGGCTCAGAACATTCTAGACATACTGGCTGTACAAAGACAGCTTACAAAGTGTAACTAGTCTTTCTATTTTTTGTTGCTGGACAAATTCTACATTGTTTATAACAATGTATCTATACAAATAGAAAAATTTGTAAATTTCTGGAGGTTGCAGTATTTCGAAATCATCTTCATCGTCTGATGCACTTCATTGCGATTCGGTATCATGATCTTTTGCTCAATTACTTCTTTACTCTGTTGCACAATTCCCCTATTCTCGTTGATGCCTTCTATAAGTTGGTCATTAGATACAGCACCTGAATCACTGTCTGCTTCGGATAACCCGTCGCTGATGGTCAGGCACAATGACGGTAGTTAAAGATTAAGCTTGGAATTTGTAGATATTGGCATAATAGGTTTTCTGGATATATAAGCTGATAAAGATAAGTCGATGAAATGATGTGGGTCAAAAATTTCTCTTTGTCGTTTGTTCTAAGTTGTATAAAGGTTGAAAAAATATAAGGTCTACTTATTTATAGTTTTTTTTTTTAATTTACGGTTATAGTAGAAGTTTTTCATTAACTGATGGCTGAAAAGTCATTCCGCTGCCCCCGCTAACGATACCATCCTTTTTAAGAGAACAAAAGAAAATAACACGAAAAGAGAAGAAAATTAATTACCCGAAGAAGAATGAGAAAACAAACAATAATGTTTATATTTCTTTAGTCCAAAATGTTTTCTTTAATGGTTAGCATTTCTAATGTATTCATACAGTGCTTATGTTTTCTCTCTATGGCCTAAAACCTAGTCGTTTGCAAACTGGGTTTCTACATCTACATCCAGTAGTGTATTCGAGTTTATGTGTCCAAACAAAACTTCATACGGCGTTAACTTAGTAACTGAGTGTATGCTATTATTATATGCTATAACTGCATATTTTACTTTTTTTAATATATTGTCTTTTTTGAATTCAGTTTGGTTTTTCAAAAGTTATGAGTTCTACTAAAGTGTAATGAAACCTTTCACGTAATCAGAGTAAATTATTCTTGTATTTGGGAATTGTCTTATTTCTTTATATATATATATATATATATATATATATATGTGTGTGTGAAGGAATATTGTGAACATGACTAAATAAAATGCGTACTAGAATAAAATCCTGCTTACGCAGATTTTCCATTGTGCAGCTGGTGAGGCAGCTTAAGTTTAGTGTGTAACAACTCCTGTACAAGAGAGTCGTCTCCACTCCAACTGAATGAACATCAGTTGTATATTGTAACTGTATTTATTGAGCAAAATTAATGTAACAGTTTCCTAAATTAAATGTTTGTTAATTAATAAAAGGTTTATAACAATAAAATTATTTTTAAAAACCTTTCAAGCTTAATAAAACAGGTAGCTGGCGCAATCTTGGGAAAATCAGTGGTTATAATTTTTTTCGATATTAATCGTTAACCGAGAAACTGCAACCCCGATAAAATTGCAAAGTGCATATCTGTAACGATATCGGGAAAACTTAATAGAGTGCATATCTATTACGAACACGTGAGAACATCGTGACAGAAGAAAGAATAACTTAGAGTGAAAGTGCTAATTGTTCAGTGTCAATACGCGTTGTGTTCCCACTGTAACAAATGAGCAAAGTATTTTGGATTTTACTGTAAGTAGATCCTAGAAAATATTATTAAGAAAAGTGTTATACTTTTAATATATTATTGATTTTAATTTTTATTATTTTTGAAATAATAATATAAAATAAAAATGGCTACTCCAATTTTAAAAAAGAAATTCTTACATATGATACCAGAATTTTCTGGAGAGCCTATAATGCTACATAGATTTGTCACAATTTGTGATAAAATAGTAAGTAAATTCTGTGTTGATAATAATCCTGATGACTTTCAAAATGAATATTTGATGTCCTCAATCTTAGCAAAACTAAAAGGACAAACTTTAGAGTTAGTTGTAAGCTCAAACAGTTATAACTGGTTAGATGTTAGAAAAATTCTTTTAACTAGTTTCCTAGATAAAAGAGATTGTTTTACAATATATCTTTAAATGGCAGAGCTAAAACAACTAGTAAGTGAATCTCCTTTTAAATTTTAGGAAAGGATACACAAGTTATTAAATTTGCAAATAGCATATTTTATTAATAAAGAACCAGTTAAAGCTATTAATACAATGTGTGGATATGTTCAAAAATTAGCATTAAGAGTTTTGTTAAGAGGTCTTCAAGAACCACTAGGGTCTTTAATGAGAACTAAAAACCCCACAACACTCGCAGAAGCTTTACATGTGGTAACTAACGATTTTCCATTAAAAAATAATAAAATGTTTACACAACCGAACAAACAATCAGTTTTTTAGAAAGGTCAAAATTATAACGTAAGAGAACCTAGAGACTAACTAACACCAAATACCTAAACAAACTTACCAACAGCCAAATCCATCCTATAAACCATCTTTTGCCATGGCCAATCTCAAAGACAACGATTAACCAATAGTAGTAAACCTCATTACCCTCAACGGAATACGAGTTAGCAACCTACCCCTATCAGCATATCCACTAGACAGACAGACAGGCCTTCTACACAAAATACTAATCTTTATCAAATGACCAGACAAGGAGCTGAAAACGGCGAATATTCAATGTACCAAATTAACGGACACGAAATGTTCGCTTCTGACGAAAATTCAGAAAAGGACGAGTATTTCCCTGAGCTCCAAAACTTACCTGAAGACTATGAAGAAAATGAAGAGACCATTCAAACCGATCAAAATAATTGTTTAGGTTGTACAAGCCTCGGAACTAATTTTCCATAATGAATTTGCAGAGTGAAAATAATGAATTGCCTTTCATATATGACGCAAATACTAATTAAGAATATTAATTGAAACAGATAGTACTCGATCGTTTATACGAAAATCACTAGGTTGGAAAAAGTTTAAAACATTGGTAAGAAAAGGGCCTTTCGAAGTTACCACTGCACACGGCACTTCAAACGAAGATTTTTGATGTAAAATACCCCTGTTTTCAAAAAAGGCAAATAAATTTTACTTATTTGATTTTCATCAGAGTTTCGACCTGTTACTGGGTCTGGATAATATAAAAGATTTAGGAATAAGTTTAGACTTTGTAAACAATAACTTACTATTTTGTGGTGAAGAAATCCCTATTCAGTATTTTAATACAGAAAAAGGAAAATGTGATAAAACAGACAGCACGTCAGTAAAACAAGAACAATTGAGTTATATTATACAAGCCTGCACTAGCCAAATAGTGTACAAAATATTAATAATATAGAAGGACTCCTTCATACAAGCACTTTAATGGGTTAAAAAACCACAATGCATAGTTTCAGTACATAAGGGTGAAGCCTATTGCCATATTGTAAACAACACGGAAGAAAATATAAAAATAAAAATAAATGCAATAAATAACTAGAATTAAAACCTTTAAAAGATTACAATGTTCTTGAGCCTAATGCAATTCAAACCAACACTAATTTAAATATGTTAGTTTATAAACAAAAAAAAAATCAAGAGGAAAAATTTAGACTTATCAAAGTTAATAGTAGGACACATGAATTTAAAAGAAAAAACGTCCATAACAAATTCAATAGAAGAATATGCAGATATATTTCATATTGACCGAAATGATTTGACTTTCACCAATCAAATAAAACATGTTATTAGGACTACAGACGAAATTCCCGTATATTCTAGAAATTATAGATATCCAGAAATTTACAAACATAAAATTAATAAACAAACTGAAGACGTGCTTAAACAGGGAATCATTAAACCTTCTAATTCTCCATGGAACTCTCCTGTCTGGATTGTACCAAAAAAACAGGACTCTTCTGGTAAAAGGAGTTTTCGATTAGTGATAGATTTTAGAGGCTTAAACAAAAAAACAATTGATGACAAATTTCCCTAGCCGAACATAAATGACAAATTAGGACGATCTCAGTATTTCACAACTTTAGACCGAGCCTCAGGATTTTATCAGGTGGAGATGGACGAAAGCAACATAGAAAAAACAGCATTTTCAACGGAAACAGGACATTATGAATTTTTAAGAATGCCAATTAGCCTAAAAAATAGCAACACTACGTTTCAATGGATTATGAATAATATTCTGAGAGGAATTCAAAATGAAACGTGTCTAGTTTATTTAAACGACATTAAAATTTATTCAACTAGCCTTCAAGAACATATAGAAAGACTTAGAGAAGTGTTTGACAGATTACGAAAAGCCAACTTTAAAGTACAGCTGGAGAAAACGGAACTTTTGAGAAAGGAATTTGCTTATTCAGGATACATAGTTACGCCGAATGGAGTAAAACCCAATCTCGAAAAAATAATACCAATCAAGACTACCAAACAAATTAAAGGATTTTTAGGACTATTAGGATATTACCGAAAATTCAATAAAAACTGTTTTAAGAAAAATTCAAAAATTGATATTAATAACCCCAATTTAATGGACTGTTTTGAAACATGCAAACATATATTGACTAACAAACCACTTTTGCAATACTCAGACTTCGAAAAAAAATTCATTCTAACAACAGACGCAAGCAATTATGCGATAGGAGCAATTTTAAGTGAAGACAAAAACGGAAAGGTCCTTAAAAGGGTCTTCCTGGCTTAAAAGGGCCATCTCGGGGGTTGGATTTCTTATCTTAAGAGTGGTACTTAGATTGCAGCATCTCCTGACTTAAAAGTACCATCACAATAGATGCACCTTCTGTTTTGAAAGTAGCACTTAGATGCAGCACCTCCTGCCTTGAGAGGGCCACCTCGATGGCTGCAAATTCTGTCTTGAGAATGGTACCTAGATGACTTCACCTCATGTCGTAAGAGGGCCACTCCGATGTATGCACCTCCGGTCTTAAGAGTGGCACTTAGACGGGAGCACCTCCTACCTTAAGAGGGCCACCTCGATAGCTGCACCTCCTGTATTGAGAGTGGCACCTAGATGGCAGAACGTCTGCCTTTGGGACTAACGAATCACTGGAATAGAAGTTTACCTGTCTATAAATATTTAGTTTAGAGTAACCAACCACATATTTGTATATAAATAGCCCCGCAAGAATTGGTCCCACTATCTGGACTATACATTTGGCCCAATAAGAACCAGATAAATACTTTATTTTGGCTTTACCGGCTGCATTACAATAATTAGAATATAAGACGTTGGTCATATCAAATTAAACTTGTAGAGCTACAAACATTTTTTCATACTCTCAAGTTACCACTTTAATGTACCTTGTAATGTACAAAACAATGTCTCTTTATACGAAATATCGAACGGAACAATGTAAGATCTATTCCATGAGAATACAATCTCATGGATTCGTGATTACTGCTTTCAAATACATGTTACATTAAACCACTGTTTATATTTAAATAAACATTAGTGGTCAAATTTATATAATATAGACGCAGTCAACCTTATTTATTACACTAGTTAACGACTTTCAAAGTTGTAATTAAAGTGAAATCATAAAAAACTTGTTGACACAAAAAAAACGTTCCTGTTGCACCGGATAAATTATTTAAAATTACTTAACTTTGTTAGCCTAATAACAACGTTTAAGTTTCGTCTATTCCCATGTGCAATAGCCATATATCCTATTATCTATTAGGATAGCCATTGATATTATATTTTATGTAAAACAAAATTGTATGTGTATTTATTTTTCCAAATATAAACTGTTGACAACAGTTATCTTAGAAACTAACAACAATTACAATAAACTGAAACATTACCATAGTTTCATAAAGACACTTTTGCTTAAAATATTTTTCGATTGGAAGCAAAAATATGAATCTAAGAAGTTTTTTGAAACTTTGTAAGTATTCTTTAATATATTTATTTACGTATAATAATAATAAACCCAAAAATATCCCTGTACACATAAATATATAAAAAAGACTACTAACATTCGAAACGCCAAGTTTTGTAAGCAGTGCTTGCCCTCAGCTGGTTATATGCTGCCTTGTAAAGAGTTGTGCGTGACTTTAAGACGGGATTACCATAAAAGAATGGTGCGGTCAGTAATTCATAGGAAGATTGTAGGGAATATTGATTTCCTTAGTTAGATGAACTCAAAAACATTCATCAACTTCATTTCCAACAAGATGGTGCTTCCCCACACTTCAGTTCATTGGTCGCGGACGGTTTGAACGAAGAATTTGGAGATCGATGGATGGGCCGGCAAGAACCTAAACTGTGACCTCCAAGGAGCCCAAATCAGAAACCTTGTGATTTTTTCTTGTGGGGGTACATCAAAAGCGTTGTTTATTCACGAAGAATTCGCGACCTGAACCACTTAAAAACAGGATTACTGAAGCAATGACAACCATAACCGAAGAAATGTTAACGAATGTTTGGAGAGAAGTTGAGTATCGTTTGAGCATTGGTTGAGAGACTAAGCGCGCACATATTGAAATTTATTAGTTATGTAAAAACAACTGTTTGAGACGACAAATTAGATGATTAAACAACAGTAACTGTAAGTAATTAGGGTTTTCTTTAAATCATGTTCGAAACAGCACCATTCTTTTATGATAACCCTGTATATAACCTTACAAATAGTCTTCACTCGCTCTTACCTAACATACAAAAGCCTATTAGAGTCGGGTTTTGTTAGGAATTAGGAGGTTTGGTATAATCTTGTAAATGTTACGTTATAGTTCAAATAACTATTTTATTGTTAAGTTAATGATAAATATTCTATTTTCTTCAGATATGCTTAATAGTATTTAATCTCTCTCATCTCCCTCCTCTCTCTCTCTTTCTCTCTCTCTCTCTCTCTCTCTCTCTCTATATATATATATATATATATATATAGTCATTTTATTATTTCCTTTTATGTTTCTTCTTCTGAGTTTAATTATTGTAGTACTACTTTAGTAATAAGTAGGTATATTAATTACTAAAGTAATTTGTTCTTTAATATTAAGTAATATTTAATTTGTGTTACTTTTTTCAATGAGTTCCAAATCATTCTCTTATTTTTGTACAAAATGGAATTCGTCTTAGGCCAAACGCCTTAGAAATGTCCTTAAGCTTTAAAGTAAAAGAGGGGGGAGATTATTTTGAATGTTTGTAACATTCTGTTCGGATACGATCGGCTACAGAAGAAAGTTTTCGTGACAGAACTTGTATATACATACCTTGACTATAACGCCAGCAAACTAATAGAAATTTATCATAAACAATTACGGTTATATCTGTAAACTATCAATGAAGTAAGAACAAAGCAGTGCAAAGAGAGTATTCAATATCTCCCTGGTTTTCCCTTCTTTGTCTCTGTAATGTTTCTGTTAGTAACGTAAAATTGAGCAAAATATAAATACAATCCATGCAACCATTGTTTAACTGACAGCTGATATTGTATAACTTGTAAAGTTGCAGCTTTATTATAATAATTCCTTCTCTTGTTGTTACAGTCACGTGCTGCTTCTGCGCCAAGAAGGAAGAAGAAGGTAAGGCTCTTAAACTTTTATCTTGAACTTAACTATTCTAGTATTTGTACTAAAGCATAAGTTTTCAATTATATAGTTTTAAAGCGTGTTCAGAGGCTATATACGTCCTTTTTCACGTCTTGTTCTTGTGAAAACATTTCCAACATTTAGGCCGCCTTTTCAAGAGTTCCTTGTGCCATTCCGAAATTCTTGCAGGTCGATCTCCCTGTACTTTTATTTCGAAGTATAAAATAAATAAAATTAAACGAAAAATCAGAACCAAAGCATGCATACTAATTTTAAAATACTGTAGGTCTACATTTATATATGGTCTTATTTGTGTTGGATCTTTGAATTTAATAAATTGTGTCTACAAATCAACTCTAAAAAGACGTTTACCTCTGGGAAATAAAAGTTAGGTTATTATGTATTCGTAACACACATTGGACCTATTTGAAGCATAACGTGTCTAAAGAAATATAATTAAAATGGTTTACATGTTTTAGTGAAGGAAGTTGACTTTGACGAACACGACGTTCCTACACCAGATGTTGCTACACACACTGACGCTACACCAGGACCTCACATCCGATACTACGGTAAGTAGATTACCAAACCTCAATCATATATAATTACGCTTCATAAGCTACTCTGCTAAATTGATATTAGTCACAGAAATGAGTTTCTCGGCATTGGTATAAAATCCATCACCCCCTCTTTCTAATGTAATATGATAACGCATTACCATTTCATTTCGAATATAGTTTGCCATCTCCATATAATTTTGGGCCTGATCCATACTCTTACACCTTTTCTTTAGTAACTTTTACTTCAGAATGAAAATATTTATTCACTGTCTTGGTATTATCCATTGTTATTTTTTCAATAGCATTGTAGTTATTATGAGATTAGTTTCTTCTTAGATTACACTTTTAAATATGCATGTTTACGATACACATCTGAGATATAATATATATTATTAGAGAAACATTTACCAGATCTGCTTTCCTCCTGTTCTACTGGTTTCTTGTTTCTTCCTATGTCGTATTAAATGTGAATTTCTAAAATACTTAAACTAAAATGGTTTCTCAAAAAACTGGCTGTCCTTTTTTTCTTCAGCTAATTTTTATGATCCATGATTTCGATTTTACCCTGAATCACACACACACACACACACACACACACACACACACACACACACACACACACACACACACACACACACACACACACACACACACACACATACACACGTACACACACACACACACACACACACACACACACACACGCGCACATACACACTGACACTGCCCCTCCTTACAGCCTCCTGCAGTCACCCAACCACCTCCAACTTTATTTCGACCCCTCTAACGTTTAATAATATTTTATATAAAACGTCTATGTATTGGGTATGTTGTGATGGTGTGTCTTATACATACCTAGACCCTATCAGAAACCAGCTACTCAAGGAGTTTGGTAACTTAATTAATCAGACTTTGGAGGACTGATGACTATTGATAATTGCTGGGAAGGTTCAAGTCTGGCCTGGTTAAAATTAATTCAAACCTAATTTCTCCAATTCCTGTGGTGTGTTCAAAAGTATCTTCCAGTGGAACAAATCCTTGATATTTATGTAAACACGACCAAGTTAATCTGCAGCTTATTTATTTATATTTATACTCTGGGGTATAACTTTTTTTAATCTTTGTAACCCTTTTCTTTGACAGAAAACCATTTGTATTATTGAATATAGAAATTTAATTAAATAAATTTAATAATGTTACATGATTATTTTCTCATTTCTAGTTAGAAAAATTGTAGAATAATTTTTATTTTGGTTATCACAGGAATTACTTTGATATGAGTTTTAGATAATTGTTATCTACATACACCTATTACCTTATAATTTCTTCGAAAACTGAAACATCCTAATTTAAATAAAAGAGATTGATTTAAACATATTATTTAATTATTTGAAAGCAGCTGTACTCAACAGAACTAATTTCACAAATTATCTCAAGATATTAGTTAAATTTAGTGACCATAGGATTAAAAGGTTTTTGCAGAGTTCCTAAATCTTTCCCTAACTTAAATATACGGGTATATGATTCATAATCTTTCATTCTCCTCTCTTAGTTAACTTTTGAGAGGAATTATTAGACTACAATAATAGATTTTGATTACAGCGCATAATTAAATACATGTACGTACTAAGTTATGTGTATTTTATTATTTGTGTAAAAAGGTTTTGTCAAAGCCACAAAATAAAGTTATTTGGAGATGACTCCCTCTTAGTTCAAAGCCTCCTTGATAATTTGGACCACCAGTCATGTTTTAAGAACTGGTTCTTTATTATAAAATTTATTTTATGGGGTTTATATGAGCTTACCATTTACATTTTCTCATGCATTTTCTTGTTTGAAATGAAAATTTTCACAACTTCAACTTTTACATAGGAAACACAACAAAAAATTACCTAACTATTTACTTCCTTTATTTGGAGACATATGTAATTATAAAAAGTAATTGTTTATGATATTGCATTTATTTTCAGTATTTTGTTGATGCAAATTGTTAAATTTTTAGAAAGTATTAAAATAATATATAATTAGTAAGACAAAAGTATTAAAATTCTGTCTTTCCCCAAACTTTATGATGGCTAATTGTGGCCGCGTTTCATTACCTTCCTAATGTTTCTGGGTGATATTGGTCACGAAACTCTCAGAGTTTAAGAGTTTTAGAACCGCCGATTCACGGATGCACGATACTGTATAAATATTAAAAAGGAATCTGTGTAAAATGACACCATTTTGTTAGTCGATGGATTTTGTTACCTAGTCTTGTTGATTATATAAAAAATAGTTTTAACAAACCCATTTTTCACAGCAACATTATTTTAAAAACAAAAACCCATGCATTTTTTGCAAAAAATGAAAATATAATTTGACAGATTTAAAAAGTGCACTTTTATAAGATCACTTAAAGTAACAAATCTGCACCTTTGTTTTATTGAGATTGTAATATATGTAATAAGACTTGGCAATACGCGTGAAAGGTACAGGAGATTGAATAAAATGAGAAATCTTGTTTATTAGGCCTACTAACATTTTTATATATTTTTTAACACTAGAAAAATAGATAATTTTTAATAAATGCATATTTTGATATTTGAGCATTTGTATTATTTTTAACTATAGCGTCTCGCGTCCTTCATTCTCTCTCTCTCTCTCTCCCTCCCTCTCTCCCCTTCCCACTTTTTTCCTAAAAGTTACCGATTGTAAAAGACAGTGAAGTTAGACTGAATGCATTACCTAAAATGTTGCCATTAAGAAAATACATTAAAAAGAAGGATTTAAAGATTTGGTAAACAAAACTTTATTCACCAGTATTTTAAAAATTATCGCAAAAACAGTATATATACATATATATATATATATATATATATATATATATATATATATATACATACATATATATATAACGTCATTGCGACATGGTTAAAAGTCTTTTCGAAAGTCCACATATTACATTTTTTGGCAACCCTTATAACCCCACAGCCTGTCACAATGGTTACATAGCCTCTATAAATATTACTATCATGATGGACAGGTTTATGGCTACACTGTTTGTTCAACTTGTATCCCATGCCAAAAGATTAGAGTTATTTACATTATAAATTGTATTTCTCAGAATAATGTTTTTTAAATGTAGATATATTGCATAGGATTATTTAATTTGTTGCCCATTTCAGAGACTCACAATGAAAGTTACTTGAGCTACATCTTACATTTGGAAAGGTTGTATGATTTTGGACACCCCAGTTTAATATACACACCTATTCTTGACGCCATTCCCGAGGAAGAAGAGGAGGAGGAGGAGGAGGAGGAGGAGAGACGGGACAGCGTCACACACACATCCAAATTATTGTCTGCAAGTGATGTTGCACTCTTCCCACCAAAATTACGAGCTCCTGTTTTACGCAGGACTCTGTCCTTTTGTAAGTATTCTTTGTTCGCCCTTAATATCGTTAATATATATTAGTGTAGCAGGACAGCTTTCCATGTTTATTTATCATCCTGATCGTTTTTTAAATTCTTCATGTTGTTCTATGAAGAAAATTTGTGTTTTATTGTTTACATAAGTCAATTGTTATTTATAAGTCCTTTCTGAATTACAACAAGATAGCCTACAGTTAGTATAAATTAAAAAGGAATTACAGTTATTTGAAAAGAACGACAAAATTTTGTAGCGATGGGTTACCATTTTCCTCTCCTTGGCCTGAGAGTGGATAACCCAACCTCTAAATAGGGCTTAATTTGTGTGCATTATTCAGTTTTTTAAATCTTAATAGATTCAACACAAATGAACTTTAATTTTGCAAGAGATAATCACTTCAAAATAATTAACTTTAACTCCCTCTCTCTTTGTATATAGGCCTATATATGTAGTTGACTATCTAATCGACCATATATCTATCTAGATATAAATCTACTGATCTATAAATCAGTAACGTATAAATGCATTTAATTTCTAAAAAATATATTAATGGATTATTTTTTATAAATTCTATGTAAATTATTATTTAGACTGTAAAAATAAAATGGATTTATGGATTTATCTGGATTTCGTTTTCAATTGATTACGCTACGATCAATGTTTAAGACAGTTTCTATTTTCTTTTTTTCAGAAACCAGGTCCTGGCTTCGAGGTTTGGAACGGCTTCTGGTGGAGGTAAGCACAAATTCAATATATACTCTAAGTAAATATAATCTTCAGTTCTGTTTTAGCGTTGCTAGAGTGCGGTAGATTTGTCAGTCGTAGCAGTTATGTTGAGTTTTGAGCTTATCCATCCAATGCCATGTGCCTTGTTATCAATTCTTTGCTAGGGAAAGCGTTGGGTCCGTAGTGTTTGAACTTTTCTTATCTACGCTTAGCTGTATGGTTACGTTGAATTCATTCGGCAATTTACTCTTTGTAAGTTTTTGAAAGTACTGTGTTGAAAAAATAAACTAATATTTTGCAATAATTTGTTGTTAGTATAATTACTGTATGTTGCACTTCCGTATCTGCCCGAAACTATTCTCGTTAGTGTTTCTTCTTGCCCATCCATGATAGTTCGTACATCCATGTATAGTGTTCAGTTACTTAGTGTGTGCAACAGATTGTGTAAGTTAGTTATTGTAAGGGACAGAACCTAAAGCTATGACAGTTTTGCCAGCAACCAATTCTGAACTCATTCACCAGGAAATTCAGTCAAGGGGAATCTCGTTACACCACTCCTTACAAAAGACAAAACTTTCATAGTCTGATACACCCATGTATAGTGTACAGTGACTTAGCGTATAACATCCTGTGGTTATCTAACAGATAAAAAATTCAGCTGAATAGCGTGTAGAACTGATCTTTGCAGAGTACGTTCTTTAATCAACACAGGTGGATCTGTCCTCTTGCTGCAAGGAATTCCTTGGCTTGATGCATTGTTTACACCAGAAGAGCGAACATAAGCAATACCTTACCGTCGGTGTACGGTTGCCCTGAGCTTCTAGCGGTTATCGCTCATATTATACAAAAATATACAAAAACTGTGAGAACCGGTAATTAAAAACAACGAACAGCAACTCGTATTCGATAATTTCTTCCTCAAACAAGTTTCAATAAGAAATTCTTCATCATGACTAAGTATTACTGATGGGTTTATCTAAACTGATTAGTTTTGTGTGTCGTCTAAACTGTTCAGTCCAGCGAGTCGTCTAAACTGATTACTTCAGTGAGCCGCCTTAACTGATCAGTTCAATGTGTCGTGTAATCTAATTAGTTAAGTGAGTGGTCTGACAAGATCAGGTGAGTGAGTCGTCTAAACTTATTAGTTCAGTGGGTTGTCTAATTTGTTCAGTTCAGTGAGTAGTCGAACTAAAATTTCACCTTGCTTGTACTTTAAATGTATAATGGTGATAAGAACTACCTACTACAGCGTATTGAGAATGAAAACACTTATACTTTGTGCGTCAATTGTTTACAAACATAAAGTTTAGCTTTTGCATTTACTTTTTTTAGTAAATACTGTTATTATGTTTTACTAAATCCTGTTTTACATTTAAAAAAATCATCGAGACGAACATTTTATTATAAAAAATTATATATATATATATATATATATATATATATATATATATATATATACATAAACATGTATAATCGTTATTTAAAAAAAAATTAATAACATGTTTTTCTTTTACATTTGAAATGGCGAATTATTGTTCCCAAATCAGACGGATTTGCATGTAACTAATGGAACCACAGGGAAGGTTTCCTCTTTCATGTGTAAGCAAAATCACTTTGATCGGTTAAATACTTCCCAAGTTATCGAGTAAAAAACTTACGGATCGAATTCAAAACCTCCTCCTTTTCGGTTAAAAACATTATAAATAGAAAATTGATGTATAAAAAAACTGATAAATCATATTAAAATGTATTTTAAAGAATTATTTCCTTTCACAGGTTGCTGAAATGAAAGTCTTCCCGCCTTCAAGTTCTTCGTCTTGACCAATCTTCCAAATTTCACTTTTCGACACAACCTTATCCAAATCTTCTGAAGAACAGGGTCATTTCAGGTAAGGAACTGCCAAAATCATTCAATAAAATACAACAATAAATTTAGTTATGTTTTTGCCAGTTATATATTATTTTAATTTAATCTCTAAATGATTATAAATTATTTTAAGCAGATGGTATATTTATGATAGTTTATCATTATGTGTCAAAACAAGTTATTGATCGAACAACATAACCTACTACATAAAATCATAAAGAATAGAAAGGGGTCATTGAGTCTGTATTAGAACCTAGGCTTGCCTGTAGAGTACCTGCAAAACTATTGTTCCTCCCTAGGAGGTATGTCCCACCTAGGTGAGACATCAATTTTTGTAAATTGCATGTGATACTATTTTTATTTCAATTTATTATTGCATTGCCTCAAAAAAACAAAAGCTCATAGTATATGAAAGGATTGAAAAAAGATTTTTCGAATATGGAGCATAATACTCCAATCTTGAATTACCACTTGAAGTTACCCGATAAATCCTGTAGCTCGCGGCGAAGACAGAAACTTTAGAATGTCTTTATCTATTTTGTACTTTCTACTAACGTCCTCAACTGTCCACGAAATGTGTTTATAAGTTCGCTTTATACTATACTAGCATTACCCGGCGCGCGTTGCAGCGCCCGAAATCATAATTTTATAATGGAAAATAAAAAAATTATTAATTATTTTCCAATAAGGAAAACAAATCAAACATATTTATAACTGTACATAGAATTTTGCAATTTAAAACAATGAATTTTTATTTTTATATAACTTTTATAAGTTTGGAATATAATTGAGTAACGCTAGTAGGCTATGCAAATATATATTTTAACATTAGACTTAAGGAAAGTTGTACCCTGAACAATCCAAGGCCTCTGGGGAGAAATCGTGGGTTTAAATCTGCACCAACTTTCACTCTAACCAACCTGAGAAAATGTTAAACAATCCCTCCAAATTTCATTAACTTCTTTTCAGCAGTTTAGGCCTTCATAAGATATAAGCATACATACATACACATACATACTTACATGGGTGTTTGAAGCATCCTAAACTGCCTCTGCGGCTAAATCCTGTGGATGGATCTACACATGAACCATCCTGAGAATATGTTAAGCAAGTTCTGCAAATCCCACTACCTTCTTTTCAGCGGTATAAGCGTCCATAAGATGCATATATACATTGGGGTGTATATATATATATATATATATATATATATATATATATATATATATATGTTTTAAGGTCAATTACGAAACTCATCATTCAAATTTTTAATTGAGATTGTCATTATGAAAACTCTAGAAAATATTTTGGATAATCTCCGTTCGTGAGAAAATATTTTCAAAACATTTAAAAAGCGTATGGCTTAAGAAACTTTACAGAATATTAAATTAAAATGGGAAATACAAATATACAACCTTAGAGGAGATATCAGAGCCAACACAACATAGAAGTAAGACTATATTCCCCTCATTTCCTACTTTAGGACCGTCCTCAGGAACAAGTCTAGCAGAGGTAAGCTAATTATCTGGTGCTGAGTCGTGATCTTCCTCTTCCCCGTTTGCGCCTCATGAGCGCCGCAAAATGAAAGAAACTTTCTTAGCTAATTTAGAGTAAAACAATTCGAAAATGACACACTTACAGTACAAATAAACGATTTGATTTTTTCGCCATCTGTGTCGGAGCTGTAGCGTAAACCAAATACTTTTTACACCGCAGGCCCAACCACGACCTCCAGTTGAACATTAGAAAAGAGAACTCAACAAGTATTTTAGTTTGGTGTTTTTCACTTCACCATGCAACGGAATCACATTGTACTTTTGATTTTATTTACTTTGATACACGGAAACATTTCAAGTGCCTAATACAATTTAGTATCGGTTTAGGCGATACAGTAGCTATAGAGAAGTATGTAAAAATTAACGTATACAAAAATTAAAAAAAGAAAGTAGTATGATTGTAAAGGTATTTAGATTGTGATAAATTTCTGTTTAGTATAAGTTAGAATAAATGTAATGGCAGAAAATTATATTACAATTGTTTATTTTGATTTAGCTGCCACCAGAGCCATTCAAATTCTGCTTGCTTTAACCGCCGGCCTAGGATCGGCAAATTTTCGGCCATTTCATCAAAATTTATGGGATGTAACCAACCCGCGTCCGTGCACGCACACGTACATCCCGGGGAACGGAACTACGCCGTTTGCAAAATGGGTTTGTAACAAAACGTAATTGAACATGTTAGCAAACTAAATAGAACAGACCTGAGGCTACTGAAGTTTAACAGCATTTACAAAACTAACCTGCAATAAATTTATAGAATGTACCTGATTTAAAACATGGATGGAAAGATATCCGCCCGGGGTGTACGGAAGAAGATGGAGGGAACAAGAGTGAAACGAAATTTTAGTAAAGAATAACTAGAAAAAAGGCCGAAAAGTAAAAAAAGTGCCGACAAGGTGAAAAATTCCAGTAAGCAGTCAAAATTACAGCAAGACAGAAGTAGATATTACAGTAAGTTTCAAGCAAAGCAGTTCGTAAAAATTACAGTACGGTTCAAGCAAAGCAGCATGTAAAAATTACAGTAAGGTTCAAGCAAAGCAGCACGTAAAAATTACAGTAAGGTTCAAGCTAAGCAGCACGTAAAAATTACAGTAAGGTTCAAGCTAAGCAGCACGTAAAAATTACAGTAAGGTTCAAGCTAAGCAGCACGTAAAAATTACAGTAAGGTTCAAGCTAAGCAGCACGTAAAAATTACAGTGTCATGTGGTAGTAACCCGTCAATACTATTGTAACAAGAAATAAAATTTTCAGTCATTCAGTGTTATTGATTTGTTGATTTATTTGTCTAATATACAATTGTATATGTGTGTGTGTGTGTGTGTGTGTGTGTGTGTGTGTGTATGTTTGTATGTGTGTGTGTGTGTGTGTGTTTGTGTGTGTGTGTGTGTGTGTGTGTGAGTGTGTGTGTGTGTCTGTGTGTGTGTGTGTGTGTGTGTGTGTGTGTGTGTGTGTGTGTGTGTGTGTGTGTGTGTGTGTGTGTGTGTGTTGTGTGTGTGTGTGTGTGTGTGTGTGTGTGTAGACCTACACACACACACACACACACACACACACACACACACACTCACACAAATGCTGTAATGTATCTGAGTTTAGAACTGTATCAAATATAATTATTTACTGTTTTGAACGTTTTCAGTTACTTTCTTCTGTCTTTCTTTGTACAGCCCAACTCTCTTACTAATAATAATGTACACATATGTTTGTTACTACTTTGGCTATGTCCCATGTACAATCACCATAAAGAACATATTCATAGAACCCTTTGTGCATATTGGACGTTCGAAAAACAGAATCAGTTAATCTTCTCACAAATGGACATGTAAAATAATTTTGGTTATTCGAAAGCAATTATTATCAACAAAATATAGTATTAAGAATAATTATGTAAACATACAGACATAAATATAAGTACTTGGGAAGCCATGCGGACAGGGTAGTCGGAGTGGTCCCCTGCACGCCCGAGAGAATGCATGTGAGTTGAAACCCAGAGGCCCAAGGAGAAGGAAGATTAACTATTATAAACGAAGAATATTTGTACATATTCGTTTCTAATTAAAAGCCTCGCGATATTATTGTACAAGTGATAAAACTTCTATACAAGGTGACACAACCCAATAGCTGTAGGGGTGAATCTCCTGGCAGACGGAGACACGAAACAATGGCAGTCAAAGATGAATTTCCTGGCACACAGTACCACGACCAAATGGCAGTTGGTGATAAATCTCCTGATACACAGTGACAGACCAAATGGGAGTAAAAGATGAAACTCCTGGGATACGGTGACACGACCAAATGGGAGTTGGTGATGAATCTCCTGGCACACGGTGACACGACCAAATGGCAGTGGGTGATAAAACTCCTAGGACACGGTGACACGACCAAATAGCAGTGGGTGATGAAACTCCTAGGACACGGTGACACGACCAAATAGCAGTGGGAGGTGAATCTCTTGGCACACGGTGACACGACCAAATGGCAGTGGGTGATGAAACTCATAGGACACGGTGACACGACCAAATAGCAGTGGGAGGTGAATCTCTTGGCACACGGTGACACGACCAAATGGCAGTGGATGATGAAACTCATAGGACACGGTGACACGACCAAATAGCAGTGGGTGATGAAACTCCTAGGACACGGTGACACGACCAAATAGCAGTGGGAGGTGAATCTCTTGGCACACGGTGACACGACCAAATGGCAGTGGATGATGAAACTCATAGGACACGGTGACACGACCAAATAGCAGTGGGTGATGAAACTCCTAGGACACGGTGACACGACCAAATAGCAGTGGGAGGTGAATCTCTTGGCACACGGTGACACGACCAAATGGCAGTGGGTGATGAAACCCCTAGGACACGGTGACACGACCAAATAGCAGTGGGAGGTGAATCTCTTGGCACACGGTGACACGACCAAATGGAAGTGGGGGATGATTCCCCTGGCACACGATAACACGACCAAATGGCAGTAGGGGATGAAACTCCTAGGACACGGTAACACTACAAAATAGCTGTGGATAGCTACAATATTTAATGAAGAAACGATTGAGTGTTTTAGTGGAGTGATCAAGTTAGGTTGAAAAATAGATTTAGAAACTATTTTAAATTGATTTTGCAATGTGCTAAAAGGATATGGGCCTAGAATGGGTCTGTTTCCTTAATGAGGTCGCTACAATGACAGGTCGTTTTACCGCCGTTAAAGCTGGATGTAAGGAAATCAAACTCCTAAATATTTATCTCCTTTGTCATGCACTTTACTTAAAACTGTATTTAGTAGATTCTTGTGCCTACCACAAAGATAATCCAAAAATATTTGATGTGGTCATATGGTGTTTTAAAAATTCTGTATGACAAACATGTCGGAAAAATGTAATAATTTATTTAAAATTACAAATGTGAAGTTTAGTTAACAAATACAATATAACTTCAGTAATAGTCGTTTCAGTTTGTATAACTGGAGAAATCGAAACTAGCATTTCTTTGTATGCTGGTTTTGATATGATATAAATAGAAATATATATATATATATATATATATATATATATATATATATATATATATATATATATATTTGTAGTTATGCAACACTGTTTTCTTGTATACACATATCACTTTCACTTATGTACTTAAACAAGAATTTACTTGGTATTTATGCGAGCTATATATACATACATATATATATATACATCCCGCTATCAATTTGGCAGCATTTCATTTTGCAACCATATGGCAGCCACTTGAAAGAGTGGAGTATATATGTTTTTCGTGGTGTATAATTTATTTCTAATAAACATGATACTACTCCATGTACTTTAATTCAATAAAATCTTAAAAATACAAAATTGACTGAAGTACTATCAATACTTCAACATTTCATTTAGGCATCAATATGGCAGCCAGTGTATATTTTCATTCAGTCTAATAACAATAGGGCAGCCGGTGTGTATATTATTCCCACGCTACTAACGATACGAGAACCAACACTGTTGCCACTATGGTGCGACTATCTGGCTAGTCAAATGTTTAGACTCTAAGACACGTGTGTGTAATCACGGTAAAAACATAAACATTAGTATGTCCCTCCTTCATTTCAGCTGGCCAGTTATTTACTCAACTAACATAAGTCCTGGTTGTTAGTTTTCATAAACGTGTACAACTATCGAAAGCTGACGGGGATACAAGTGTGTGCCTCTACAGGAGTAGCTAAAGGGTACAATAAATAGAGTAAAATATCAGAACCCAAAAAAAAGCTAGGAAATAATAAATTGGGGTGTTTTTAAGGATGCTGAGTCCACTACTGTGAACAAAACTAAACGCGGATGAACGGGTGGGGCTCTATCCCCGGATGGGGATAAATAGGTGATCCTCTATCGGAGTAGCAAATGATGAATTGGAGTATAAATGTGAGAAAGCAAAACAAAGGTAGAATATGATCAATCGTAGTGTTTTGGAGATAGCTGAGTCCAATACCGTCTTCCATATTAATCGGGAATGCACGGATGTGACTCTACGGGGTAGAAAAGGGGTGAATTGGGGTACAATTGTCACAAGGCAAAAAAACAATTGAAAATGATCATTCGGGTTGGTTTTAATGGTGCTGAGTCTTTCACCGTTATCAAACGTCAATGGGAATACACGGGTAACCCTCTATGGGAGTAACAAATAATAAATTGGGGTATAATTGTGAGAAAGCAAAAGAAAACTAGAAAATGATCAAACGTAGTGCTTTGGAGTTTGCTGAGTCCAATACCGCCTACAATATTAAACGGGAATGCTCGGTTGTTGCTCTACGAGAGTAGTAAAAATTGGTAAATTGGGGTAAAATTGTCAGAAGGCAAAAAAAAATTTTAAATGATCACTCGGGAGGTTTTTGAGTGTGCTGTGTCTTGTACCGTTATCGAACGTCAATGGAGATGCACTGGTGATCCTCTATGGGAGTAGCAAATGATGAATTGGGGTATAATTGTGAGAAAGCAAAAAAAAAGTAGAAAATTATCAAACGTAGTGCTTAGGAGTTTGCTGAGTCCAATACCGCCTACAATATTAAACGGGGATGCTCGGTTGTTGCTCTACGAGAGTAGGAAATTGGTAAATTGGGGTAAAATTTTCAGAAGGCAAAAAAATATATAAAATGATCACTCGGGAGGTTTTGTATTGTGCTGTGTCTTGTACTGTTATCGAACGTCAATGGGGATATACAGGTGATCCTCTATGGGAGTAGCAAATGATGAATTGGGGTATAATTGTGAGAAAGCAAAAAAAAGTATCAAACGTAATGCTTTGGACTTTGCTGAGTCCAATACCGCCTACAATATTAAACAGGGATGCTCGGTTGTTGCTCTACGAGAGTAGTAAAAAGTGGTAAATTGGGGTAAAATTGTCAGAAGGCAAAAAATATTTTAAATGATCACTCGGGAGGTTTTGGAGTGTGCTGTGTCTTGTACCGTTATCGAACGGCAATGGAGTTGCACTGGTGATCCTCTATGGGAGTAGCAAATGATGAAATGGAGTATAATTCTGAGAAAGCAAAACAAAGCTAGAAAATTATCAATCGTAGTGTTTTGGAAGGTGGTTAGTCCAATACCGTCTTCAATATTAAACGGGGATACAAAGGTGTGCCTCTACGGGACTAGAAAAAGTAAGATTTGGGGTAACATTGGCAGAAGGCAAAGTAACAAGAAATGATGATCTCTCGGGTGTTTTTAATGTTGTTGTCTTTTACAGTTATCGAACGTCAATGGGGATGCACGGGTCATGCTCTATGCTAGTAGCAACTGGGGAATTAGGGTAAAAATTTCAGAAGGTAAAATAAAGGTAGAATATTATGACTTGTAAAGTGAAAGATTCAACCAAATAAGATTTTACTTTTGTATTTTTATCTTTTGGGTGGAATGAACTAGCTGAAGTAAACAGATACTATCATGAAGTAACTATCATGGTTCCTGTCACAAGATTGAAACTGATAATACTGAATGATGTGGTCATCCTTTCAGAGATCGAAAATAACCATTTTACAAACACGTTCATGACGGGTTCGATCCCAGGCGCTAATTGGTCACATGTTACAATGTGAAATTTATACCGCCATTTATCCATCTACTTTTAACATACAACCACACGGGACGTCTCTTTACAATCAGTTTCGTTTCGGCTACAATAGTACATAGTTGTCTTAGAAATTGTCACATTTATTGTTACAATTCTATTATTTGTTGTTATTTTTAATATGAATTAACGAAATGAAACATAACAAATTTATTGTTTTTAATAAAAACAAATGTCCACTAATAAATTTAAACCCTCAATTTAAGTCATTTCTTTATTTAGGTTAGTATACACGGCACTGTCTTATAAAAGGTATTACTCTCTTTGACTTATGTTTGGAACAAAAGGGAGACACTTGCTAATACTATGCCTTACGGGTCGCGTTCCTCGTGTCGGTTTCTTCCAGGTCATTGGAAAAAATTAAAATTAATAAATCCACCTCCGCTAGGTTGCTATTTTAAAATTTCCCCGCCCCATTGAAGGTGTTCAGTGCTCTGTCGAATTTTAGGAATAGTTCTCCAGTTCTGTCAGTAAACATAGTGTCAGAGTAACAAAAATACGGGAGTGCATGTAGACGATTGTATTGTGAATCAACAGGTTAGGTGTAGATCGGTATCCATCGATCCTCTGGATTGATTACATGTTTTAAAAACCCTCAATAGATCTGCAACTAAATGAACGGTTTCATCTTTAACAATATTCAATCTAGATTTCCAGGCGTGTACTGCACGGGATAAAAGCCAAGTACGAATTCAACTTTTTTCTTCTGAATTTCTCATTTAATTATCAGTCTTAGAGTTAGTACACTAACTTCTCCTATATCCTTACTTCACGAAAGTACATTTATTCTCATTTAATTTATTTTATCTCATTGAGCTTTCTGCCACAATGTTTACATTCTATTTCTTTCGTGTTACAATCTTTTAAGAGTTTTTGCAGTTTAAGAACGATTTTGCAAAATTTTTAGACTAATACATCGAATTTTCTTCAACATTTCTTCTTCAGTGTATTAAAATAATGAAAATTTCAATTTTAAGTTTTTACTGCTTGTAAAAAAATAATAAAGGATAAGTAAAGGGTTGGCATAAAGTTTATTTATAGTTTTTAAGTTTTAAGTTTTTAAAGTTAGGCCTATAGTAGAAAAACAACAAATATTGTATCACCTTTACCTCAGGTAGGTAACCAGAAAAATCTACCTTTATTGTAGTGTAAATAAAAGAAGGCTTTTATTTGGTCGAATCCCATCTAATGTTAATTTCTTCTTCACGTAGGCCCATTGAACACGTCTATATTTTATAGGTTAAAACGATCACAAATTACCATTTTCGGATAAAAAAAATTAAACATTGAAATAATAGTATTTCTGTACTTACGACAGCCAAATGTAACAAAAAAATTGTTTTATTTTTCTGTGAGCATATGCTTTAAAAGGGCGCATATAGTATTCTAACAAGGAGTAAAAGTTTCACGAAGATATGATAATTTAGTGCCAATACCGATCAGTATAAACATTTCACCAAGATAAGGACAAAACATTTTAAGTATTTATTCAAGAATTCATGTATCATAGGTGGTTTTGTGCCAATAAAACTAGAGAGCAGTTCAGGTGGTTTAGACAATGGTAAATATACTTCTTTACTTCTAGATCTCCAAAGAATATAATATTATGTAAGGATATAGTTCTTCCCAATTTATATTGCATTGTAGCTAGGCATCAGGGTGAAAAACGATGTCGATAAGCAATGTAATACATCTATTTTATTTATCCACAATATTTGATTTGACATAAGTTATTATAGGTACAATTGTGTTTGAGTAAAGACCTATTTTTTCTAAAAGTTCTTCTTTAACTACATTCATTAAATTTTCCGGGTAGTCGTTGTTGCCAGGTTAAAACATTTATTTCATTCCTCCCTTAGATATGTTCCTGAAGGTTGCCATTTCACCTTGATTGTGATGTTACTTTCATCTAGACACGTTGAATGCACCTGAAAATATATCTGATAAGATTTAAATGTATTTTAATCTTCTTCTTTAATTCTATCTTTAACCGCATCCCTCCTGGTATCTACAATTTGATTTATTATTGTTATTATTATGGTAAAAAAATTTACAAATATTTTGGCGAATATAGCTGAGGAACCAGTCTTCAAAAACTAGCTGTAAAATAGCGTTATGCAGAGTGACAGAATGTAATTAGTCACTATGATGGTATTTCTTGTTAAAAAAACAAGACGTAAAAGATAATGACTGTTTTGTAGATTTTTTTTCACTTTAAAAAATCTCTCCGTTCTTCGGTCGACATTTTTATAGTTAGTATCAGAATGATTTTAGTTAGTTCGGCTGTGTCTGATCTCAAGACAAAGTCTGCTAATACTCAATCACTTCTCAAAACTGTCTCTTGTTTATATATTTTACGAATCCTACCACTAGCAATACCAGTTAATAAATAACTCCTAATTACAACCTAATATTTCAATTTGAATATTCTCTATTTTTCGTTGATAGAAAATTACTTCAGTTAAGCAACCCTAACCAAGAGCTTATAAAACGTTTTGTAGTCAATCTTTAGACGTTGATAATCATAAATATTAAATATTTACTACCGATGATCACGGTAATTTTTTACAATACTTTAGATTTCCTGATAATCTCGTTTTATTTTTATGGTAGGCGAACAAAAAGACTATCTACGATCAAAACATTGGGCGTCCTGATAAAGATTACAACGGGCGGCGGCTTTTTTTTAGCTATAGTTGCCGACACTTAGTATGGTATTCATATCGTATGGTATCCCCGCAAGCAAGAATCATTACAGTAATCTCGAAGAGCCAAGCAACATTAATTTATGTATGTACTGTAATCAACAAAGTTCTACATACGTATTTTGTGCATTCTTAATTATAGTATTAGGGTTCATTAGAACTCCTGTTTTTTTCTAGTGTACAGGAAGCTATTTCCGTGTAATCCAAATTTTCGGTAATCCGACGGTGTCTCGGTCCCATCTACCTCGAATTATCCATGCACTACTGTATTTGTTTCCGTACCAATGATCACCGTACTTGAAACAGTTTTTCATGCAACTCTAAAGTGAGTGAAAATCCCATAGACATTAAATTTACTCTTGGGACTAGAATATCGAGGATAAACATAATAGATTTATTACATTGCTTACCGAAAACGTTTTGATTCCTAGCTACACTGCAATATACATTGGGAAGAACTATATCCTGACATATAATCTTCAGAGATATAGAAATAAAGAATTTTAAATATTTACCATTGCTTAAACCGCCTGATCTGCTCTCTAGTTTAATTAGCATATTAACACCTATGATACACGTATCCTTAAATAAGTACTTAAAATGTTTTGCCTATATGGTCATAGAATGCGTGTATATATCCACGTGTTCTATCTTTGCTACAATATTTAAATTTTTCAAACTATTTTTGAGTATTTTGGATGAAAAAAAATATATATAATGTTATTATTGATAAAAATTATGTTGTATGGCCTATAAATAACGCTAGCTCTTTAATATCATAGTCATTCATTTGGAAGAGTTGAGATATTGTTGCCAAGTGTTTCATTAGAGTCATCGATGTAAGTACTTCAGGAATTTGTAAACATGCTATTTTAGCATGCTTTCGTGCACTTAATATGGCCTACGCCATATATTCACTAAACGTTAATACCAATGTATTCAATAAACATATTAATAAAATAAAACATAGACTACCAGCGGCTAAAGTCGAGTATAGAAACAAATGTTTCCGTCTATATACGACCATTTTGACGTTGGGAGAATACCATAAATTTACGTTTACGCCGTATGTAAATGAGAGAAAGGGATGGAAAAGATAGAATGCAGAAAGTCAGTTTTTCGGGCCTTCGTCCACGAGAGTACTTGTGGAGTGCGAGCCTTTATCTTTGTTTTGCTTGGACCTATGTTTGTTTACACCAGACAGCCTGATATCGTAATATAAACTGACAACACTCGCACAGATGTCATTTAGATTCTTGTATACAATACAGAGATTAACGAAAGATGATTCAGTATTTATTAACTATTACTTCAACTACCGTCCTTCAATTTCTGTCACAATACTACTGCCGTTGTAGCTCACAGCCACGAAATGTCTAAGTGCGATTTATTGTGTGGTTTAACAATTTATCTTGCATTTACTTGATAAAAATTGCTTTTGAATATTCTGATTGCCTGTGACTAGTAGGGTAAAAGTAGTTTTATGAGATCAGTTATATTTTATTAACTAAGTGAAAACTGTAGTAAATAAATCCTACAGATTTTAGCGCAGTTTAGCTAAAAAGACTTATAATCGCAGGATAATTAACATACACTAATTATTTCTTGTTTTAACTTATATATACAAAAACTTATATATTCTTGTTCACACTTAACTTTATATACAAGATAACATTTGACACATTATAAGCTTTATTTATGGAAACTGGCATTAGAAATAATAACTCAATTTTGACAGCAGTATTGACACAGCGGCTCAGAACATTCCTGACATATTGGCTGTACAAAGACATTTTACAAAGTGTAACTAGTCTTTCTATTTTTTGTTGCTGGACAAATTCTACATTGTTTATAACAATTTATCTATACAAATAGAAACAATTTGTAAATTTCTGGAGGTTTCAGTTTTTTGAAATCATCTTCATCGTCTGATGCACTTCGTTGAGATTCGGTATCATGATCGTTTGTTCAATTACTTCTTCACTCTGTTGCACAATTCCCCTATTCTCTTTGATGCCTTCTAAAAGTTGGTCATTAGATGCAGCACCTGAATCAATGTCTTCTACGAGTAACCCGTCGCTGATGGTCAAGCATGATGATGGTAGTTCAAGGTTTATCTTGAAATTTGTAGATATTGGCATAATAGGTTTTCCGGATATATAAGCCGATAAAGATAAGTCGATGAAATGATGTGGGTCAACAAATTCTCTTTGTCGTTTATTCTAAGTTGTATAAAGGTTGAAAAAATATAAGGTCTACTTATTTATATTTTTTTTTAATTTACGGTTATAGTAGAATTTTTTTCATTAACGGATGGTTGAAAAGTCATTCCGCTGCCCCCGCCAACGATACCATCCTTTTTAAAAGAACAAAAGAAAATAACACGAAAAGAGAGAAAATTAATTACCCGAAGAATAATGAAAAAACAAACATAAATGTTTAGATAGTTAAGTAGAATTGGAAAGAAAATATATAACAATTAGGTAGACAGAATACATTAAAAAAAAAAATTAAATAAAAAAAATAATGTTTATAAAATTATCAATTTAGGACAAACGGTTATCTTTTTAAGTTGAATCTTTCACGCATACAGTCTTTAAAATTCTTAAAGCACATGAACAGGCTGCATAGAAACACTGCTCCAAGTTATAAAGATTAGTTTGACAGACATGACGTAAACAAACGTGCTAGAACTGCTATCGGAGTGCCGCCTGTTTATGTTTTCATATCACAAACATTGTAACGGACTAGGTTACTTGGGAATGAAAATATAAAGTTTTAAATTACATAGTTATACAATTTATTAATCAATGGCCAATTACAATAGAACAAAAGACAACAATGTGTCGAGTAATTTACTTTTAATTACTGCTAGTTATTCCATACATTTGAATTACTTATTGAACTTTTAAATTTATATATATATCGACAAGATAGTAACTTAATATTTTCAATTGAATTTTTAGAAATGAATATTCAAAGGACAATTTCTACCGTTCATGTGTTAACAGTTTATCATTTAAAATTCAACTTAGTTAACATTAAAATACATTTTCTTTATTACTATCTAAAACGTACCTGGTTGTGCACTAATAAAACACTTTAAAACATATTAAAGATTGCCCATGGCTTTTGGAATCACTAAACACTTAACACATCGCTCTTGCAAATCCGCGCACTTAAACAAAATTATATAAACATTTACTCGTTTGAAAAACATAAATTATCGCTTCTGACTTCTTCTTTTGTTGCGTTAATAAAATTCGGTACCGGCCTTGACATCTTAAATTTTGAATACTGGAAGCTTACAAATTTCTAAATTATGTCCGAAAGTGCCATACGTCCGTCTCGTTCAAAGACTTTTGGAGAAGTGGGCCTTCTGAAGGGGCAAGCCAACGGAACTTTCCCACCCTCGATTATTATTTCGAATTTTTCGATTGGTGCATTGGATCTGGCGATATCAGACCATGCTTGCGTTACATGGGGTGATGTGGTAATTGGGCTAAGTTACTACTCGTACGATATTTTACATTTTTACCCGCTAGGGGCGCTACGAAACTTACCCTCGAATTACAATCGTACAAAGAGAACAAAAATTTTCTTTTATATTCGGACGATACAATTATTAAATAAAAATCAAATATATAAATGAATTTATATGTAACACCTTATTTTTAAGAGTGTTACAACATTTCTGTAAATAGTTGTAGCATGACGTCTGTCCAAGGCAAGGTCGCGAACCCGACTCTTTATGTAGGTTATGTTGCATAGTTGGAAACATGCCAATTTCGGGCGATTTATTGTCAATGGAATATATAAGCCAAATCACACCTTGGTAACCCCGTATATCTAAGACGAATTTTGATGACAATGGACTAAGACCTTCGAAAATCTTCGAATGCGCATTTTTGGGCAATATTTTAGATTCTGGCAAGTTTTACCTCAATTCACCCACAGCGACACCCGCAGTACCTTCCCGGATTGTGCTTGACCAACTTCGGTGCTAGGATTAGACTCAGCATTATTAAAAACCCCGAGTGATCATTTTATAACGATCTCTTAGCCTCTGACCTTTTTACCCCAATTATCTCTTTGCTACTCCCGTAGAGCCCACACCCGTTCAGCCCTGGTGTCCTTCGATGACGGTATTGAATTCAGCATCCTCAAAAGTCCTAAGGCAGTTCTTTGTCTGAAAATTTCACCCCCATTTATCCCTTTGGTACTTGTGTAGAAACATAGCAGTACATGTCCGGCGACGGCATTCAATTCAGCCTCCTCAAAAACCTCCGAGTGGTAAATTTCAAGTAACTTTTTGACTTTTTTACCCCAAATCTTCCCTTTGGCACTCACGTAGAGTCACATACGTCCATCCCCGGTGACTTTCGATTACGTTATTGAATTCAGCACGCCCGTCTAGATGACGTCATTGATTTTGGCATCCTCAGAAACCCGCGAACGACTTTTTTCCCGCGATTCTTAGGCATCTGACATTTTGACCCTAATTCAACCCCTTTGGTGCATGGGTGTAGCCTCACCAGTACAACCCCGGAGACTTTCGATGACGGCATTGAATTCAGCATCCTCGCGATACTTAGGCGGATATTTTCCAGCGATTTCTTGACTTCTGACATTTTCACCCCAATTCTCCCCTTTGGTACTCGCGTGGAACCACATCGGTGACGACATTAAATCCGCCTTACTAAAAACCCCCGAGTGGATATTTTCTAGTTATTTTTTGACTTTTGACTTTTTTACCCCAAATCATCTCTTTGGTACTTACGTAGAGTCACATCCGGTCCATCCCCGGTGACTCTAGATAACGCAATTGAATTTAGCATCCTCAAAAACACCCGAACCGTCATTATCCCGCAATTCTTAGGCATTTGACATTTTTACCCTAATTCAACCCCTTTGGTACATGGGTTTAGCCTCACAAGTACATCCCCGGCGACTTCCGATGACGGCTTTGAATTCAGCATCCTCGAAAACCCCCGAGCGGATATTTTTCAGCGATTCTTTGACCTCTGACATTCTCACCCCAATTCACCCCATTGGTACTCTCGTGGAACCACACCAATGCATTCCCGGTGACATTCGGTGACGGCATTGAATTCCACTTCATCAAAATTCCCCGAGTTGTTATTTTCTAGTAATTTTTTGACTTTTGACATTCTACCCCAAATCATCCCTTTGGCACTCACGTAGAGTATCATCTGTCCATCCCCGGTGACGTTCAATTTCGGAATTGAATTCAGCATCCTCAAAAACCCCCGAGTGGTTATGTTCCAGAGATTTTTTAACTTTTGACTTTTTCACCCCAATTCACACCTTTGGTACTCGCGTGGAACCACATCAGTGCATCCCCTGCGACTTTCGGGGACGACATTAATTTCCGCCTTACCAAAAACCCCCGAAAGGATATTTTCTACTTATTTTGTGACTTTTGACTTTTCTACCCCAAATCATCCCTTTGGTACTTACGTAAAGTCACATCCGGTCCATCCCCGCTGACTCTAGATAACGCAATTGAATTTAGCATCCTCAAAAACCCCTCAACGGTCATTATCCCGCGATTCTTAGGCATCTGACATTTTTACCCTAATTCAACCCCTTTGGTACATGGGTTTAGCCTCACCAGTCCATCCCCGGTGACTTTCGATGACGGCATTGAATTCAGCATACTCAAAAACCCCCGAATGGTCACTTTAGAGCGATTTTTTGTCCAATTCAAATATATACATTACGTAGTACGATTGATATCTATGTGGCTGCCATAATGTTAGGGAGTGGTTGAAATATACAGTAAATTTATATACAGGAGGCGACTATGCTGCCCCTGGCGGAAATGTTACGAACTTGTGATATACAAATCCCGTTCACTCTGCTATCAATACGAGTACCGTTTGGTAATTACAAATTATTTTTTAAAAATTCAGAAAGACCATAGAACTTCCAAATACAGTATAGCTCCAATAAAACACTTCTTTTTACACTTATTGACATGATTTTTATTTCGATTATTGTCAAAGGGTGTTACATTATCATGGATTACCCGGCTGCCAGTTTGAATGCAAAATGACCAATGTATGGTCTCCGTATTGTTATCAGGCTGTATATATATATATATATATATTTATATATTTACACATAAATATATATATATATATATATATATATATATATATATATATATATAAACACACACACACACACACACATATATATATATATATATATATATATATATATATATATGTATTTAATAAATTTAAAATATTTCAAAAACAAGAATACTTTTAATGAATATATTTATTCAAAGCTTTTCGCCGATAAAATAGTATCAGCATCTTCAGGAAAATAATTATTAGATAATTATTTTCCTGAAGATGCTGATACTATTTTATCGGCGAAAAGCTTTGAATAAATATATTCATTAAAAGTACTCTTGTTTTTGAAATATTTTTAA
This sequence comes from Prosapia bicincta, assembly GCA_036971475.1. Taxonomy (NCBI): domain Eukaryota; kingdom Metazoa; phylum Arthropoda; class Insecta; order Hemiptera; family Cercopidae; genus Prosapia; species Prosapia bicincta. The sequence goes on along the minus strand of JBAIZL010000002.1, from coordinate 207,481,382 downwards.
TTTATTAACTATATAACAAGAAAACATGTCACCATATTTAATATATATATATATATATATATATATATATATATATATATATGTGTGTGTGTCTGTGTGTGTGTGTGTGTGTATATATATATATATATATATATATATATATATATATATATATATATATATTGCTGCATACACATGAAATAAAAAGTTACCTAAATATGTAGTAATATTATTTTATAGGAAGATATATATGGGGGCCTATATATCAAATTTAATACTGAATGTACAAATATAGCTAATTATTAAGAATACTCAATTTTATATGCCGAGACACAACTTTTCATTTAAAATATAGCTTGGTGCCATATTTATTTTTTTAAATTTTCAATGTCACCTAAAGTCATAATTATTTATTATTAAAGGTGTTTGAATATGCACACAAAAAACAAATACACATACACACACAAATATACACACACACAAACCAATATACACACACACACACACACACACACACACATATATATATATATATATATATATACACACATATATATATATATATATATATATATATATATATATATATATAAACATATATTTTAATAGGTATGTATTTGTTTGTGTATTTGTGTGTGTGTTGTAATGGGCTTAAATTGAGTGTTCAAGCGTTACAATGGAAATTTTAAAATTAAAAAATATAACATTTTAAATTGTAGAAATATTCAAGTATAAAAACAAATACAGTGACATAAGCAGCTATTCATAAAAACTTTATAAATTAAAGCCATTCTGAAATGGGATAGATTATTATTATTTTGGATTTGAAGGAGATAAAGGCAGCAACCAGGAAAAAGGAAAGAAAAATCAAATTCATGTAGAAAGTTAATCGTTTTTTATTTGAAAATGTGCAGAAAGAAAAATTAAGAAGAAAATCAAGTATTTGCACCAATGTTATGGCCAGATTTAAATTTTTATACTAAACTATAAAATTGGGCAAACACCGGAAATTTTGACGTAGGGATCATACCATTTTAAGGGGTGGATCGTATGATTCATTGTCACTCTCAAAGAAGGTTGCTGATTGGATTAGGGACCCAGTTGATATTGGGAGTTTAGAAAACGTGCTGAAAATGGAAAAAAGAAAAGACAGTAGGTCTAGAAAAGTTATCAAACTAGGATGATCATCGACTTATTTCGCTTACTAATTAAGCAAAAGTGTCAAAATTATAACATCATGTGCTAATTACGGTAAATAGGTGGCAGCTAAATGTAACTGTGCGATTCCCAAGCCTTTTTTTTGAAATCTCGGTCCCTAAAATTGGCAAAATTCAGTAAATATGTGGTGCATTTCAAAGCGATCAAAAAATGGATGTTTACAAAGTTTATAGCCCGTATATTGCTATAGGAAAATATTTCATTACAATTCGATAAAATTGATAATAAAACTGTTAAATGTGAAACTGAATTAGCATGGATAGGAACGTTAAACTTTTGCAAAGTTTAATTCTTATCGACGAGCGAGGAACAAAGGAATGTGAACAAGGCCGACCAAAAATGGAGAAGATCTATACTCAAAAAATCTGGGATCCAAACTGTGAAATTACCAAGGGTCCAGGAAGGTGCACCAATTAAAAGCTAGTTGATTTCTTCTTGTTTAAATCTAAAATTTCCTAAATTCATTTATTTTTGGGGATATGAAAATTCAAGTAATTCTTTTAAATGTAAAAAAACATATGAATAAACTATTTTAAAAAAAGTAATTGCTTTATTTATATTAGAGGTAAAGAAAATGAATTAAAAGGGTTGTTCATAAAGTATACACAAATAACATTAATATAAAAACAATTATGATTTGTATACAAATAAAGAGTCAAACATAGGTATACGTTTGCCTAAGGGTTTTAAATGTTACAGTATTTATCTGATATATCAGATATTGAAATATGTGTATTTTGTTTCTATTAATCGAATGCAAAGCTTCTCAACAACCGTGAAGTTAACAGAATGAATTTATAGTTTTACTTTTAATGTTATAAAAACTTTGTAATATTTCAAAATATGTAATTAAGGCTAAAACCGAATATCATTTATATGGTTTAGTTAAAAATCGAAATATTGAAAAGAAAAAAAGGGAAAAACCTAAAGAAGGTTAAGTAACGAGTTATGTCTATACGTACACAGTTCCCTAAGTAACGAAGAGCATTACACTTATAAAACATTACTGTATATCTACATTGTGGTTTCTACCAAAAATGAAGAGAATTTATTAAATTTTTCTTTATCTAAATCACATATTCAATTTGTTTTCTATTAAACTGCATTTTATAATAAAGGCCCGGTAGTATACTGAAGTCTAATAAAGTGTTTATTATTAATATGTTTTGGTTTCCTAAATACATTATTATATGATATCATCATTTTTGAACTTAGAGGAATCTGTCCTTATTGAAAGATACGATGAAAATATATAACGCTAATGATTAAAGAAGTACAGAGAAACAGTTGTATGTTAGAATGGAAAACTACTGATTTAAACAAGTTTATAGAAAAGAAAATCGATAAATCGTGGAAGAAGAGTGCTTGGTGTTTAAAGAAAGCAGCAAAATAAATTGGTCAAGATAACATTGCAGTAGTAGAAATGAAAACAGTTTACTCTAAATTTCACTAGAAACTTTTTTAATAAACCAAATAGACTAGTTATGACGACGTTGTCGCCTACATCAGTGCTTTGGTCCATTGAACAACTAACTGTTTTAGTGTGTAGTGAGATTTATAGGAAACTGTTCTCATAAGGTAATATCTATTTAATCTAATACACAATGAATTTTTTTGTTTTCAAAAATTAGCAAATCTATTTATATAATATGTAAAGCCGATTTTATTCATAAGTTAGTCATAAAAACACTAATATTTAAATAATGAAGTATTAAAGTTATTAGGTTAAATATGTAATAATGAAAATATTTAGAAATAATAATTTAACAACAATGGTCTTAGTAAAACTAAAAAGTAATATTAGAAAATCTTTGTATCCTTAAATTGAATATAAATATATATATATATATATATATATATATATATATATATATATATATATATATCTTCATTTATTTATTATAACGTACCTTTTTCAATCGACCTTCAGGATATTTGACATTTACGAATCAATTAATAACGCAGCAACCTGTTTTTTACAATAACTGATTTATTTAATACTGAGGTCAAAACGTTAGCATTTATAGGTAGTTACATAGGGTTAGTTTTAACTAACTCTAATTCTGCCGGTAGGCATCAAGACTCTTAATATTATTATTAAGATTTAATTACAATACTATTTTAACTGTTCTTAATTATCTCAAGGAGTGTATAGATTACAGCACCTGGTTTGATAAATTTTATGTTTCAATGAGCTAATATTGCTTAGAGAATTAATAAAGTTTCAAAGATTCTTAATAATTTTTACTTTAAAGAGTTGGCTTAAAATTTAAGATAAATTATGACTTATTACTTATGCGGTTGTAATTACTATACGAATTACTATAAGGAATCTGTATAATTCGAGGGGAACGGGTCTATGACCTCGGATTAACGAGAACTAGGACTACACTGAAATCAGTTTCTGTGCATTAAAAAAATACGACGTCTAATAAACCGTAATACTGTAAAAACCCTCAAATACAGATCAAAGTGGAGAGAGCCTGATCCGTATATAAAACCAGGGGAAATAAATACCAGTCAAGCTAATCATATTTGTCGTCTTTGTTTGATTAATTTTCTACCTTCAAGAGAGTCTATTTTCTCATACATCACGCTCAAGAGTAGAGATTTGTGCTTTCTAAGAGTCATTTGTCAACTGTAGAAACTTAAAACACAAATAAAGAAAGATATTTATGACCCATTGACCTTCTGTCACAGTCATTTTAAAATAACTGATAAGTACATTCAAACGCAACTGATGAGTCTGGGTAGTACATCAATTTAGTAATTTATTTTAACTCAATTGTTAACCTCAAATTATGTCCTATTTAAGCTTATACCAGCTAATATTTGCTTCTAGTTTACAAATTAACTTTGCGCATACATTTTAAGAAAAAAATACAAGACAGTAAACGTTAAGGATTTGCCACTCAGCAGGTAATGTCCAAAACAAATATAGAACGTTTGTATATGTTATACTTTATTTTGCCTTTCTGAATGCGTTACATCTTGTTCTATTTACTAATCCATTATTTTGTTGTTTTAAATCGTTTGTATTCCTTCAAATCTAAAACACGTTTTTGTTACTATCCTTATATATTTCAATTTATGTAGGTGGAACGTATAGTGTATTTAACAGTTAATGATTATCAAACACTTTTATTTATATCAAGTTAGGATGGCCTAGATAATAAATATTATGAAATATCTAATACATACAGTGATATTAGGCAGAGACTGAAGTTGTTCGATACTTCTCTAAGACAATATCTTGTAATGAAATTTTGTTCATTGTTTAGAGTTTTAAATCTATAATAGAAATGTTGCCCCTCTCAATCGACGAACGCTGGTGAAACCCCCCGAGACACGGGTCTATATATATATTTCGTTGTTTTCTTTCCATTTCCCCTCTATCGTCTTGCTTTACGAACTGGGACAAACCTCATCAGGGACTTATAAATGTTTGAGGATCGGTAACAAATATCCTTGCTCAAAACATATATGGTTCGGTTACAGCGAGAGTTATGAAGAAGTATATAACTATATGTCAACACTAAAAATAATATACTATCAAAAATCAAAATATAAGCTTCGAATATTTGGATATTTCATTAGAAATTATGTTTGTAGTATAATAAATAATATATGAATTTGGGAAATATATATTCATCAGGTGTTTGTGTTTAAAAGCGATAATATAATAATTTTAATGTTAAAACTCTAGTTAGAAAGTGTAATATTTGTTAACTTTTAATCTCTGCAGAATATCTTGCAGATAATGGGTAATACTATTGTTGACCCTATTCATCTACAATAATAAGAAGTAGAAGGAGCATCGCTTTACTAAAAATTTGTCTTATAAATTACCCCTGAGCCTGAATGCTATGCAAATGAAATGTACACAGGGTTTTAAATAAAGGAAAAAGTTATTTCTGGTACAGAGGGTTCATTTATTTAAACTATCTAAACTTGTTTATTTAGCTAAATATTTTTCAATCAATATCATCAAATTGCTGTCAGTAAAATATTGAGAAGGAGAAATGTGACTTGGTACTCCACTTTTTAATATGTATTTGAAAATAGGTAAAGGCTTTTTGGATTGTTTAACCAAAAAAATAATATTTTTTAATTACATTTAAAAATACAATTTTCCACTATTTCATAAATTAGGAAATATTTTTATTATTTCTACCGCAGTTAATCCATGACAAAGGACAGATTATTTGAACATTAAATGAATCAGAATATTATATGCACTTGCAACTTTCTGTTCAAACAACCTTTTGACTCCCACTAACTAAATGCATCAACGTGTCACAAGCCATAAACTATATAAATCTTATACTGTCTAATAAATTTCCAATTTCTCATTTATAGTTTTGACAATTTCTTCCAGGTATAAAGTTCTCGTAACGGAAATTTTTTTATTTGTTAAATGGGTAGCAATAAAATATCTCATATTATTTTTCATATATAAAACAAACTAGAGAACTATATATATATATATATATATATATATATATATATATATATATATATATATATATATACATATAATACGTATTTTTGTTTAATAATTTAAAACAACACAGGTTATTCAAATACAAGAATATTTATTATTTTATATCCAAAGCTTTTCGTTTGCAAACAGTACTAACATCATCAGGAATGAAAATTATTATTGAAATTTTCATTCTTGATGTTGGTACTGTTTGCCAACGAAAAGCTTTGGATATAAAATAATAAATATTCTTGTATTTGAATAACCTGTGTTGTTTTAAAATATATATATATATATATATATATATATATATATATATATTTCTCTAGTATATATATATATATATATATATATATATATATATATATATTTACATATAAATATTTTTAAGAATGTATATAGTAGGAAGATAATCTATATGCTAATGATTAATATGAAGCATTTAATAATATTTTGTAAATTATTAGAAACAATATCTAATAATAATAGTTTTATTATAAATCTAATTCAATTATAAATAAATTTTAAAAGGTATTCTTACTTATACGTGCCTTACCACCAAAAAACATAGACTATTTAGTTAATTAGAGCTAAGCTAGAGAGAACATTTCCCACATGTAAAAATCAAAATATTTTACTCAAAATCTCACAAAAAATTGGATTTTATTACACAAACACATTAATTCACAACAGACTAGTTCAGGCGACGATGGCGCGTTCCCCAGTGCCATTTAACCTTGATACATGAAGTAATGATGAAGGTTTTATCCAAAGAATCCAACTTCTCTTACAAGGCCTAACAGTTCCCAATTAAATTTAGCCACATGAAATTGGAACTAAAGCATTTATTAGTAGATTGTACCCCCCTTGAGCACAACTACCCCTAACTCGGCCTGTACGTAACCTAGGACTATAGGGGTAGTTTTGGATGATGCACCCGGTCGACACGACCTTGATCCTAGCCTTGGGGGTGGATTCAACCACGTTTAGAAGGGTGGGGGTAGTTTTTCGAAAATAATAAATTCTAACCTACTAACCTAAGCTAGCCAAAATGGATCCAACCTAACCTAATCTACGTGTGGGGGCTGACCTCAGCTACGTTCAGGACCATACCCGAGGGTAGCTCCGGAAGTGGATTGGGGGTGGGGGTAGTTTTCGAAAATTTTTTGGAAAAACGTGCCTTGACTGATAGGGTGAGTTTAGAGTGCATTGTCGCTACGGTAGGGGTAGTTTCACCTAGGGGTAGTTTTTAAATAAAATATGAATTTGCCAAAATTGATCGGTGACCTAGGTAAAAGTCACCCCCGAACCCGCGCTTGAGGTAACACCGCCTAGGAGCGGGTAAAGCTAACACGGAGCACGGTCTCGGTTAAAGCCAATCCGAAGCCATGCCCTAGGAACCTGGCCTCAGGTAAAGTCACCCTGGAGTCGTGCTCGAGGTAAAGCCGGCCAGGCCTTAGGTATAGCCATCCCGAAACCGGCCCCTAAGTAAAGCCATCCAGGTGTCAGACCTTCGGTAAAGTCACCCCGAGGTAATGCCACCCAGGACATAGGTATAGTCTATACGGAGCAGGGCCTCAGGTAAAGACATCCCGAAGCCAGCCTTTAGGTAAAGCAGCCCTGGATTAGCTCCGGTGGGGGGTAACTTGAGGAAAGATTTAATGGTTATCTGATGACGTATCCGCGCTCGAACGACTCTAGGCAGTAGGCTCACCCTAAAATGAATGGTCTACCCCTAAATGTTTAGGGTAAAGAGGGGCACAGGTTGATTGCTAAACTAGTAAACAATACAGTATTAGATGGGCTGCGATCCCTGATGAGCCAGCGCCCCACGCTATATACAGATATAAATTATCTAAAAACATACCCGAACACGGTGTCGCTACAGAGGTATCTAGTATGGCCCACCTCTAAAGGTGAAAAAAATAAACACTGCAATAAGGCCTTATCGCTTGAGGGAACACGCTTGACCTACATGTGCCGACTTGCAGCGATAACGCATAATCTTAACACCGCAACGGCAGCCGGTGACCTGGCATAAAAACCCGCATAGCTGTGTCGTTGTGAATCAAGGTGACTGTATCGATTTACTATGTACTGCCGGCCCACCAAGGCATAAATATATAATAAAAAATCAGCTATGTATACACCCTACAGTCAGGATTGTGTTTAAATTTAATCGTATTAGGTACACATAAATATAGGCTGTTATAGTTTAAGTAAACAGATAGCCTTTATGGATATATTCTATAATTGTAAATACGTTTAGATAAAAAGGTCTATGGAGAAACACATAACATGAATAAATATATGTTATAAAACGAAACTAACTATCTATTCAACAGAGTGTTTTAGCAATATAAGAGCAGTATAAACATATAATATTGGATAAGCCCAACGATATAAGGATCGGAAAAGGGCAGGTATATGAAATAATATATACAATAAAGGTATTCAGCATGACGATTTATTAAACATATAAAAATAATTTTACAGTGCATAGATATAAATTGTTCTCAATATTACATATATAATTTAAATGTGTCGATGATCCGAGATCTGCAATGTGGGCAGCGAGTACATCTTGAGAGACAGGTTAAGCAAAAGACATGTCCGCATGGCGTGGCAACAGCGTTGCGAGGGTTCTCACAACATATATTGCATAAGCTAATCTCCGACGGTCCTGGCTGAAGGCAAAAAAAAAGTCAATCAGTAAAAACTGTATTTGCATATACAAATCCTGTAAGAAACAATATGATTAGTAAATAGGTCCAGATATCCTGAAAGAAAAGTCAATCGAAATAATATGAAAATCTACCTACATTATTGGTACGCTGGATAGCGTAGTCTACCGCCACCACAATATCCTGTAGGAACCGTCTCGTCATACCCCAAACGTTATACGCAAAGGTCCGGCTTGTCTTGTAGTAAGGTTTTGAGGCAGCCGTCCGCAGATCCCTATTCGCCAGCTGGAGCTGCATTAAAGTGTAATCCAGCGTCTGTATGCATGTGCGGGGTGAAGGCGGGTTCCTCGGTGGATGAGGAACCATCAGGAAATCGTGCAGACGAAACGAAAACGAATCATCACAACTATAGCAGGGTCTATGATCCTCCTCGTCGCTTTCCGTATCAATGCCAGGCGGTCGGAAAGGTAAATCTCCTGGAGACGAGCCCATAGGTAGTAATAGAGGCGAATAGGATGACGAATAGGTTAGTGAAGAATCTGAAAGCGCAGTGTACGCCTAGAAAAATGAAAAAAGAATCTAAATAAACCAACACTCAATATACTCCGTGATCTAGGCTTCAGATAATTTGAACATGACGCTACCTCGTGTCTAAGATATGCTACAATTTAAACAAATATAATAAACGCTATTGAAAATAGACTACCACTCATTCAATATACTGTGTGATCTAAGGCTTTACATAATTTGAAAACGGCCTGACATTAACATATAATATCTTGTATCCAAAATATATATATTAAACGCTAATGAAAATAAACTACCATTCAATATATTTTATTATCTAGGCTTCAAATAATTTGAAAAAGAAATGACGCTACCTCATGTCCAAAACAAGCCTCAATTTAAAAATATATATTAAGCGCTATTGAAAACAGACTACCATTCATTCAATATACTGTATGATCTAGGCTTTACATAATTCGAAAAATGAAGTGTGAAAATATTCCCTCCTATAAATAAACACCCAATGTGTCATCTAGACTTAACATAATTTGAAAAAAGAATAGTTACTTACAATGCGAGTGTTTATAGATTGTTGGGACGTAGACGCCATCACTCGTGAATGTATGACCTGCAGATTAACGGATCACAATAATTGATCAAAGAATAGCTCTCTTCCGGGCTTGATTGTAGAAAGTCTTCAAAACTAAATAATTTAAATAAAGGGCTTAAACAGATATCACACCAGTTATCAGAGTCCCAGATATGGTATAAAAAATAGCAGCCGTCCACCTCGGCTATAGAGTACGTGTAACCGGCTCTTGTGATGTCGAAACTCTCTGCCTGACGGAGCACAAAGTAACTCAAACAATCTCGGCAAATATTATTAGACAGACCGGTGTAGTGAAATTTAATAAAGTTGGAAATTGTCCTCTCACCGACAAATACAGGTATCTCGTAAGGGTGGTTCATCAACATTAAAAATTATGAAAAATTCAAATTATTGAAATCTATAGATGAAAAATCAAAATCAGAGCTATCACAAGGCTTCATCAGTACATAGTCTTTAAAAGATTTCATCAACGTCTGCTTTACAGATACAGGTAAGTCCAAACTGTCTATATCATTTCCGTTCTGTACGCATGCGCAGACCTCAATAGCGCATAGATTAAACAAAGACAGAGGCACTGTAAAAATTAAAAAAAAATAATAAACATGCTGAAACCTTTTAAAGAATAATAATAATCTGGTATGGCCAAATTCACAGTTTGGCCGACATGTTTGATAACAGTTAGAAATTTGCCTATAATAGAGCTCAAATCTTCCGCTGTCAACGCCGCAGCGTATCGCTTGGGTAGAAAGACAGCGCGTCTGTCTTCATCATCTACCTGTAAGTCTACAAGTACGGCGTTACCATACTTTGCTTCGACAAAACGCGCATTTACAATTCTATATTCTTTGCCTATCTTTAGCCCACGTATAGGCATAGAATCTACAGAATTTAAAGTTGAAAACTTTGCCGACACTGATGATGACATTTTACTACTTACTGGCAAACACACACACAGATCACTCTAAACACAGACTATGCAAAAACACTATATCTCCACCTGTATTGTACATAGCTGTGGAAGAGTCCATTTGAGAGGTGAGTGGACGAGTCGAAGCGAGTTAGACTGATCCATAATTACGTCACAACTACGACTGTTGATTACAGCACGGCGGGTGATACCGTATGTAGAGGTAAACACATTGTATCCGATGAGAAGTTTAAATACAAGTTACACATAATATAAAATGCACGGTCTGACTAGAGTTTAACAAACAGTATCCGATGAGTAGATTGACTATGGTTTATCTCGTAGTATCCGAGAGGTAGAGCCTTAGGCAAGGACATGCTCGACGCCAGGTCTCAGGTAAAGCCACCCAGGCCTTAGGTAAAGCAACCTTGGAGTCAGGTCGTAGGTAAAGCTACCTTGGACTTAGGTATAACCAACCTGAAGTCAGGTCTTAGGTAAAGCCATCCTGGAGAAAGGCCTGTGTTTTGCCCTAATCAGATTTTAACGCACTTTAACGACAGTTTATGTTAGAAATACCACACTAGATTTAGCATTGGACCTAGGACATGAGTTATATTTAGCCTAAATTACGACAGATGATTGGATTTTTTACAGTTTACAGAGATATGTCTAATATTAAGATATAGTGTTAAACTTGTCTAGAGGCCAAGTTGATATATTAATTACCTAGATATCTAGTAATGTGTCTCATGCGGGTTGCGACCTGTCAAGCTGATTGTAACGGTAATGTGTATAAAGCGATAGCAGAGTATTTGTAACTAGATTTAACATTGAATGTTTAATTTTGTTTATTGTTCAAATGGAAATATACGTCTCTATTATCAAGACACTAGTACTTATTACCTTATCCCATGCTGATCTACCTATATTGTCTGTTTTATCAAAGGAGTTTCGTTTTTTCACCGACAATAAGTACAAACATATGTAAACAGAGTCGCTTTATTGAACACATAGTATTATTTACATTAGACTTAGCTACGATAGATATACTCTTATCGTAGCGGATGTCTGCACTCTGCATATGCTACACTCTTGAAGGTTCAATACATACCCCAGACAGGCAAACACATGTCCGCACGGTAGAAGGGCAACCTGCAGCAAATCTTGCACAGCGTACGACCATCCTGATTGTTTACACGGTCATCGTCGTCCAAATAGTCTTCATCGTCTGTTGTGCAGATGTCTACCCCCATCTGGGCCTGTTTAGCACTTATACCCACTATGTATTTACATTTAGGAAACCACTTTGCATGTTCCTGTAACCGATCATCATTCGCTGACCAATCTTTAAGGCCTCCGGCGCATGTAAAGCACAATGTTTGATCTTCTTGGCCGGTGTAAAAGAATCCCGCTTCGCTGAGACGCACGGGGTTGACAGTATCATTTGACGCTCCTTTCCAAGTACGAAACGATCGTAATCTACGACGATACGGTGATAGTTTGGGGAAGGCTTTCTTCTCGATTGTGAGAGTATCTGTCCAGTAGTAGACACCTACCATGGTGTTGTCTGAGGACTTGGGTCTGTGCTGTCCGTACTTATATTGTTCTCTTGGTTAGGGGTTGATTACGTCAAGGTTGATAGGGGTTACATAGGCATGTTGAACTCGTTCAGATTTGTACACACCCGCCCTTGTGCTCGGCATTTGGCCGATTTCTTCTGTAGATGGACTAGTGTTAAAGTAAGTATAGGTGGCAGGCAACAGTTAATCCTATACAGATGACCTACCGATGTTCCGGACGCCATCTTGACCGACATTGTGTTTGACGTCATTTGCTGCGGTTATGTTGATATGTCCAGAGTGCGCTATCGTAGTCGGGTGCTGGCGATTTACAATATTACTGTAAAGGTTTTAAACAAGCATTTATTTGTCGAGCTCTGTGTGTGTATGATCTACACCTGAAGTGTAATAACACTGTATATTGACTTAACACGTTATGTAGGCCTATGTACCGTATCACGCATATTGGCTTAATACAGGATGTGTGTAGATTTACAGGTATATCGACCTAACACAATATGTAGGACTATGTAGGTTAACACCCATATATACTTAATACAGGCTGTACGTAGGGTAACGTGCATCTTGGCTTATTACAGAGTGTAGACCTAATTAGGGTTTGTCTTGCATATGTCTTAATACAGAATGTATGTAGGTTTACATGATAATTGGATTAACACGGTATGTGTTGCTGTGTAGCTTTACGTACATATTGGCTTAATACCGGAAGAATGTAGGTTAACATGCATATTTTCTTAACACAGTATGTAGGGCTATGTAGGCTAACATCCATATTGTCTTATTTCGGGAGGAAAGTAGCTTTACATTCATCCAGGCTTAACTCAGAATGTGGGGCTATGTAAGGTAAGGTGCATATCGGCTTAACACAGTATGTTGGGTAACATCCATATTGTCTTATTTCAGGAGGAATGTAGGTTTACACGCTTATTGGTTTAACACAGGATGTAGAGTAACGCACATAACGGTTTAATACAGGATGTGTACTATTTTGGGCAAGCATTGATAGCTGTTTTACCACTCCAAGGTGGCTTTACCTATGGCTTGACACAGGGGTTGCTTTACCTAGGGTAACTCCAAGGTAGCTTTACCTAAGACCTGACTCCAAGGTAGCTTTACCTAAGACCTGACTCGACGGTGGCTTTACCTATGGCCTGACTCCAAGGTAGCTGTACCTGGGGCATACCTCAAAGGTAGCTTTTCCTAGGGCCTACCTGAAAGGTAGCTTGACCTTAGTTAGTATGCTGTAAATGATACTACATACCTAGACAATATGTGTAATGGACTTGACGGTTTCTATATAGCTATTTTGGTAAGCGTTGGTAGCTATCTATATACTGTCTAAGACCTAGGGCTTTTGCCGGTGCCTTCACTAACCATAACCCATTTGACCTCGGTGTAGATGTTGGTTGATTAGCGTAAGTTTTTCAACGTTGATTAGCTGAAACGTTGATCTGGCCTTCACCAGCCATAGCCTATTTGAACTTGGTGTAAATGTTGTCCGTTTGAACTTCGTGTATGTTGGTCGGTTAAACTTAGCGTAAGACAGTAGTTTAGTTGAAACGTTGGTTATTTGATCTAGCTTGCACTGGCCATAGCCTGTTTGAACACGGTATCAACATAGCCGCCATCTTGTTCTCCGCCCTGGATGACGTCATATTCGGTCCTAAGTTGTGCATCGGATACTATGTGTTAGCTTATATCACGCCACTCATCAGATGCTATGTGTTAGCCCATAGTCAAGCTATACAGCGGGTGCTATATGATGAACATTAGCCAAGCTATGCAATGGATACTATGTGTTACTTTGTATTCAAGCTTCTCATCGGATACTATTTGTTAACTTGTAGTCAAGCTATGCATCGGATACTGTGTGTTACCCCTAGTCAAGCCATTCATCGGATACTATGTGATACGCATTAGCCTAGCTATGCAACAGGTACTGTGTGTTATCCATTAGCTAAGCTACGCATCGGATACTGTGTGTTAACCATAGTCAAACTAACCATTAGTTATCCACTAGCCTAGCTATGCTTTGGATACCATGTGTTAACCATTAGTCAATCTATACCTCGGATACTATGTACTAGCCCTAGTCAGGCTATGCATCGGGTACTATGTGTTAATCATTAGCCTAGCTATGCAACAGGTACTATTTAATAACCATTAGCCAGACTATTATGTGTTAGTTTGTAATCAACCTACTCTACGGATAATATGAGATAAACCTTAGTCAATCTACTCATCGGATACTGTTTGTTAAACCCTAGTCAGCCCGGGCATCGGATATTTTGTGTTAACTTGTAGTCAATCTATGCATCGGATAATATGTGTTAGTTTGTAATCAACCTACTCATGTGATAATCATAGTCAAGCTATGCTTTGGATACTGTTTGTTAAACCATACTCAAGCTATGCATTGGGTACTACATGATGAACATTAGCCGGGCTATGCACTGGAGATTATGTGTTGGGCTATAGTCAAGCTACTTATCGGATACTATATGTTAACCCATAGATAAAATTACTATTAGTTAACCATTAGCCCAGCTATATGTTGGTCGTTAGCCAAGCTATGCATTGGATGTGTTACCCATTAGTCAGGCTACACATCGGATAATATGTGATATTCCATAGCCAGGCTCAGCATCGGCTACTATGTGCTAACCATTAGCGAGGCTATGCACCGGATATTGTGTGTTGGGGCATACTGTGTGTTAATGATTAGCCAGGCTAGTGTTTCTTTCCAGATGACTTTTGAAATGACATGTGTGACTATATCTAGACCATACATAATTGATAAGCCAATTTTGGGGAGTTTATGCTTATTTAGCGAGGCTATGCACCGGGTATTATGTGTTGGGGCATACTATGTGTTAATGATTAGCCAGGCTAGTGTTTCTTTCCAGCTGACTTTTGAAATGACATGTGTGACTATATCTAGACCATACATAATTGATAAGCCAATTTTGGGGAGCTTATGCTTATTTAGCGAGGCTATGCACCGGATATTATGTGTTGGGGCATATTATATGTTAATGATTACCCAGGCTATGTATCAGGTATTTTGTGGTAATTTGTGGGCAGCTTGTAGGATAGTGTGTGATAACCATTAGCTAAACTATGCACTGGATATAATGTGTTATACTTTGTAGGCCCATGTCTTCTTAGCATAATATCTATGCAGGCTTACACACATATATGTTTAACACATTATGTAGGCGTAACATAGTATGATAGCATGCATGTTGGCTTAGCATAGTATTTATTCGGTTTACACGCATATTTATTTAACACACTATATAGGGTAATTACGTATGCAGGCCTAACATAGTATATAAGCCTATGTAGGATAGCATCCATGTTGGTTAGCATAGTATTTATGTAGGTTTACACGCATATCTGTTTAGCACAGTATGTAGGGTTAGCATATTATTTATGTAGGTTTACACGCATATCTGTTTAGCACAGTATGTAGGCTTAGCATATTATTTATGTAGGTTTACAAGCATATTTGTTTAACACACTATATAAGCTATCATTCATCCTGGCTTAACATATTATATAGGCCTATGTGGGTAACGGGGATATTTGCCTAATACAGGATGTATATAGGTTAACCTGCATATTGGTTTAGCAGCGTATATATATATATCTATTTAGAGTATATTGCATGCTGGTCTAACATAGTATATACGCCTGAATGTTGGCTTAGCTTTGTATGTATATAGGTTGCATAACTTTTTTTTAAAATTATATTGTAATATTTGTTGACCGTCATGGGCGTGATAGGTTATGCATTGTTAGCTATACCATATAGTACTTCTCGTATTATACGGTTGCCTGGTTCTACCTGATAGACGAGGTGTAAATGTGTGTCAGGCTCAGATCATATAGGCTTTGGCTAGTGGTTTACCGACATAGTAGGAGCATTTAGGGATTCATGTAAGTCGGCTTGGCATAGTATGTATGCAGGTTTACACGCATGTTTGTTTAACACATTATGTGTACTATCATGTATGTAGGCTTAACGTGGTATATACGCCTATGTATGATAGCTTGCATGTTGGCTTAGCATCGTTTTAGGTTCATTTTATATCATATATTTATTCACGTTTTGTGATAGGCCTCATTATTAGTGTTTCTCCATATATACCTTTATATCTAGATACATTTACAGCTATAGGATATATCCATTGAGGCTATTTGATTATTTACACTGATTTCTGATTATATATGTAGGCCTTGGTATGCCGATAGTACATAGTAAGTTGATATAGTAATCAAAACATAAACACGCGCCTAGATTCACAACGACACAGCCGTGCGGGTTTTAAGCTTGTTATAGCGGTCACCGGCTGCCGTTACGGTTTTAAGATAATGTGTTATCTCTGCAGGTTTGCACATGTCTAGCTTTACACGGTCACCGGCTATGTAGGCCAAACGATAAGCCTCAATCGATGTATTCCCTCAATCGATAAGCCTTTATTGCATTGTTTATTAATTTAGTAGCATAGACAAGTTTTGAGTTTGGCACGGTTGCCTGCCTGAAGATCAACCTGATAGAGGAGGTGAAAATAGCTCAGATCATAAGGGGTTTGGCCTGTGGTTTATAGACATAGTAGGCCCATGTATGTTGGCCTAGCATATTATGTATGTAGGCTTGCATGCGTATTTGTTTAACACATTATGTGGGCTATCATATATATTGGCGTAACATGGTATATAAGCCTTCACGTCTTACAGCGACCGTTTGCGTAGACCTACCAGGCCCTTGCGTTGTGATTGGTCGATTCAACTTGTTGACTATTTGAACTCGGTGTATAATTGTTGGTCGGTTAAAATTAGCGTTTAGTTGGAGCTTTGGTCGTTTGATCTAACCGATCATTTTTTGACAATTTCATTTGATAACCACCCCACATGATGCCAGATTCCTGGGTTACCTAGGTTGGCTTTTACCCGAGACCATGCTCCGTGTTAGCTTTATCCGCTCCTAGGCGGTGTTACCTCAATCGCGGGTTCGGGAGTGACTTTTACCTAGGTCACCGATCATTTTTGGCAATCTGAAATCAGGTGATCCCACCCACACAGCCTACCATAATGGACTCTACACATATCCCGTACGGTCAATTGATCCAACCGATCGATTTTTGGCAATTTCATATTTTATTTAAAAACTACCCCTAGGTGAAACTACCCCGCAGCAGTCGGTACTGGAATCTACACGTATCCCGTACTGTCTGTTGATCCAACCGATCGATTTTTGGAATTTTTATATTTTATTTAAAAACTACCCCTAGGTGAAACTACCCCTACCGTAGCGATAATGCACTCTAAACTCACCCTATCAGTCAAGGCACGTTTTTCCAAAAAATTTTCGAAAACTACCCCCACCCCAATCCACCTCCGGAGCTACCCCCGGGTATGGTCCTGAACGTAGCTGAGGTTAGCCCCCACACGTAGATTAGATTAGATTGGATCCATTTTGGCTAGCTTAGGTTAGCAGGTTAGAATTTATTTTTTTCGAAAAACTACCCCCCACCTTTCTAAACGTGGTTGAATCCACCCCCAAGGCTAGGATCAAGGTCGTGTCGACCGGGTGCATCATCCAAAACTACCCCTATAGTCCTAGGTTACGTACAGGCCGAGTTAGGGGTAGTTGTGCTCAAGGGGGTACAATCTACTAATAAATGCTTTAGTTCCAATTTCATGTGGCTAAATTTAATTGGGAACTGTTAGGCCTTGTAAGAGAAGTTGGATTCTTTGGATAAAACCTTCATCATTACTTCATGTATCAAGGTTAAATGGCACCGGGGTACGCGCCATCGTCGCCTGAACTAGTCTGTTGTGAATTAATGTGTTTGTGTATTAAAATCCAATTTTTTGTGAGATTTTGAGTAAAATATTTTGATTTTTACCTGTGGGAATTGTTCTCTCTAGCTTAGCTCTAATTAACTAAATAGTCTATGTTTTTTGGTTTTAAGGCACGTATAAGTAAGAATACCTTTTAAAATTTATTTATAATTGAATTAAATTTATAATAAAACTATTATTATTTGATATTGTTTCTAATAATTTACAAAATATTATTAAATGCTTCATATTAATCATTAACATATAGATTATCTTCTTACTATATACATTCTTAAAAATATTTATATGTAAATATATATATATATATATATATATATATATATATACTAGAAAAATATATATATACATATATATATATATATATATTTTAAAACAACACAGGTTATTCAAATACAAGAATATTTATTATTTTATATCCAAAGCTTTTCGTTGGCAAACAGTACCAACATCAAGAATGAAAATTTCATTAATAATTTTCATTCCTGATGATGTTGGTACTGTTTGCAAACGAAAAGCTTTGGATATAAAATAATAAATATTCTTGTATTTGAATAACCTGTGTTGTTTTAAATTATTGAACAAAAATACGTATTATATGTATATATATATATATATATATATATATATATATATATATATATATATATATATATATATAGTTCTCTAGTTTGTTTTATATATGAAAAATAATATGAGATATTTTATTGCTACCCATTTAACAAATAAAAAAATTTCCGTTACGAGAACTTTATACCTGGAAGAAATTCTCAAAACTATAAATGAGAAATTGGAAATTTATTAGACAGTATACGATTTATATAGTTTATGGCTTGTGACACGTTGATGCATTTAGTTAGTGGGAGTCAAAAGGTTGTTTGAACAGAAAGTTGCAAGTGCATATAATATTCTGATTCATTTAATGTTCAAATAATCTGTCCTTTGTCAAGGATTAACTGCGGTAGAAATAATAAAAATATTTCCTAATTTATGAAATAGTGGAAATAACACTAAAGATTTGTTCTATGAATAGTCGCTGCATGTTTGCTCTAGCCCCATTTATTCAGCCCCAACTTCACAGTGGTATAAATGTGAAGCAGATATACTTTTATAAAATGGATAATAAAATGGCAATATCCTTTATAAATAAACATAATTTGCACCGTAATTTTAGTAAAAGGTAGTCTGAACACTAAAAATAAATATTGTAAACATAGAATTTACCGGAACTTTTCATATGCTATGAAGGAAAATAATACGACCTTGAAACAAATAATAATGTTATATTTGATACATATTCGTCACCTCACGTCATATTAAAAACTTGTTCGACCGCTGAAACAGTTCTGTGCTGTTATATTCAGGCTAAAAATTTCTATATTTCAATTTAGTTTTGCCTTTCTTCGGTTTTGAACGTGCAGCGAACTACAAAGGTCCTGAGAGGTTTAAAAGCACAACACCAAACCCGACCGATATTAGTTTCGTCAAGAGCTTATACGCCCTTAATAACATTCCTAGACTCATCCAATACCTATTTGGGAACGAATTTACAATGGTGTTGTAATAATAGTATCATAAAAAGATGACAAAATATGTCTTTAAAATCATATTGCTCAATAAAATAAGTAGTAACAGAAAAAGCATATCTATTTCAATGTGTTTCAAAATGCTAACATTAGATTTACTAATAGCACACCCAATATGGGTATTCAATACATATATTACATCTTTATTTCCAAAATATAAATGTTTGTCAGTAAATTTATCCGGGAAAATGATTTAAATATCATGTAATAATATGTGATTATTTGCCAATCTTTTACTATAATATGATATGTTTAATTTCAAATAATATGCAATAAATTGTAATTTACAAGTTAACTTGTGGTCAAATTTTCACATCGGCCTATTTTTGATCCAGTTGTATTATTCATTGAGTAATAAAACAATTTAATCAATATCAGATTCAGTAGACACCTAGCAACTGTGTAATGTGAATACATGTATTAAACTCGAAATAGATTTTCGCACATGACAGGGTAATTGAAGAGTCAGAGAACTTAAAAATAAATTGAGAGATGTGAATTGAACTCCAGATTGCTTTATACTTTTTCAAAATATATCCTTCATAAACATATTTAAAATTATAAAATAATTGTTTTTTGTATTACATGATTTTGATTTTTGAGAAATCTAGTGTATAATATTTTACTTTTAAATTTGAATATAATTATCATAACATGGATATCTTATGACAACTATGTTTAAGGTTGTACAATGAAGGTTTCGACGACAACCAGATGGAGATTAATAATTCATATACGTCTTTGAGGAATTCATTTCTTAGTATTGAAAGTTAGCGCAGTGTCAAAAATTGGCGCGATTGAATTTGAACATGATGATGCAAAGTTCAAATCAGATAGACCCTACATTTTTTTAAATTTATTTATTTAATAAATATTTGAAAACTCTTGATTATCATCAGTTGTCATCCACTATATGTTAAAAACTCATGTTAATTTGATTGGATGAATAAAAACTTATTTTATTTACGAACGAAGAATTGTACAAGATATATATCAAGAGAGTGGAAGCTAATAGAAGGTATTTAAGAAATACGCTTAAAACACAACAGGTTATATTAATTTTTCACTAAAGTTATTCTGCAATCTTTTTTTTTTTAAAGAAATCCATAAAAGCTTATGTAGAAAAAGAAACACAAAATAAGCATCAGAGAAATAAGTAAATAATAAATATTCATGAAAGATACACCCCGATTGTAAATTCTTTTAATACAAATTGGGTTAGGCGATAGTCACTAGTTATAATTCAGACCGGTTTGTAATAACTAAAACCTCATCTGCCAAATTCCACTTTATTCGTTGCAATCCTTCGACATCCTCCAGAGAAGATCCGTATCTGACAGACAAACAAAAGAAAACACACACCTTTTGTTTTATTTACATTATATAAAAAAACATTTACTTGTTTTATTTCATAACTTTTATTCTTATTTCAGAAATATGTTTGAATGTATAGTCATAACTGCATACTAGAGAGTGCTTATCACTTTAGTACAAGTTATATGAAGTTACGAATATAAATATAATAGAAATTGGACATAGCTTTAGCTATGAAAAAAACCATGGAAAACAAAAGGAAAATATATTTAGGCTATTTTTGTTTAACTTGCAACAATGTTTTAAGGTGTTTTTGATAATTTGAGTTAATTAGGTAAAGAACATAGTTTTAGTCTTATATGTTAAATATAGAACCATAAAAAGTTCTGAAATTGTTAAGGTGATTATTTCTTGTGGATCTGGATGGAAACTGCGTGTCCCAATTCACACGTTTTAAGATCAGTAGGATACCATCTTTGGAGGAGTGAAAATACAATTAGCCTTTAATTTAAAAAGAAGGTACGTAATTAGGTTAAGTAGGATCCTTATACCCAAATTTATTGATCCTAACAATAATAATTTTTTAGTGCCAGAATTTATTCTTAGTCACAATAGCAGCTCTACAATTTTATTTGGGCCTTCGAAATAGGTATTGAATAAATGATAAACGGGTTGAAAATAGAGTCAAAGAAGTTTATTAGTACTAAATAAGTAAACTTCTTCGCTCCATATTCAACCAAGTTATTATTTATTAAATAAAACCTTTAGTTACAAACAATAAATACTTAATTAAATACAATTAAAGGACAATTTCCAGTTGTAAATAGCATCATTAAAAAAATTAATCTCATCAACTCTTTGTAACTGATTTAATTAAATGGAACATTTATTACCAGTAGATTTCAATTCTTATTTTACTTTCTTCCACGAAATTATTACTAATTCTGCTTACCGATTTCTTCTATTTCATTACATTTAGATTAGCCGTTTTCCGGTTTTTCTTGATTTATTATAATTATTTAATAACTTCAAAAAGTTCATAATCAAGATGTATTTTATTCAACATTTACAATTTTGCTGAAGCTTTTCGCCGGTGTACAGTTCCAGCATTCTCAAAGACTACTAACATGGTTTGTAAAACTATTCAAACATTACTCTAATTGATTGCACTATGTACATAAACCACTGATAACTTATTCCTTTAATCTATTTCTTTTACATTAAATGAACTATCTGTTTGATAAAATCTTAAATTCTATCCAAAACATGAAAAATTGGATTGTGTTTAGATTTAAGTTGGGACTGTTCTTTAATAAGTATGTTACTCAATTTATATTTGTAGATATATAGGTTTTCCACAACATTCATTTTCAAACCTTTATTAATATGTTTGATTAAATTCATATTTTGTATGTCTGGAAAACTATGGTTATTTGTAATACAATGAGTAGCCATATTCGATTTATATATATCTGGTTTTATATATATATATATATATATATATATATATATATATATATATATATATATATATATATAAGTGTGTTTCCATATAGATGGCACATTTTTGGTTACAATTATCTATGTGAAAGGTATAAAACAATGCAAAATATATTTGTATATAACAGCTAGATACAAATTTTAATTCTTATGTAACAAAATAGAAATTTTAAGCGATATGAGTGATAATGCAACGGCTATTTTGATCTATTCCTAAAGCTGTGCAGTGATTTATTATTACGTTGTATTTAATGTTTCATTTTCATGTTTAATTATGCACATTTGTGTCTTTATGTTTTAGACCAAGGACTAATAGCTTTAATATATTATTATTTAAACTACGAGTAATGTTAGTTATTAGGAGTTTGTAATGAAAATGAGGGATATATCGGCGTCCTCCTATGATACAATTTTATTCCCACGAGCAGTATACATGTAATAGATTTATTTAAAAGTCGATAGCTATTTTAAGACATTCATTTTTCGTTACAGTTAAAAATATTTATATTTAAATTTTGGTTTAAAAATATTGTGTTTTATTAGATAGTTTGTCTACCCATTTTTGTACTTTACTTTCTATAACCTGAAAGATTGTCTTCATTCACGTCGCCTTTTTCCAGTAGCAAACTGTTGCTAATTACATTATAGGTTATTAAGTCAGTCAGTCAGAGAAGGACCGTGTTAGGCCCCCGGGGACGGAAGATGGGGTCCGAGACATATCGCTGATGTTTCGGATGTAAGGGTATTTGGAGCTTACGGCTGTGCCAAAGAGTTTTGGTGAGAGAGAACGTATGAAGCCGGACAGGGTAGGAGCATTAAAGGATTGACGGATATTGTGGTTGGTGAGAAGGAAAAGGTTAGTGTGCACACTTTAAAGCTAATTACATTTAGTTTCCGAGGAAGTAAAACTACATTTTCAGGTCTCCAAGATCAATATTTTAGTAAATGATTCTGCTACTTTTAGTTTTACGTAGCGTGTGGTAACTATCAGTATTATATAAGACCAATGCAACTTCTTTTAAACATGCTTAATTTTGTTTTGTTAATTTAATCATTGTTTCCAAATTATCTTTTTTATTCCTCATCTTTATAAAATATAAATGTGAATACACTTTGTATGTGGTTAACTTAATGTTGTTGTTATATTTGAGACGGCTAGTGATTTAAGTTTCTTAATAAATAACTGTACACAAACACAATATTAAAATGTTGTCATAGGCGTTTCAATGAATGTCGTCATCATCAGTACTACTGTTATGACATCACTACTGCAACCAAACTAATTATTGTTTTTATCTTTCATATATACCTACAATATTTAAAACCACAATATATAGATATCGCCCAAAGTGGGCACTATCATCCCTATAGTTTGGCCAAAATGAAATACAATTGAAAACAATATATATATATTAATCAAAACTATAAACCGAAAAATACTGTTTTTAAAGATTTTAATTTAATCTAATAGTATATTTTCCTTATACGTCTTTCGCTCTAGGTACGTAGAAAATATTATTGGTAGAAGATAAATTCTCTCAGGATTGTAACATTACCGCCTAGCAGCCGATAAAATTAAATATGGCAAAATAGTTAGGTACTAGATTCGATAGTTGCTGCGTGGGAGCAGTACGCCGCAGTGTTACGTCATGAACAGCGGTTTGTCACAAACCTGATTGTTCCAGACTTGTTAAATACGTAGAGTGCAATAAATAGTGTCGTAAATGTACTACGCAATGCAAATTAGTTAAGCTAGTAGCGGCGGGGGACATCATCCGATCGATCTGACGTTACCTCGAGAAGTCTGCAATCACCGAGAGGAGATAACCTAATTTACTAAATACCACGACACAGGTATTTCTTTAAATTTTCTATAGTTTACGTATGTAAACCGTTAATTACTCGAGGTGGGTATTTGGGTCAAATTATTTTGTGGGGAAATTTTAAATTCTATTTCGGATAATAAATTCGCTATTTAACCCTCCTAAAGTGGTGAATGACATTATAAACGTGAATAATTCCTCATTCTCTGGCATGATTCCACCATAATTGTAATGTGTTTGAATGGTTTTATGTCCATTGTAGTTCTGTGATTAAAAATAAGGGTTAAATTAAATAAAATGTGTATCATACTAGAATCTGAAAGGCATTGTTTGTTTTTATAAAACATATATATAACTATCCGTAAATTAGAAAGCAAACACAAATGCTTAAATAATACGCAATCTATATTATTACTATTACTATTATGTGACTAATGCTGTAATTAAGATTCTACAGCTAAACGCAACATACTTTGCTCGTATTCGCTGTAAAGTCTAGTGTATCACTCCTTCTAGTTCTGTATAAATGTGGAAAAATATTGCCATTTTATCACTTTTATGGAAAGAACTCGAAAACGATAAAGTGAACACCTTATCAATGACGATGCAAACAATACACATTACACAATAGTGAACAATATATGTCGACCACTAAGATCATATAATCCTAAGCTGTCTTTCTGCCTAATGTTTACGTAAACAATTATTCAATGCCCTAATTTATTTGACCAGTTAAATGGACAACCTAAATTTACATTTTAACAATAACGTTTGTAGCAATATATTATTATTTAGTATAACTTTCAATTATATACTTTATAACTTAGAGAATCAACGTAATAAACAAATAGTATTTGACTTACTAATCGACAACTTAGTTAAGTTCTGGGCTGAGTGTATTTATTTGTGATAGCAGAAAAAAAACTATCCCTAAGTGAACAAACGAGATAAGTTCTTTTGTGCATGTTATCTGATGAATGTTTTACTTCTTGATATCAGATATTCGTAAGCTATCTCTTTCTGTATTTATTTTTCACTATTCCTCCTAAGAGAAAGTTAAACTGAGTCTCTTCGATAGAACGTAATCAAGAAAGGAATGATAGGGATCACTATATTTAGAAATTAACCCTATATAAATGGTGTCCAAATATAATTACAGAATAGAACTAAAGACTTTCACTGAACCAAACGACTTTTTTATTCTTTAGCAACTCATATTATTCTCATTACGTTTCCTTTACAAAGCTAAAGGGGATGACTTCACAATCCAGAAGTGCATAGTTCATGCTTAGCAATTAATCGTTTTGAAGGCGTTGACTCTATAATATAAAAAAAACACATTTTTAATAAATAAATTCCTTACCGACTCTTCAGTTCATAACAAGTTCAATTTATTTTAGACATTTGCTTTTGTTGAAAAATAATTAACAGTCACAAATAAATTGTAGTACAGTTTAGTACAGTTCACTATATTTTAGTATCTAAGAAAAATATTACAACATTACTTTCTACATTACATCTATACAAACAATATTTACATAGCGGTAGAAATTCTATTGTTTGTATGATATACTCATAGAGTGTAACCATCATCAGCGAGATAAACACCCCTCACAGATTTAATTACAGTTCTTTTTCCTACTCAGATTAGTTAATAAATCGTTATTCTCAAACTCAAAATTAGTAAACGTTTTAGTGATAGCTATAAAAAGCATAGCTTTTCAAATACTAAACAACATGTCTTAGAGTATTATATAGATATATAGACTTTACACACATATTAAACTAATATTTTATTCCTACCATATTAAAAAAAAATAGCATCTGTTAATTATAGAGTTAATGGAGCTAACTGTTTTTGAGGTTGGTGCCTCGATTTGGTTGCACAATTCCTATCTTCTCAAGTCTGAAAAACCAGTATAACCTGACGGAAAGGCTTAAATTATGTTATATATGTATCGTTAAAGTTAATAGCAGTGATAAAAGGTTCAAAACACTGGCAACAAAGCGAGTTCAAAGGTAATACGATTTTTCCCTTACAAAAATCATAATTAGAATATCTAATACTAATGTATTAGATATGATGTTATTCCTTCCAACAGGATAATGACGTTCATACATCATTATATTATAAAAGATTATTAGTATATTATTTGAAAACAATATATTTTACTACAAAATGCTACGTAGAGGTTTCTAGGGTTTAGATGTTTGTGTACAGATTAGGAATACTAATTATACCCATTTAAATTGTAACTTTGTACTACAACTTCTAATAATTTATCATAAAGTGGGTTTTAATTTAAATTCCTTACTGAGACGAAACTGTTTCTGCTCTATTAGACTTTAGGCTAGGCACTCGGCCATTATCATTAGACACTGATGATGATTGCTTACTGCAACCGTAATATTTTTGTCTAACGATGCGCTTGTTGTCATATTAATTTTATTATAAATTTATGCAATTCCTGTCAATATGTTTAACTTCGCTCAAGAACGTCAAGAACAGAAAACTCCAAATTAACAATATTTTATTATTGGTTAATTGCTTCTTTCTTGAAATAACATAAACTTTAGATTTTTGAGGAATAGACTTTCTTCCTTAACGAAAATCAGTTTCGGTTAAATAAGATTGATTACATAAACCAATTTGAGAAGACTTTTCAATATTTCTTGAACAAACTAAAAACCAATTCACCTAAATATGTCTCTAAAACAATATTAAGTAATACTTTTCTCCCAGCGAACTCTGAAAGAATTTGCTACTATCTGTTTTTTTTTGTCTTAGCTGCTATCGACGTTCTCTCTCCCTCCGCATAACCTTCGCTATAGTCACAGATTCAGAATTATGTGTTTAACAATACTGTTAATGTAGCTTAAATACCTTGTGATTCCTAGGAAATACAAAAGCAGGTGACGATAGAAGGCTCATAGTGATGTCTAGTTCAACAAACTATTTGGTGCTCGCATTATGGCAATTGCCTAAAAATATATAATAATCTTTCTTTCCCATATACGAATTGTTAGGAAAATAACAATATACTAATAATAAATACCAAAACACAAGGTAAGATATAACAAACACCTTTATTTAAGTACATTATGTGTAAGCTCTGTAGCATTTGCACCACTCTGAGTCCAACAAAATGGATTTTAACTGTCTAAGACCAAGCCTCGAGTGTGAGGATCCGACACCTATGTAAAGCCAACTGTGAGTGGAAAAGGTCGATTGCTCTACCAGGACCAAACCAATTCGACGAAGTATTGAGCTCTACATTTCCCAAATAGCTATGTATAATTGATCAAATCCCTAGTGTCTGATTGCAGATCTCTCTAGCCCTAGGGTCAAGCCAGTCACCAAAACTAACACTGTATTAAAGCATTAGGGCTATTACAGACTGGTACCTCAAGTTGTGAGACTAAGTCTTTTGACTTGGGTATGGCGATAATCAATCGGATGGGAGTCACGAATTTGAGGCTGGATTTATGGGATTTACTATCGTATGGAGGATTGTAGGTTTTTCCGCATTTACAAACTATTCTTTGTGTTCTTTGAAAAAAGGATGGAGTTAAAAAACGTATACTTAGAATCATCTTTATTCTTTTTCCATTATCTAAATATCTTCTCCCACTTCTAATAAAATACAATTTCGACTGTGTGTGTGTGTGTGTGTGTGTTGTGTGAATGTGTCTAAAAAAACCCCGAACCGGAACATTATATTAGATTATAATGTTTTTGTTAAACTTCTGTTTTTGAAATTTGTGTTGTATATCTAAACTAGATATTTACTACAACATTTTTTTCTAAATCAAAATTTTTATTTCGAAACCAAACTAAAACACTCTCTATTAATTTTTGATTTATATTATATCTCCTCGCTTATGGCTTTCCCCAGCTAAAGTTCTCTGTATAAGCTCAGTGGATTGGAAACGATTAACTATTACGTGAAGCACCAGCTCTCCGAAGCTCTCCGTAATAAATAGAACAAACTACACCCCTCAAAAAAGGCTGCATTTAGATCTAAGTGGAAAAAATTTACCGTACTGGGTACCAATTCTAAATAACACTAAAGTTAGGTCCTATGAATATTAGCTACAGGTTTGTGCTTGCCCCATTTATTCAACCCCAACGACACAATTTGAAAAGTGGGAAAACTTTCACCTTTTAAAGAATACGTTATAAATTTACAGTTCTCTTATAGAGTATAATAAATGGCAACAGGTTTTTAGCACACAGTGTAAAAACTGTTAATATATAGTTGTTTAACTTAAGGTTACTCCATATTTTATTTTCTGGGGCAGACGAGTATGGGACATAAATCTACCACCATACAATATTTTTAACAGTGACTTTTAATTGCGTATGAATAGGTATGATACAAACTTTTCATATCGGACAAAACCCTTTCTAACAGACGTTCAGGTCTCTGGTGGTGTGTAAAAGTCTGATGAGCTCTAACACTATTAATATCTGGGTATTTATTATCTATGTGCCAATTCTTAGTATAACAATATGGAGAATATATCCGATTTCATTCAAGCATACAGTATGCTTATTAGGCTACGTTTATATAAAATAGGTAGACTACAATTAACCCTCCCCATTATAAATATTATATCGTCAATACAAAATATTGTTTCAGAGGAATTACATTGCCCTAAGGGAAATTATTTGTACTAAGGGCAACTGATTTTTATTAGCAATCTTTAATATGTTAAAAAATGTATTTATATATTCAAAAGTAGCCCCATGAAATTAAAATTTTAATTTTATTTTAAAAAAATATTTTTTTTTAATATAGTTTGTCTACATAAATATTACACCATCGCCAATAAAATTTAATTTTTCAGAATCAGGAAATTGGTTTTAAGGTTTATTGATAAATGTGTTTAAACTTTATTTATAGGTTATGATAAAATTATATAATTAGGCAGTTAAGAAGAAGAAATGTTTTAAATAAGGTATTTAACATCGTTAGAGGATTTTTTTAAAATCTAATTTCATTACAAATGAACTGTTTGTAAATTACCAGAAGAAATTTTATTTGCTTCGACGGTAATCGAACCATGGATATAATTCAAGAGAAAATATAACTCCCTGGGGATCGGAACCAATTCCCACTCCTATGACTTCAACATTTTTACCACATACTTTGCTACCACTTTTTTTAATGAATGGTTTCCCAATTTGCGAGATATCCTTCCTTCTAATTAAAGTATAATTTGATCGATATAAAAAAACCTAAATTATTTAAAAAGAAAATCATTATTTCTACATACTTAAAATAAATCCAAATATTATTTATTTTATTAAGAGTAAAATACAGAATACCTAAATAATTACGAGGTCCATGAAAAATACGAAACTATCTGACGACCATCAGACTATCTATTGAAAGAATTAAAACAAATTAAACTGAACCACATCTAGTAATATATATATATAAAACCACTTTATTTTATACATCTTAATGTTATTTTAGTAACTTTTTATCAAATGATCGATAATTGTGCCTGTTGTAGAGTTAAGGACGTCTTGTACTTAGAGTGCTCTCAAGTAGTGTTCGATTCTGAGTGTGTGTTTTAGTTCAATATGTTGATTTTGGTGGTGAATGCATATTCCGTGATTTTTGTTTGGTAGCTAGTTTATTAAATTACCTCCTGAAATGCAGAATTTTCAGATTCGTATTGATGATGGTGAATGTGTGTCGTGTGTTTTGTATATGAATAGTGAAGTTTAATTTTGTTTATAACTTGTAGAGATTTTTCTATGTGGTTGTTTTATCATGCAGTGAAATCTCTTCAATTATGGTCTATAAAGAATCTGGGCCAGTCGTTACAAAAGACCTTGTATAGTTCTGCTCTATCAAGTTTCCTCTGGAGAAACTTCTCCACACTTTGTTGCCCTACTCACATAATTACCAAACAATCTTTGTAATTTGGCACACCATAGAACATCGAAAAACCTTAGAATCACGATATTGTACTACTTGTGAGTGTCGCGCAGCATTGAACAATGCAATGATCTAGTGTGAAAATCGTCTGCCGAAAATATCAATAGGTAGTGGATGCTTACCACGTTTTATCCTTAATAATAATAGTCTCAAGATTTAAGATATAAAAATGTGTTATAATATTCCTTCTCTAAGCACATAGCTTATAAAATACCTTGTTCTACTATATATATATATATATATAAAAAGTAAACAACGTATATGTAGTTTTAAAACCAATTAAAAGTTTATTCAATATAGCTAAATCTAAACTAAAATTGAGTTTTAGCATATTTTTATTTAATCAGTAATAACGCCACTTTGATTTTGTCTAAACTTTAATTTGGCACAAATATAATTTACTGAATAATTTGCTTTAATGGAAAAATAATGCGACCTTTAAATATAACAGTTGAAACATATTGGTCACCTCACACCATTTTAAAACTTCTCTGACTGCTGAAAATCATCAGTATAATTATATTTAAGCTAACAATTTCTATATTTTAATGTAGTTTTGGCTTTAAAAAGTTTATAAAAAGCGAAAAAGCTACAAAGTTCCTGAATTATTTTAAAAGCACAACACCAAATGAGACCAATATTGGTTTCGTCAAGAGCCTCAACGCCATTTATAAAACTCCTCAACTTATCAAATAATCTATTTGGGAATAAATTTACTCTGATGTTTAGTTTTTGGCTAAGGCACTCTGTTTAACCCATTGGCATACTTGGCGGATCATTTCCGTCGTACTGTCGCGGTGTCGTAACATTCCTGTGTGTGTGTGTGTGTGTGTGTGTGTGTGTGTGTGTGTGTGTGTGTGTGTGTGTGTGTGTGTGTGTGCGCGCGCGCGTGCGTGTGTGTGTGTGTGTGCGTGCGTTTGTGTGTGTGTGTGTGTGTGTGTATAGGTTTGTGTGCGCTCGTGTGTGTGTTTGTTAAATCAAATCGTGGACGAAATTCGATTTAAAAATGGTGAAAATAAAATATACAGAAAATTTATACATTTTATATATTATTAAATAAGTTAATTAATATAAATTTATACCAGAACAAAACATAAAAAAACATACAAAACTAACTTTGGATCATATATTTGTTAACCGCAAACGTGAACAATGCGGTCGGAAGTTTTTAAGTAATTCCATTGTATTAGTTTACAACGTAGGGTTCTATATTGTATTTACTCTTTGTTGTACAACTCTATTTTCATATAGTTGTTTTTGAAATTTTGATATGAAATTAGCAATAAAAGATTGTGTGTCGTCGTGTTGTACATGGACCTGAACATTTAGTATTTTTCAAATTATGCTTGTTATATATTTTTGGAAAATAAATGACCTTTTATTAGTCATATAACCTTTACTGTAATAAATTACATAAAATATAACTACTTTATATTAAATTTCGTACAAACTTACCCTAATTAACCTAGCGTAATCTATTCTAATCTAATCTCACCTATAAGAAGAAGCCCTTATTCCTTTAAGAAGCCTTCAAAGGAGAACACTCAACATTAATAAAGAAGAGCAACAAAATATAATATACAACTCTTCTTTGAGCTTGGCTTATGTTAAAAAAAAATAAACACACACAAATTTCACGAATTTTTCAGAACAAAGATACATATATAATTATAACAGACACTTTATAACCGATTTCAAACTATTTTAATTGGTCGTGTATCAATTACATAAAACGTGAAATGTTGGAAAAATTTCTCTGTTGTTACGTTTATTTTCTGGTTCTTCAATTATAATGTCATATCTATGGAAATCCATTTTGAGATGAATGCATCTACTTATTATTGCTGTTGCTTGGCGACCACACAACCTGCTATCGTGTGAAGTACTCTATTATGCAATGATTATTGCAACATAACAAATATGTGCTCGCAATAAAAAGTCGACAACTATTTACAATGTCAATTACATTTTATTTCAAGACAATTAAAAAAGTACATTTATTTATACTAAAAAATTGAAAACTAATTACACGTTATTACTTAATATGTGAATCATTTTACGGATTTAAAAAACATAACTTATCAACAAACATTTATTATTTAGGAATAAAGACGAGATTTCTGAATTGAAAACCCACATTCAGTTATTCTAATATTAGTTTTTGAAATACATTGGAATATATATATATACGTATTCTGTTATTATTAACATATTTTGTCAAACAATATGAATTTGGTTAAATGTTTTGTCATCAATTTACCGAAATACATTTATAATGTTCACGAATAAAACCTTCCTACAAGCGAAAACTTAGTTTGGAATTTTTTTCAACCTGTAACTTTTAAATAGTCTTTAATGTTGACGTGAAGTAATTTTACTCATATTGTTATATTTAAAACTATTTATAGAACAACAAGTTTAATAAATATAAGAATACTTACTTTAGATTACAGTATATTATTATTGGATATAAAATATGGACACAGAGAGGTTGCATATTATTATTATTGCAGGTTAGGTTTAAATTCTATAAATTCATATCCTTTTATTAAAACGATTAATATAAGCAAATAGTTTATATAGTTAGAGGTAAATTCTTCAAAAGAATTAACAACGTATTTGTAAAGACCAACATATCTTCGTACTAAAGCTTCTTCTGGAGTAGACTCAAGATGACGTCCACTCCACGCCTCGGAACTTAATCTAATCCGCAAAAATGACAAGTGTGTGATTACATTTCAAAATATAGGGCACGCTTTATCCAGCTTCAATACACTCTCACAGTCGTCTTCTATACCGCAAAGTGATTTCTCATTCCACCATTTCTTCCCATTTCCACCATTCATAGAATGAAAGAGATCTCCTACAAAGCGAAAGATAAGATGAGATGTTCACAAATTACGAAAGTAAGTAACACTCAAGGATTTATCAACAATGTTTATAACGTGAAAATAACTCTTCACAACTTCTCAATTAATGTACTTATTCATTGATTCGTCTAAATAGAATTTCCTCTTGAACTATGATCGCTTTAACTATGAAGGTGTGATCAAGTTGAGTATGCAAGGATGTTTATTTTTTAATTTATAGGTTAGAGGCCTTTTATTATTTTGATGTCCTAAATAGAAATACACTATCATTTGACTATATTACGTACTCTCTAGGTTATATTGCTATTTCCATTTTCCAAGTTTTTCAAACACCACCAATATCTAACCTAACCTATCTTTTCATATATCGATGATCATCTCATTATAAGGCATTAGAGTCCAGCAGATTTATTATAGAGTATAGTAAAAAATAGAATTCATATAATTACAAAAGAAATTTTCTTTCATCAGATTAACAAATTTCAACCCATATTTAAAACAATTAGAGGGTAGGGTATTCAAGGACTGAAAAGTCTCATTTTCGTATTTTGTCAAATATCGCTGCCTAACACATAAAGGTTTTCATCTGTTGGATGCAATAAATGGAGTTTTAACCCGTGTATATAATTTTTAACGTAGCTTATTAATTGTGTTTTGCTAGAACATTTTGAAATACAATGCAGGAAACTCATTATTTTGTTCGTATAAAAATAAAACAAACTTAGTAACGAAATAAGTACAAACTTCTGCTACTCAAAGACGAACAACAATATTAAGAGTTTTAACACATTTTAAGCTCATTAGAGACCGTTACAGAATAGTTTTGAGCTCAAACTAGCGGTTATATTACAAACCTTTCCACAAAGGCAGCATAGTTAGAGAGCCTTGTATAATCCTTTAAAGGAAAATACTTAGGGTCACACCGCGGTTGCAACTCTGTTCCTCTCTAACCCACTGATATTGCAAGGGTTTCTCAGGCTTCTCAAGGGAGTTAATACATTCTCATGTAAACGGTAATGAGTTATATAAAACTCCTAGTTGTATTGGCGACATGATTGCAAGATTTGACTGATTGTAATGTTTTAAGAAGGTCAGTTTACCCAGGGGGTTCTATATTCATGAGACTACTTGGAAGTCGGAATTGTCTCAATCTCCCTGAATTATTTGGTAGATACTTCATATTCTAAATCTGTATCTGAAACAGTACTTTTTAAGTTTAAAAAATTTGTAAAACATTGTTTATTTATTTTAATTATTATATACCAAAACGATAGCTATGTTTTCATGTTATATAATAACATAATGGTATTCGACAATTCATTCTTACAATAGCATTAATATTACAGTAGGACATTTTTACGTTTGAATTTATACATATAACTATTGAAAGGTTGATACGTATGCTAGTAGTTGTTCTATAATATTTATTAACGATTTAGGATGTCAATTTTTTCAACGATTGATACAAAACCCTTTTTCTGTTTTGGTCCCAGTATATATCTAATTCAACGTTTATCTATATTTATAATAATAAGTAAATTATATAAAATATTTCAAATAATATATAGAAACATGAAAATTTAATTTCAATACCACAAAATCTGCATCTGAATAATTCTTAAACAAAATAATGAAAAGTGTATTCAATAAATAAAACTAATTATATTTGTTACTGTTAATGTATTTAAAATAAATATTATTGTTAAATTAATCCATGATTCAACCAATCAGCAATGAAATAATCTTCAAGATATAACTAAATCTTTTTTAAGGACATGGATATGTTTTAAAATATTTATGTCGTGGACTTAGATCCAAATATTTTATATTTATAACAATAATAGATTTACAATGTAAATAATATACCAAGTGTTGAATGTAATGTCGTAGATGTTTATAATTGTTTTTCTTTCTAATGTTGAAGCCAAACCTAGTCGTTATGGCGTAAAATATATACTCCCAATAACCTTGGAATGAGCTCATAACAGAATCAAAATCCAAGAACATAACCCTTAATTAGCCCCCTGAAGTTAATAGGCCACACGTTATTAACGATATGTTATCGACGAGCCTTCCCACTACAAAATTTTACAATACATAAATTAAGCCGTACCATAATAACAGTACCCTAACTGAGAAGTAGTATTAACCCGAGCTAACCTTTAAACCCTCAAGCAAGATACTTCACGATAATGTTGTTTACTGTTTTTATTGGCTGATTATTGCAATGTAATAAATAAGCGAGTACTCTAGTTGGCTCTACTTTAAAGGTAATGTTAATTTCCATTTGCACCATTTTAAAGAAAATATTACGTTCCCTATATAAGTGTATTTGATTGATGTAGGCTATTAATGGAAAACCATTCGTCATTAAAAGTTGCTATCAAGCATTATTAAAATCGTACTACAACTTAAAATGTTATTTCTACCTTTATATGATCCTTAGTTATTAATGGTATTTTCTGTAACCAATTAACCCCTCCCCTCACTATATTCTGAGAACATGTGAGAGTTTTACCTTCCCGTGGGATATAACTTAATAGTCTCCAAACTTTATATTTTTAACTATATTGTTATGCAAGGTTCTAAAATCTCTTTTCATGGTTCTCCGTATATAACCTTATCCTGTTTTCGATGGTTAATAGTTTTAGACATTAGACAAAATAATTCACAAGGACGTGTGGACGTACTTGTAGTCAAGTTTAGACTGAGGAGAGGAAGGTAAATAGACGCAAGTAGGAACTCGAACCGCGGAAGAAAGTGACGTAGTTTTGTACACCATCCTACGTTATTTCTTCTACAATATCTGATTATTGTCATTAGCTACAGACTGTCTTACGTAGTTACATTACACAACAAATTCTGTGTTTGTGTATAACTAGGGTTCCTCTGTCACGCTACACCTGACAACCTGTAACAGGCCCTACAATTTTAGTTGCTCTGGAAGTATCAGTACCATTACTAATGTGAAATTATTTTTAAATTCAATGAAATTGTGCATTTCTAAATTTCCAAGACATAACCAATGATTAATGAATAATATTAATAATTAAAACAAAAAGATTGACACTAAAACAATTACGCGTGATCAAATTAAGTTTTATTTAAAAATATCAATAATTATAAAATTAGGTAGTGACTTTACTATATATTTTGTAATACTTTTATATCCTAGTTTTGGAAATAGGTTGATCAAAGATTTTAAATACAAAGAGTGACCTATTCCTTTGAGCACCTCACATGTCCTTTACTTTGTAAGGAAAACGTGACAAGAATAATGCATTATACAAAAGGCTAAGAAGCCTTT
The DNA here is from genome assembly GCA_036971475.1 of Prosapia bicincta. Lineage (NCBI taxonomy): Eukaryota > Metazoa > Arthropoda > Insecta > Hemiptera > Cercopidae > Prosapia > Prosapia bicincta. Next base: position 207,445,192 of record JBAIZL010000002.1, on the reverse strand, counting down.
TAGAAAGAGCTAACGCTGCTCGCACGAGTCCATTCATTTGATGAAAAGACCCTATTTCACATATGGTGCTTGTACGTCGTATATAAAGTCTTAATTACCATCTTTTCATATATACGATATACTATCGTAAGTTACTTGATTGTGATCAAAATGTAAACAAAACTTTCAGTTGCATAAATCAATATAATCATTGTTAAACAAAATCATAGAGAAATACCTATAAACTGTAATTATTTTCTTTCCGAACAATAATATACAACAGTTATTTTAACATTCTACTATGCGCTTTATTAGAAGGTGCCCTTTAAAATATTGCCATGTTTAGTAAACTTACAGAGTACGGTTTCGTAAAGATTAGCGACATTCATTGCGTTTATAGTAGTTTACAATCTAGACTAATTACTTACTTATGGACAAGTTTATGCAGCCTATAATTGTATCAATTTTTCTTGTGTAAGAACATAATTTGAAATTCTTATTTTATCAACAAATATGAAGTATATTTTTATGAGAATATATACATGTGAAGCACTAAAATGTTTTTTGGGAAATTGTTAACGTAATACAGTGATAAAAATTCCAGCATTAAATATTAACGAACAGTTTCATTTACATTATTATAAACATTTTTAATGTGGGAGGTTGAATATGGATAATTTGAGTCATAACATTTCACATATTGCGATATCTGAAGCCAAACATTTGTCTACATTCAAATATAAATATTTTTGAACATATAATACACACACACACACACACACACACACAAACACACACACACACACGCACACACACAAACACACACACACACACACACACACACATATATATATATATATATATATATATATATATATATATATATATATATATATATATATATATATATATATATTGATTGAGAAGATAAACGGTAATTACGATAAAGATTTAGAAATGTGTATAAATATATTTTCTCAAGATAAGCGAAAATAAGTAATATATAGACCCAACTAGTATTTACAAATTAAATTGTAGATATATGCTATACAATTTTTGCACACGTAAATATTGTCAGATTTATATTTATCAGTTCTATAACCATTACGTTGTCAAATGTAAGCCCTGAATGAAAAATTATAATATTGAATTTTTAAAAATTAATTAAACTTTTATTGAGGTATTATTTTTATTAAACTTGGTAGTTATTATTTTCTCTTTGTTTGTGGCCTCGCGCCATTAGTATAGTACTTTCTGTGTGTTAGGAAACCTATTTATTTATGATTTCAATTAATTTCTATAGTGTAATAAATCATACATGTATAAATGAAGCAGAGCTTCTCTATTTCGTCACGTTCGGGATCGAGGGAGTAACGAATTCCAAAAAAGACAAATTACGGAAGTCGTGAAATTGACATGAAATTGTGGATAAACATATCACATATATATACAAAAAGGTATGTAATGTTGTACTAACATTATTTATGTCCGTCAAACTATTCAACAACACTATAAAACACTAGAAGCATGCAGTATAATTTTTGTAATTATAAATACAATACGTTACTATATTTTCATAAATTACATAAACAACATTTTACAATACCTTTTAGGAAAAACACTAGCAAGTAAAAGTACGGTATATTGAATATATTTATTTCTTAATTTCTAAAAAAGTCTGCCATTTTCTTTTTCGTACTAAAGAATTCTCATCTAACGGCGCCTAAACTATGTGACGATGCAGACATTGTTTCATATTACTGTGACGAATATGGTGACGAATTAGCGAGTTTCTACTACAAATATTATAAAGACCTACAGTTTAAGACTTGATTAGGGTCTCCCAAACTGCGATGTATGTTAATTATACTCAAATTCTATTTGAGATGATTGATGCAATTTATTGCATTTGGTTTTTATAAAAATGGAAGTGAAATCAAGCGATAAAATTACCTTCATTTCCGAAGACGTAAAGAAAGGATATTGAAACGCTGTAGTTCCATTATCGTTACAACAATGAATTAGTTTTTTATAAAGCGTGATATGAACTTTAATCTAACGCTACATATTACCTGTTTTACATCTATGTTTATTGATGTAAAATCAATAATAGTTTATTTTATAAATAATAACATTTACCTTTCACAAAACCGAAAGAAGAAATAATAATGATTAAAATCCTACATAGATATCTATAAAATAACCATATTGCCATTCAAAACAATGTTAATAAGTTATGTAAAACCTCAACAAGCCCGGAATAACAAACCTTTTGGCATTTTTTAAATTTTGCTTTATTCAGTGCGAATTTGGATTTTCTATTTCAAAATCCAAAGGCATTAACCTTTTCGGATATTTACGTTTTGAAAAAATATAAACACCTGTCTATATTATATTTTCTTAAACATTCTCGCTATAGAGTTTCATAATAGAGCCACGATAATCCTTCTGGTTAAAGTAAATAATTTATTGCAATTATATGGCAAATAAAATTTATTGCAATTATATTTCAAAGTTACATAAGAGCAGAAATGTGGTATGTATTATTAAGATGCACTTTGCCATTCCCTTATATCAATTAGTTCCTAAACTAGAAAAGAATAGTTTACATTTCTGAATGTTATATTTTTATTATTTTTGTTTAATGAATTATTAATAACATATACCTTTTTATATTACTATTGTCACGCCTTTTTTGAAGAAATGTAACAAACAGTTATAGACAAGGGCAGCTTAGCGAAACCAAGAATAAATATATTCCATTACTTTTCCTGCCCTCGAGCATAACGTTAGGATTACCCACGTTAGGTTCCCTTTGTGCAGAAATACAAGAATATTCCAACAGAAAATGTATCGGATTCTGACAAAGCCGCAAAAGAATTTGTAATGAAACATAAAATGAGTTTTTACGCAGAGCGAAACATTCTTTTAATGCAGGTACATTGCTTTTACAGGTACAAAGCTGTAGATGAAGGTAAAAAGAGAACTGTATTAACAGATGTACATTGTTATCGAGGATAATGCGATATGCAAAAACTTCATGACATAAAATATAGCTGTGTTCGGAATTGAACGTTTGAACGTAATAACTATTTCAAAATTATTCTGGCCTCCTACTCGTTTACGTCACTCGACTTACTGTCACCATCTGGAAAATACAACGAGGCATATATATTATCTATTATTATTATTTTTTTTTAATTTTGTAATTTTTTTTGCTATCTATAATAGTCTTTCCGAACTTGTTCGGTACATTCTCGTAAATATTCAATTCAAACATATACTGAAATTGAAAGCATTGGAATGAATAGAAAGAAATGAAACGACACTTTAAAAGTTTTACAATTATAAATAATCGAATTTCAATAAAAGTGGCAAAAGTTAAAAGTGAAATTTTGTATGACTAATTCCTTTGAAATACTTTATAAATGTCAGTATATGCACACAAATTAAAAATTATTGTTCAACTAATTGGGTTTTTAAAAATTGTATTTCATAATAAAAATAATTCTGTTAACCAATGAAAAATTACCTTTCCTCCAATTGTATGAGATCGGAGCAGACTTGTTTTTAATATATTTAAAGTGTAGCGTTTGTAAGCCAAATGACGTCATCAATCACAATAATCGATAATCATTCAATAATCGGATTCAACGAAGACTCAATATATCAAAAAACAAATGTAGATCGAAATACTAGAGATACAATAAGGACACTTTACCTTTAGTAGGAGTAGCATTACAATCATTAAGTTTTTATTTCTACCAGGATTCAAATTAACGGTAGTCTAGAAACATTCATATCGACGACGTTTGCAACATACAATTTTACTATACATAACACAGCAAACATTATTACTATTTAATGGTTTGGAAATAAACTAACAATAATTATTTTATTATACAGAGCTTATATATTTCAAAATCACCATTGTTAAAACCTAATACAAGGTCTGAACTATATATCGATGATTAGATATTGCATTACCAATTCTCACTAATAATGACGCCTATGTATTTAAATGGATTTAAAGATTTATTATTCAAATATCACCTTATACATGTATAATGCTTTGATTAGTGTCGTATAATACCATAAATAACAAAGTCAATAAAAAAACAATTTACATTAAATCTTTTTTATCAGACTTCGTGTGCAAAAGCCACTTAAGTGTTCGTATAAGCAGGTTTCATAAAGAATCCCACTCTCCTGATATATATATATATATATATATATATATATATATATATATATATATATATATTTATATATATATATATATATATATATATATATATATATATATATATATATATCAGTGGATGACGAGTGATGTCAATACAATTTTTTTATACAATCATTCAATACTTAAATTATAAAGATTTGGGGGTTTATGTCGGATTCGATCTGAGTATCTTCATGTTTGGAGCCTAACGAACTGGTCAGACTTTCCCACAGCTCTCAACGATGTATATGAATTTTTCTATTGCTCCCATCTGGTTGTCGTGCTTTGCACAGCTTTAAATTGTTGCCATAGTTACTACAAAATATCATAAATAATGTTCTACTAATCACATTTTTCAGGATTATCAATTTTTAGTTCAGTTAAAAGTTCAGTGCGCAGTAGTAAGTTGTGCTATGGATGTCTGCTTCCCCGGGTACTACATATTCCAACAATAGTTGGTGTTTTAGGAATCAAAACTTTGATAAATACGCACATTACCCACCCCTAATGGATTGCGTATAAAATAAATAAAAAAACATGTCCTGAAGCTATATTGATAACTATTGATATTACTATGACAACGTAATGTAATTTTATATACCTATATTAAATTACACCTTTAAAGTATCCAGCCGGGATAGATTTGGTTGTCATTTTATACATTTAATCATTCCATACAAGCGTATGCCAAATATTTAGTGTAAAATTATAGTTTTTTACCAACTAACCTTCTCATATAAGAAACAGCAAAATTTTGTGAAACCAAGGGGCAAAATAAGTAAAAGCGGAATCACTAAAAGCACCACAGATCCTGCTAATATATGGGATAATAAATCCGTTGAAGATGAAGTTTCATGTTGTCATATGACTTCTTCATTTCCGTATCATGGGCTATTGGTATAGATAGAAATTTATATCCAATAGAAAGATATCATTGATAATTTTTGCTCTGATTGTATTACGTTTCCATGTAAATTATTGTAGTTGATTATTGTTCTTTTATTTACTAATATTGTTGTTGTGGCGAAATTCTGAGACAGTACTTATGTACATAAACGCCGCTATTGACATTTTTTGTAACAAGAATGAATCAACCGGTGTTAATGTTAGTTAATACTGAAAGGCAAATATAATTTTATATTTGTATATATATATACCGCAATATGTATTCTTGTGTATTAATAAAGAACATAATTCAAAATACAAATACAAGAATTATAATTGAATTTACAATTCAAAGCTTTTCGTTGGCTAACAGTACCAACATCATCAGGAATATTAAACAATTTCCACCAGGAAATTGAATTGTTTAATATTCCTGATGATGTTGGTACTGTTAGCAAACGAAAAGCTTTGAATTGTAAATTTAATTATAATTCTTGTATTTGTATTTTGACTTGTGTTCTTTAATTATATATATATATATATATATATATATATATATATATATATATATATATATATATATATATATATCACTGTTCCTTAATAGACACATTATTCCTCATTACGCTTTGCAATAGCTTTCTGGGTATATTAAATTTCAAATAATTGCAAATTCTACAGCATTTAAAACTAATTGGGTAAATGGCTGAATGACTTCGTCAGGAGGGTTCGCCTGCGCCGGGAATGTTAAAAGGGGGAATTCCTTGCTCTCCCTAATTTAGGAAAATATATTTTTTTTAAAAATCTGATTATAGCTCAAAAACACACTAACTCTGAATAATTAGTGTTTTAAAATGATTTTATCTTTATAAATGTAGTCTGCTATATATTATTCCGATAATATTATATTAATACAACAATGCAATTAAATAACAATAAATACACGAATTCATTTTCCTTCATCTGTTATTTCCGAACCCACACGCGCTTAAGCACCCACCCACACACACACACACACACACACTTGCATACAAACACACACTAAGTTCAACATCCATACCTTTATCAGTGAATGGAACGTTAATGCTCTCTCTCTCTCTCTCTCTCTCTCTCTCTCTCTCTCTATATATATATATATATATATATATATATATATATATATATATATATATATATATATATATATATATTGACTAAGCGGACAACTGTTCCAAACAAAGCAAGTGGTTTCAAAGGGCGAAGTAATTTTGTAGAGCGAGGTTATGTTTCTGACGCTTCAAAAGGTCTTAAACGTTAAATCCTTTACATCTTACCTATTAAAATTGTACGTTACATTGGAAGACATGATTGGAAAAATTTAAAGTCGATTTTATTCTTGAAGCATCTCGAGGTGTAAATCCGTTTTAAATGTAGTACAAAGGTATTCCAAGACGTTACGATATTCATGCAATCGGAAACACATATAACGTAATTTAATAATTACGATAATGCATCGGACCTGTCCGATGCAATATAACGGTCTGTGAACCTACTAGATGCATTGACACTGCAGTTGAAGATTGAGCTAAACTGTATACCTCGCGGAACTGTGAATAAGTTATCGTTTAAGGACAACATAAACGATGCTTAGGACCATTACAATGATGTATAGTAAGATATTGAATGTCCATAGAAACTTTATTTATTTACTTGCAGTGTAAGAGAAGTAGCACACTCCTCACAAAGGAAGATATGAATATGAGGAGAAAAACCAAAGCCAAAAAGCAGAAATCAGTAAGTGATATTTTTGTACTGTTACCTTGGGAGCCCCAAAACACAACTTCAGAAGGTCAACAGTTGGGAATAGAGATATTAAATTTATCAAGTAGTGTTGTTCTCAAGAACATTATATTAGGCCTAAGCTTATTTGTAAATATAGTCCCAGTGTAATAAAAAGGACTACTTTATGAAAGAATAATTAGTTCTTAAGAGAAAATTAAAATGTACAAAATGAAAGACAATAAATGATTCAGAAGGATAGGTTTTATATCTCAAGAGCCAGACAAAATGATGAGTTTTAATCGAAAGGTAATCACTTATTATTCAAGTAAGTTTATATTAAAATTTTGATTTAACTAGTTTCCCCCTACTGCGGTGTAAATCTAACACTGTGTTTATTTTTGTCTTGCGTTATTAGAATTTTCACGTCACTTTAGTCCATTCAACTCTAAGTACGTCGTCTCAGAAATTGATTTAACTGTAAAGACTGAAGTAGTTTTATCCTGTTAGTTAGTAAATTTTCATGTAAACAATTTGTTGTCAGTGACACAGGACCATACATCTTGTATTATAAATGACAATGCAATATACAAAAATAATAAAATTTGTGATATTTATATCCCATTACGCGCAGATGTAACGTAGTTTTTTTACGCCTCTCTCCCGTCGTGTGACGAAGACATTTATAAGCCTGTAACAGTGACTATTTTGAATTATATACTCTTTTCTAATTTTTAGTTAGGTAAGGGATAAGTGCGTGAAAGGGTGCACCCGAACAACTGTCCGTTGTCCGACAGGAAGAACAAGTGGTGAGACTTCGCCCAGTAAGGTATGTGCGATATCTGTTCACTCTTTCATTTATTGTGTCTCTAATGGTCCTCCGGAAAACTATATAAACTGAAATTACTGTTAACGGATGTGCCATTGCATGGTAAAAAACATATTTAACAATAACCTTAACTTGTTCGACGTCCTGTAAGAGAATTGACCCTTTTGACCCAATCCAAATCAAAGAGATCTTAAACAAGATAATATTTATATTACGTGCGATGCAAAAACAATAAATAATTTTAGAGCTTAAGACTATCCTGGTAGCCAATAAAATAGCGGCGGGTGGGTTCATTTAAGGCGAAACCATAATTTATCTCCGTAATGGCTTAGAAGTAAATCCTTGTAATTGTTGCAAAACTTCAACTCATATTAGGTGTTAGTAACATGGGCACATTTCAGTAAGCTATTTTGCTTTAAATACAAATAATTGACAGCTAAATATATAGAATAAAGCTCATCCAAGGAAACAACTTATATAATGAAGCATTAGGTTAAGTAAAGCAACTAGTTACAGTACTAAAGCAGTGGTTTTACAAATAAATATGTGAATATTTGTTTAAAATAGTATAATTTGTTCAAGCCATTTGCTAGAACATTGAAAGATTGTCTTTACTTCTAATCGATTAAACTACATAATTTTGAATGCACGGTTACGAGGACATCGGTCTTGGAGCCTACCAATATTTCGACAGTTCGGGAATAAATAGAAAAGGAACGGCGATGGAAATTATGTTGTTTTTTCTATAAAGTACTGCTCTAACATCGTTATAGAGTGAGCTATGGATTGAAATTTAAATCTACCCTTAAATCTTCCTTGCATCTAACAACTTTTATATGGCAAATAGTAATACTTCCTTTAAAAATAGGAAAGTCCAAGGTAAAAATCATACATTGTCTATTTTACGGAAAGATTTAACGAAACAGTCACATAAATTTATCATTTCTTAACAAATAAATAAAATTCGAATATTTGTTTGTATATTATTACGAAGTGTAAAGAAATCAATAACAATGCAATATATACAAACTATTTTTTAAAATTTTAATTACAAATTATACTTAAAAAAATGTTAGCTAAAAAATTATCTAGTCTAAAATTAATTTTAATCTGAAAGCTATGTGGGGTTTAACGGTATAAAGGCCTATAGCTCAACATAATGGAATATTATATTTTAGGTTTAAATATTAGGTAAAACTTTATTTAACACTCCTTTTGGATAAAAGTTTTTTTATCTAACCCTTAGGTCATAAGTTTATAAAAGCTAGAGGTTTGTGAAAAAAATATTTTCCAAAATGTCAGTAAACATTATTAGTTTAACCATAGTATGATAATTTTTACCTTAATTGTTTAAATAACACAACAATTATGTTTCATGAGTTTCAATTATAATTATTATAATTTTCCAAGAGTTTCAATTCTAAATATTATAGTTTTTTCATGAGTTTCAATTATGCTAACAGTGCAGAAATTGTGTCTTCAATAAGAATTAGGAAAAACTGGACAAATATTAATTGAAAAGTTGCAACAAATTTTACTTGAAAAGAGTATAGTAAGAGAAGACTGTAGTGAAATATCCTGGGGATGAAGTTTGTATGGCCTTTTTTCTTCTTTTCTGGAAAGCACAAGTTGCAACATCGCCAAACCAACGCTAACGTAGGAGTAGTAAAATATTATCTTTAATAAAGTATACACTCTAGAGAAATACAGGTGTTTACATTCCTGATTGTTCAGTTTAACCATTTCCTAAATCGATAATAAGATGAAAACACTAAAAAAAAAATGTGTTCTATTTTCCCTTTGTCCCGGGTTACGTTTTAAATTAGAAACGATTTTACTACTCACTTATAATAAGTTTGTAAACTTTCGTCGAATGGTCGTTATAAAATATTATATAATAATAGGACATCAAACTCAAATTTTCCTAAAACTATTTATTGTTTCTTTATCTGTAATTTAATTTGTTTTAAAAGTTGTTTCATACACTTTTTAATAAACAAATTTTGTTAGACAAAAGTGATTTAAAATGAATTTGAATAACTATTTCATTTGAAAATAGAATAAAACATGTATTGAATTTTATTGTTTGGGTCTTAAATTTACAAAAAAAACTTTAAACTGAATAAAAAACATTTAAATAACATAGAACAAATATGGATTATTTTAAATAACAGTTCAAACACATATTTATATACAATGAACACTAAACTAAATTAAAATTGATTCTTACAGGAATAAAGCTGAATTGACAGATTGATAACGACTCAAACAGTACATTATGGCAAACTAGAGATGCCATTCTAGAGTGGGAGAGCAGGAAGAGCTTGTATTTGTTGATCATAAAGCCAGACCAAGTGATTAACGTGCGCAGAATTATTTGAGAAAAATGTGTGTATACTCTGTTAGGATTGTGGAGACAGTTTATCTTTGCCGCCAAAGGAAAGGTTGTCCACGTGATAGGATCATAGACTGTGCTCTGCAGATTTACAAAATGGCATCACTAGCGAATCGATTTCTCTCACCGTGTTTTCATTGTTACACAGTGAGAATAAGTCTCCCTGTGAGTTTGTCTGATACTGTGTCACGGTCTGTGGGCCTACCATATTCAATATAACTGTCTGTGAACCTGCCTAATGCAACGTGACGGTCTGAGAACCTGTCTGATGCAGTGTAACCCTATGTGAACCTGCCTGATGCAGTGTAACGGTCTGTGAACTTACCTGATGCAGTGTAACGTTCTGTGGACCTGTCTGATGCAATATAACGGTCTGTGAACCTACTAGATGCATTGACACTGCAGTTGATGATTGAGCTAAACTGTAATACCTAGCGGAAAGGTGAATAAGTTATCGTTTAAGGACAACATAAACGATGCTTAGGACCATTTCAATGCTGTATAGTAAGATATTGAATGTACATAGAAACTTTATTTATTTACTTGCAGTGTAAGAGAAGTAGCATACTCCTCACAAAGGAAGATATGAATATGAGGAGAAAAACCAAAGCCAAAAAGCAGAAATCAGTAAGTGATATTTTTGTACTGTTACCTTGGGAGCCCCAAAACACAACTTCAGATGGTCAACAGTTGGGAATAGAGATATTAAATTTATCAAGTAGTGTTGTTCTCAAGAACATTATATTAGGCCTAAGCTTATTTGTAAATATAGTCCCAGTGTAATAAAAAGGACTACTTTATGAAAGAATAATTAGTTCTTAAGAGAAAATTAAAATGTACAAAATGAAAGAAAATAAATGATTCAGAAGGATAGGTTTCATATCTCAAGAGCGAGACAAAATGATGAGTTTTAATGGAAAGGCAATCACTTATTATTCAAGTAAGTTTATATTAACATTTTGATTTAACTAGTTTCCCCCTACTACGGTGTAAATCTAACACTGTGTATATTTTTGTCTCGCGTTATTAGAATTTTCACGTCACTTTAGTCCATTCAACTCTAAGTACGTCGTCTCAGAAATTGATTTATCTGTAGAGACTGAAGTAGTTTTATCCTGTCAGTTAGTAAATTGTCATGTAAACAATTTATTGTCAGTGACATAGGACCATACATTTTATATTATAAATGACAATGCAATATACAAAAATAATAAAATTTGTGATATTTATATACATATATTAGAGAAAGAGAAAAACCTTCATAATAGATAATGTACGTATTTAAACATTATATTGATCCGTTTTGACTTGCATGTCCCTTTTAATTCAAGTTGAAATTTACATTTCGTTTAGAAATGACACAGGAAATATCTATACTTAAATTGAATATCTAGATATTATAGGATCGAAAACTTATATCATTATTGTAGTTTTAATTTCCATTTTCATATTTATTTATTATTGGTCCTTCTATTTTATTAATTACATCCATTTATTAAATTTACGATCCATTTAATATATTTATGATAAAAGTCTACCTATTTTAGAATGTTTCTAACTATAAAACATTAACTCCCTTTGAGAAGGCCTTCTATAAAATATGTTTAGCAGGATACGGAAAACTGTTTCCCATCAACGATTTATGTCGTTGCTGCAACAAACTACGACGATTTGTTTGCTGAATGTTTAGCCTGATTGACCCTTGTTAGTGTGTTCATCGTCATACTTCATATAAGCAAATGGAACACGTATCTTAAAGTTAGGAAACTGTTATTCTTAGCGCAACATTTTTGCCTTGATCACGTGATATGACAATATAGTTCATTCCGCTAGATAGCTCTTATTGCGAACAATATTCCTTAGAGTAGTTAACAACATCGATTAAAGTAGAAATCATTTCCCAGATAAAAATGTTCTAATAGTAGTGATACAAATTAAATAATGACAAAAATATTTATTGTTACAAAATACTTTAGCTATTTAATTAATACAATGTAATTACAAAATATTAAAAATACAAAAATTACTCACGATTACATCTGTAAAGGTCCAATGCACTCGTTAAACTTCGTGTGACTCCGTATCGACTTGTTGGAATTATATTTTATTCTATGAACTTAAATGAGGAGCAATGTATATTATAAACGTAATTACGTTCATTCCGAAGCATAATAGGACAGTCTTACTATGTACTAATGTAATTTGAAATTATGTTTTTGGTTTTGTCAGTCTCTGTGGAACATGTGTTGTCGCTTTAACATATGTGATTTAACATACCAGGCTCTGATAACTAGGGAATAAAATTAAAATGATATTCATTGATATGTCTGATTTATTTATGGAAAAGTATTAAAAAATTAAACCTGAAGACAATTTAAACGTGTGGTAATAGCACTTTTATACATAGGTAAATTGTAAGATAATTTTTGATTATATTTTGTTGAAAATATTGTAATTAATTACTTAACTGTGAAATATACGTACCCTTAAACATTACATAAATATTTCGTAAATATAAAGTAATTTATTATATATTATATTTAAAACTGGGAGAGTGGATTTTAATCTTAATTAGGTCACCCGATGCGGCGGTTTTACCGCATTAAATGGATGTGCAGAACTTTACTGCATTAAATGTGTCATTTAAACTGTATAGGTTTTCTAGTGTCGCAGCCTTAAAATGTTTTTGTTAGTTTGATGAATAAGAGGTACAAGGCTTATTGGTGTAACTTCTATATTGCATGGACGGCTGTGTTCAAGTATTATGTTGTTTTCGTTATTTATAATTTGGTTTATTATGTTATTTATTACGTTGTTTAAATATTAGTTATATTGTCGATATTTTTAGGTTTATACAAGGTAAAACCTCGACTTGCAGAACCTATAAACTAAATGTATGACAAACATGAGAGTCATAATTCCTTAGATCACGTTATTTAGTAGAAATGCTTAGTAGACGTTATCTTCAAGTATGTCTCCATAAAGTAAGGGGGTGCAAGTTCCTCCCCTAAAGTAAATATATTTTCTAACGATTGTTTCCATCTAGCATTTTTAGTAAGGATGATCGCTCTATTATAACTCCCAATATAATTTAAATACCAAATAATTAACAGTTATTTTATGAAGTTGAATTTAATGAGTAAAATAAAAATCGAGAAGTTTGCTTAGGAACGAGACTAGAAAGTAAAAAAAAACAATAGTGTTGCGTTATTTATATATATAAAACTGAAATCTGTAGAAATAATAATGTTTTCACAAACTACATATTATGTTTCACCAAAATTTATTGAACTTATACAAATACGATTAATTGTAAGAATTTTGTATGCGTAATGTAAAAACCGTGAGATGTGTTTAAATATATATATAGGTGTGTGTGTGTGTGTGTGTGTGTGTGTGTGTGTGTGTGTGTGTGTGTGTGTGTGTGTGTGTGTGTGTGTGTGTGTGTGTGTGTGTGTGAGTGTGTGTGTGTGTGTGTGTGTGTGTGTGTGTGTAAAGATGATAGATACATAGATAGATAGATATACTGTATTACAAGATCGTACTATTACTAGAATACAATAATGTTAAACCCGCAATCGGTCGTGCCGTCAGGGAAGCTCTAACAAACATAGTTTGTGTAAAGTTTCTTTTTGTCTTTAGCACTACAATTTTGAAGCCTGATGTATTTGTCGTTGACCTTATTTGATATTTATATATTTTGATATTAATCTGATGACTAATACGTTCTGCAGCGATGTGGATTGTGGGTAAAGTGTCGCGCCACTGTTCAGTTAGGGCTGCCCGAATACTGCGGCCGTTTGTATTACAGTTATTAACAGTATATTTGGTTTTGGGGGCAAATCATAATCGAATACTGATTGCATACTTTCCAAAAAAAAAGAAAATGATATAAGTTATCAACATTACATTAGGGACGATAATATCGATTACGAAACTATTTATTCAAAAAAGTTTTGATGTCGTCCTAAATTTATCAAAGGAATGAGTTGATGTTGTTGATAGAATGAAGAAGGCATATTGAGTGAAAGAGTGATTAGAGTTAGTAAAGGCAATTGCAAGCCATATCTTTTAAAAAAAGCTTTACTTGAAACTTTGCTTATACTGCTCAAGCAGATTTTAAAAAATATAACTGGTTAAGAATGTCTTATTACGAATAAAAAACCACGTAAGATTTCTACTAAATTATGAAACATTTTTTAGTGAAATATTTTTTCCATTATAAATTGTTATTTTAAAATTGATTGATAACAAGATTTCATGGAAAATCAAGAACTTAAGTACATAAATAAAATATAATTGTTTGAAACGTAACTTACATAGAATTTGGTTTTATTTTAGAAAATCTTGGAAGAAAGATTCTACAATTTGCGTACTGTCAAATAAAGAAGAACCACTTATACGAGTGTAACTGATAAATCTTTCGAGAGCGTACTAGATCGTCAATATCTGTTTGTACGATGTACGATGAAAAAAAATTAAAATGATACCTAGTTTACTTTATAAAAACTTTACTATAAATTATTTTCAAATATTTTCTTACTGGTAAATTTATGTAAAATTTTTAGATTACATATTTCTCAATAATTTTGTACCATAAAGATTACTTACAACTTTTTTAAAAAAATGTTTAAACTTGCCTATAGTAGCACTTACTTTTTTTGTGTTGAGGACGGCCGTTTCGGGAGATGTGTCCCTTTGTCAACTCAGACCGTAACTCGGACTGTTACGGTCTGAGTTGACAAAGGGACACATCTCCCGAAACGGCCGTCCTTAACACAAAAAAAGTAAGTGCTACTATAGGAGTTACGGTCTGAGTTGACAAAGGGACACATCTCCCGAAACGGCCGTCCTCAACACAAAAAAAGTAAGTGCTACTATAGGCAAGTTTAAACATTTTTTTAAAAAAGTTGTAAGTGATTACTAGTAGCTCATGCGAAGATGGAATCAACAAAGCATAAAGATTACTTTTAAATGAAAATGTTTACTACAGTTAATGAGTTTATAAATATCATGGGCTCTCTATACTCGCGATAATTTTCGTTACAAAACAGGGCGCGACCTATCTCGGATTAACAAACAAATATATTGGTTTTGTACAATTAAAGTCTTTTTTTCAGTCATATCTTTCTATATACTTTCACATCGTATGTTTGTTCCTTTTCTTTATTTACTTTATTTTAATCGGTAAGCTAATTTCAAAATTGAAAAAAAACAGACTCAATTCCATAACTTCTATAAATATCTTTAAATGCACTTTCCTTATGAATAATAAACCAATGTTATTAGTTATAGGTATCCATAGCCAATAATGTAACCGATATGTAACCAGTTATATATTTGTACTATATCTAATAAAATATTGGTTATGATTTATCATTTTGATTAAAGCTAGTTGCGGTATTTTTATCATTTATTTGAAACACTTTTGATTTACGCCCATTGTTTCGCGAAAAGCAATACAACCGAAAACACGATCCACAAGTAGAGTTCAATAATTGGATCAAATAGTTAAATTAATGATGGCTACGACATTTCGTGTCGGCAAGGTTTGTGTGGGTAATTTATTGCTTTTCTGACATTTACATCGGTGAAGTTCTGGACAAACCTTTCTATCATGCTTGTCTAATAGAATTCTAATGGAACAACTACAAATGAATAATTATAAAAACCTTTCATTAATTAACAAAAAAGTATGTTTTATTTAACTCTCTAATATTTTGTAAGAAGTGCAGAATGTGGTAAATTCTTTCCTAACATACTTGGAATATTTAACCCTTAAGTGCCCACGATGCTATTGTTTGGTCTCATATCGTTCTTATTATAGGTATTTATTGATTCCTTTTCTCTTATACTCGTAAAAGTACTTATATATATATATATATATATATATATATATATATATATATATATATATATATATATATAAGTATAAACAATTTATGTGAACATTTCATAATTAAATGCGTGCTAGGAAAATTCCTGCTTACGCAGCTTTTGTATTATATAGGTGGTGAGAACAGAGCCCCGGCAGTGTGCAAGTCGCCTCTGTCTCATACAGACGTTCTCACTCCGATTGAATGTAAATCAATTGTATTTGTTTTTATTAGGCTAAATTATTGTAACCATTTCAAAATTAAATGTTTCGTAATTAACAAAGGTTTGTAAAAATAAAATCATTTTTAAAAACCTTTCAAGCTTAATATAACACGTAATTGGCGCAGTCGGTAGGACACCTCAAGGAAGTTAGTGAATATAACGTCCGTCGGTTTTAACCGTTAATTGAGGAAACTTTAAGTAGAGTGAATATCTACAACCACTTAATAGAGCGCATATCTATTAAGAGCACGAGTGAATATCGTGTAAGTGAAAAGTGAAAAGTGAAAATTGTTCAAAGAGCAAAGTATTTTGGATCAACTTGTAAGTAGATCTTAAGATATAGAATTTAGAAAAGTAGAGTAAATACTTTTAATTTTATATAATTGATTTTTAATTTTATTATATTAAAGAAAATAATATTTTAAAATGGCAACGCCAACATTAAAGAAGGAATATCTTGATATGATTCCTGAGTATAGTGGAGAGCCCACTATGCTCCACAGATTTATTTCAATATGTGATAAAGTAGTAAATAAGTTTTATTTAAACGAAAATCCAGAGGATTTTCAAAATGAATATCTATTTTCTTCTATACTATCTAAGTTAAAAGGCCAAGCATTAGAAATGGTAGTAAATTCAAATTCATATAATTGGTATGAGATTAAAAAAAGTATTATTAACCAGCTACTCAGACAAAAGAGATTGTTTTACTTTAAATTTAGAAATGGCTGAGTTAAAACAAGAGAATAACGAATCACCTTTTAAATTTTATGAGAGAATTCAAAAACTATTAAATTTACAGATTTCATTTTTTGTTAATAAAGAGCCTCAAAGACAATTGGCCAAAGATGTTTTGATAGAATATGTACAGAAATTAGGGTTAAGAGTTCTCCTTGATGAACCCGTAGGATCGCTAATGCGAACCAAAAATCCAGATTCTCTTAGCGAAGCACTTAACATGCTTACTAATGACTTTCAATTTAAAAATAACAAATTATTTCAAAATATTAAACAGAAAATTCCACCTAGGGCCCCACAATACCCGCCTATTCACAAACCCCTTCCTAACAGACAAACCTTCCCAAATTATAGGCCCAACTACCAAAATAATCCTAACCAATTTACTAAACCTAACTCATACGTACAGCAAAATCAACAACCGAGACAGTCTAACAACTACACACCATTAAAAGTTCATCAAAAATTTGAACCAGAACCAATGAGCATTTTCACACGTCAAACAGGGAACACAATTAGACAAAATAGACTTTATCAGATGACAGGGAAACCAATAGAAGAGGAAAATTACGATCAAACTATGAATCGATTGACTGAACAAATGACTAACTCTTATCTGACCGAACAAACAGATTATGAACCGCAAGAGGACCCTGAGAGCTACATAGACTTTGATGATTCAACGCAAGAGGAAAACGCATGCGGATTCACTCAAGAGGACAATCATACCCAAAATCATTTTTTAGGACTAACCACATTAAAAAGACATTTTCCATAATGCATATAGAAGACGACACAAACGAGCTACCGTACATCCACGATCCCAAGACCAACCTAAAGATGCTGATTGACACTGGAAGCACGAGATCATTTATAAAAAAATCAATAGCTTTCCAATTTTTCAAAAACACCCTAAAACAAGAACCATTTGAAGTGAGTACAGCTCATGGAGTATCAAAAGAAAAATACAGTTGTACGCTACCACTTTTGGGAAAAGAAACAACCAAATTCTATTTATTTGATTTCCATAAAGATTTTGACTTACTCCTTGGATTAGATAACATAAAAGAATTAAAAATCAATTTAAATTTCGTGAATGATAAATTAATATTTCGCAATAAGCAAATCCCGATTAAATATTTTAACACAGAAGAACAAAATAATAATAATAATAATAATAATAAAGGCGAATGTCAGGCACAGGACGCAATAAAGGGAACAAGTTATGTTATACAATCCCGCACTAGCCGAACGATTAAATTTAGAACACAAAATATTCAAGATGGAGAAGTACTCTTACCATACAAACACTTTAATGGATTAGAAATTCCGCAGTGTATAGTCTCAGTACACAAGGGAGACGACTACTGCCCTATAACAAACAAGACAGAAGTAAATGTAGAATTAACAGTAAATGAACCATTAGAATTAAAATCTTTAGAAGAATATAATATCCTTAAACCTGATGCAATGCAAACGAACGCTACTTTCAACTTATTAGATTATAAACAAAAAAAATCGAGAAGAAAAAATTTAGATTTATCAAAATTTAGAATGGAACATATGAACTCGGAAGAAAAATCCGCTATAACAAGTTTAATAGAAGATTATGCAGATTTATTCCATATTGAGGAAAACGATTTAACTTTTACCAACCAAATAAAACATGTTATTAGGACTACTGATGAAATTCCCATATACTCTAGAAATTATAGATATCCAGAGATTTACAAGAACGAAATTAATAAACAAACTGAGGACATGCTTGAACAAGGAATTATTAGACCTTCAAATTCTCCATGGACCTCTCCTGTCTGGATTGTACCAAAAAAACAAGACGCTTCTGGCAAAAGAAAATTTCGATTAGTAATAGATTTTAGAGGATTAAACAAGAAAACAATTGACGATAAATTTCCCTTGCAAACATTACAGACATATTAGATAAATTAGGACGATCTCAGTATTTTACAACTTTAGATTTAGCCTCAGAATTTCACCAAGTAGAAATGGAAAAATAGCATAGAAAAAACAAGGTTTTCAACAGAAACGGGACACTACGAATTTTTAAGAATGCCCTTTGGACTAAAGAATAGCCCCCTACATTTCAAAGAATTATGAATAATATTCTGAGAGGCATCCAAAATGAAACATGTTTAGTTTATTTAGACGACATTATAATTTATTCTACTAGCATCCAAGAACATATACAAAGACTTAAAGAAGTTTTCGACAGATTACGCAAAGCAAACTTTAAAGTACAGCTGGATAAAACAGAATTTTTAAGAAAAGAAGTGGCATATTTGGGACATGTTGTGACACCAGATGGCGTAAAACCTAACCCAGCAAAGATTTTGGCAATCAAGGACTACCCAATACCTAAAACCACCAAACAAATTAAAGGCTTTTTAGGACTATTAGGCTATTATCGAAAATTTATTAAAAACTTCGCCAAGATAACAAAACCGTTTACTAACTGTTTAAAGAAAAATGCAAAAATAAACATAGAAAATCCAGACTTTATAGAATGTTTTGAAACATGTGAAAATATATTGACTAACGAGCCCCTTCTACAATACCCAGATTTTGAAAAGGAGTTTACTCTAACGACAGACGCTAGTAATTTTGCACTAGGAGCAATTTTAAGCCAGGACAAAAATGGAAAAGACCTTCCTATAGCGTATGCCAGCAGAACTTTAAACGACAGCGAAACTAATTACTCCGCGATTGAAAAGGAATTATTAGCGATCGTATGGGCCACCAAACATTTTAGGCCTTATTTATTTGGGAGAAAATTTAAAATTTATACAGACCATAAACCTTTACAATGGTTATTTTCAGTTGAAGAACCAAATACCAAACTTTTAAGATTGAGATTAATATTAGAAGAATATGATTATGACATAAGATACAAAAATGGCAAACTAAATCAAAATGCAGATGCATTGTCTAGTATACAATTGAATTTTACTGATAAAAGGTCAACAAACACCCAACACACTGTAGAAGCAGACCTTGAATTATCTCCAGCCGGCTTACTTCAACGTTACTTCCCGGAACTAAATGATAATGAATCTATGGTCGTACAACTCGACGCAACAGATAATGCCAACTTAGAGTACGATCAAGAAAGTGACAGTCAAACCGTGCATTCCAACTTTGAAGGGAACACCCAAATTGAAATACCAATTTCCGACGAGCCTGTAAACTTTGGAAAAAATCAAATATTTTTATCATTAGTAAGATATGAGCCAAAGAAAGAAAAAATTATAAAACTATTCGGAACTTCAAAAATTCGTTTAATGGTCGAAATATCAGAAAATAATTTTAAAGAAGACATAGTTAATTTTGTAAAATCATATTTGGTACCCAAAATAAAATATAATCTATATTTTGAAGACGATTTTTATGAGAAATTTGCATCATGCATAGCCAAAAATTTCAAACAAACTGAACTAAACTTAGTTAAGTGTAATAACAAACTCTTAGACCTAACTTCGGAAGAAGATACCTTAGAAACGATAAGTTATTATCATGTTAGCAAAACCAATCACCGTGCGATACAGGAAACATACGAACAAATTAAGCGAAGATATTATTGGCCTAATTTAAGATCACTAATCCAAAATTTCATAAATCAGTGTGACATATGTCAAAGAACCAAATACGACAGAATTCCCTTACGGCTGGAAATGAACTTGACACCAACAGCTGCGAGACCTTCCAGATAATTCACGTTGACACTATCTCTTTGGAGAAGAATTCGTTTATCAGCATTGTTGACAGTTTCACGAGATATGCTCAAGTTTATCGCCTGGGAAGCTCTCAAGCTACAGAGATTGCAGACAAGCTATTAGATTACTTCATGCATTTCTGCTTACCAACAGTTATTATCTCAGACAATGGAATGGAGTTTAATAACAGAATTGTAAAGGAGATACTAGACCTGCATAAAATCAAAAGCTTTATTTGTTACGTTCAGTATGTTAAATATGGGTCCAAGTATGAAATTCTGCGCAGACTTTAAACGTTTCTAGGTAATAAGCTCATGATAGGTTATGTTTTCGTTACCAGAAAAATATTTTTCACTTTTTAGTAAGTAAAAATTATATTTCGGGTTAGTCTTTTGAAGTAGGTTTTGTTTTTTTTATATAATTTTATTTAGTGAACTTTCCAGAATATGGACACAAATTGTATAAGTTTGGTCTTGTTAATTGTTTATAATGAGTGAAACACTCCACTATAAAGTCAAACATTTGCTAACCACTTGGTGTTCTTTCTTAGTTAATCACAAGTACGAGAGACTAAGAGCATCTCAATCTGTTTGTTGATATATGGTAAGCAGTGGAGAATCTCAGAGGATTCAGAATATGAGAGATGGTCGGCCAGTAAGCAGTACTCTCCAGGGAGGATTCCAGAAACCTCTTCCTTCTGAGAATCGAATTACTAAGAAATTATACCCGTATTTGAAACATTGACATATGCAAACACAGTTATATTATAACTTCAATCTTAATTTCGGTAATAGATTTTCGTCTCATGATATAAATATGAAATAGATATTTATGAAATAAATGCATACTTTTATATATTACAATTATAAACATTTCGTATCATGTTACTTATATCCACTGTGGAAGATCCAGAAACGTATCAATGTTCCTGAAATTGTTTTAAAATATTTTATAAAATTATTTAATAAAACCAGTCTTCGCCTGACCACTGCATCTCGTTTACTCCTGTAAGCCTACCCATGCATCACGCATAACTCCAAACTGATTATTACGACTTTATAATACTTGTTTCTATTATTAGGTAAAATTTTTTAATCGTTTCTCGCACTTCATGTACGTTTTGGTAACAAATATAAATCGAATAAATAACTTAAAAATTGATTAGTGAGTGTATTCAGTTTAGATAATATCAAGATTAGATGTTATACTCAGATGTATCACTACTCAGAGAAATAATTTTTTACCGTAACTATAATTTCCTTCCACACAAATGTTTTTACTCTGGGTATATTTGTTATTACAACTGTTGTAGTAAACTGTAAAAGCTGTTGAGAATGATTTTATACAATAATTCATAAGCCAGTATAATAGAAGGTATTATTGAAAAATGTCTTTTGGAAAGCAAGCTTTATAAATGTAAGGATTATGTGAAGTTTAATCTCTCATTAACTGTCGTTACTTTTAAAATACCTCTGTCTTCGTCTAACGTCATTTCACCCTTAAGTGAGCTTCATTTGCGATGACAAGTTTCCTAATGTATTTCAAACATAGAAATTTATTTAAGAAATTGCTGTAAACAGTTTCCTTTCACGAAGGTTCTTTGGGTTAATGTGTATATATGCAGTGAATTTCAGTTGCTGTGAATACTTTTGATATAGGTGAATTATGGATATAAATACGCAAATATGAGTAGCATATCATTTTGAGTGGAGTGGTCTGGTTATCCAGTTATTATTATATAAACACAGATTGCATTTATGAATTTAACGTTTAAATTCTTTTAATTTGACATACTATACTAAAATATTCTGCACTAGATATGGGTCTATTTACAATGATTACGTTTATTTAAGATTTGATACTTTTTACTTTGAAATATTTTGAGTTTGGTTACAAAAAGTAACGTCGGTTCAAAACAAGTTCATTAGAATAAACATTAAACTTTTCAAAATATACAGAATACTGAAAATTATTTTCTTTGAATATATTTTCCTACTTCTTCACACACAAAAAAACATTTAATTACTTCTTATCTTATTTTATACTCTATCGATCTATCGACTCCTCATATATTAAATGTTCAAATTTCGACAAACTTACTTAATTACTAATTACTTACTTTAATTAATCTACGATTTATGGTTTAGCTTCTCGTCAGATTTTGTCCGTCGGTTAAAAGGCGTAAGACAAATTGTTCTGGGCATGCGCGTGGATGGCCAGGTGCAGTGCACCAGCAGCGGCAGGCAGTGTGTTTTGTTTTCAATATTCTCTAGTTGTTATTTGACAGTCTAGCGTCAGATCAAGTAGATGGTATACCATATTTTGTGTTCCTTTTGTGGTTTAGACATTAATTGAAGAATATAGTCAAATGTCGTAGGTTTTATACCACAGTAATTAAAAATTTTCCTGTGTCTTCTCGTAAGTTCTGCAATAAACTATTGAAAGTTTCGTGTATGCGATGAGCCTAAATTTTTTTTGTTGGGGTCATCATCCATTAACTTGACGAAGTTAAAAAAGCGCCATAATAAAAACTTCTTGTTCATCTGCGTTAATTTTCACGAAATACGTAACATATAAACTACACACACCACTTCACTTGGTACACTTCACGACACTGGGACTGGGTCTAGTTATTGTTTGCATCGTCTTGCCGTGACGTGCCGTATGCTGTTACTAAACATCGGGTAAGTCGCGCGAGGCAAGACAAAAACGTCTCCACTCACCACACACCTAAACCAGCTCCCCCTCCCCCCACAGTGCATCATTTAATTAATGATACTGGTAGATTAAGCGTAAAGATATTTTAGTTTTAAGTGATACGCCAACAGACAATTTAATATTTGATGTTTCTTTCAAATCTTGTTTAGTATAAGTTACCACTGCCGTAGCATAAGTGAATAGCCTGTTGTTCTTAAGAAACCATGTTAGATATAAGTGATTCAAGACGTAGCATAAGTGAACCATGTTAGTCTTTAAGGTAATATTTTCATGTATTTTTAAGTGGGGGGTGATGTTGATCGCCTGCACGTGGTGCCCCCTGCCTGAAATAACTGAACGATCAACACGAGGCTCGCCTTCAGCACGCCGACCATAAAATGAGAGGCCTTCAACAAAAAAAAAGAGTTTTAAACGGTCCTTCTCAGGACCTGGACGCGAGCCTCCGCATTCTGTATTGGAATGCTGGAGGCCTCAACAGCAGTAAATTTGTAGAATTTAAACGAAACGTCATCAATTTCGACGTAGATATATATTTTATAGCCGAAGCCGGAGCGGCAACGGACAATATCCAATACTACAACATAGCTAACTACATGACTTACACGCTGAATCGATCTCGACAAATAGCATCAGGAATTATTGCCGGAATAAAAAGTGACCTGCGTGCCAAGTTTAAGACACTCCATGAGATGCGGGAGGGGGATAAGGCCGAAATTGTTCTTGTCGAAGTCTGGAAGTATAAAAAATGTTTCAGCATTGTAAGCCTTTACAACCCACCGGGAAATGTACTGCCAACTTTGTACGTGGAAGCTACGCTTCAACCAAACAGCATTATAGTTGGAGACTTCAACAGCCCGTCCACAAGATGGGGTTACTCCGCGACGACCCGAGCCGGTGAAAGGGTAGAAGATATGGTTGACGAAAATTTATTGGAAGTCGTTGAAACACCCCCAACATTCCTGTCGTACTCTGGCAGTACTACTAGACCGGACCTGGTGATCCTGGATCCGCAACTGTCTCAAAAAACTAAAGTTAGGCTTCTGGATGACGCAGCAGGGTGCGGACACCGAGCGATACTGATACATACAAGCCTATTCAAAACGCTCAAACCTCCATCTAGAGCTCCCCGATGGAATTTTGTGAAGGCGAACTGGACGGCGTATAGCGCACTTACGGACGACATCATAGCAGAAAGCATTGACTGGAGTTCGCTGGAGAAGGCTGTCGAGAGCTTTAATAAAACAATCCTAGAATGCAGCACGTCCTGCATACCAAGGGGTCAGGTCAAAGCCTACCGGCCCTTCTGGAGTGACAAACTGGATGAGCTGAAAAATATAAGGAATGCAGCAAGAAGGGAAGCAGAAAGAACAAATGATATCCTCGACTGTTCGGCCTTACGCAGGGCACAAGCACAACTTCAAAAAGAAATAAAACAGTCTAAAAGAGAATCCTTTCGAAAATTTCTAGGCACCCTTGACTTTCGGAGGGATGGGGCAAAAGCACACAAATTTATATCGCGACTCAATAGTGACTCACCGCCTGCAGAGCAAGAACCCTTCACGAAGGGAACAAGATGCTATACTGAACCGAGAGATATCGCTAACCTACTGTGTAAGCACTATGCGAACATCAGTCGTGTAAACCAGCCTAAAAGTGCATACAAAAAGCTGTTAAAGCACCCCAAAAGCTCATGCCCAACTAGAGAAGACAGCAGAATATGCTCAGAGGATTTCACGTTGGCCGAGTTGGAACAAGCACTCCAGGAAACAAAAACAGGGAAAGCTCCAGGTGTGGATCACATTTTCTCGGAATTCCTTATTAACTTGGGCCAAAAGGCAAAATTGCTCTTCTTGGAGATAGTGAACCTATCCTGGGCTAGCCATGTACCTCATCAATGGCGAAAAGGTGAAATAGTGCCAATCCATAGGAAAGGCAAACCTATCAGTGAAGCAGGAAGCTACAGACCAGTTGCTCTAACGAGTGCATGTAGTAAAGTAATGGAAAGAATGGTTGCCCGCCGACTGAGCCAATTCTTCGATTTACACAACACCATCGATGATGACCAAGCAGGATTCAGACCGAGACGAAGTACGATGGATCAAGTAGTATACTTCTCACAGTGTGTCAAAGACGGCTTCCAAAGGAAAATGTCCACCTTGTCTGTACTAATAGACCTAAAAAATGCCTACGACACCGTTTGGAGAGAAATGCTCATACACAAGCTAGCCCAAAGTGAAGTTAGGGACAATTTATTTAAGTGGATCAAATCCTTTCTGTCGCAACGACTTATTAGAGTAAGATATACAGGAGGAATGTCCAAATATCGTATCCAAAGACAGGGATTAGCACAAGGAGCCGTAATCAGTTGTATACTCTTTAATTTGATGATCAATGACGTACTCACGGCAGTTCGAGCAGTGCCTGGAGTACAAGGCCTACTCTATGCAGATGATCTAATTCTCTGGGCTAGTGGTAGCAACATCAAATCACTAGAAGAAGCAATAAACAAGGCACTGACTAACCTGCTGCTTTGGACGGAGACTAACGCGATGTGTGTGAATGCGAATAAATCAATTTACCAACTTTTTACACTTTCAACAAGGCGACCTGAAATCTCTCTGCGATACGGGAATAGCGAACTCATGGAGAGCAATATCTGCAAGTACCTGGGAGTTTCAATAGATTCCAAAATGACCTGGAAACCACACATCAAAGAAAGCGCCAACAGAGCCATTAAAAGAGCAAGACTGCTGAAACGCCTAACTGCCACAACATGGGGAGCAAATCAGGATGTACTGAACACAGCGTACAAAACATATATATGCCCCATACTCGAGTACGGAGCTGAAGCAACAATCACAGCGTCAAACACCACATCCCAAATCTTGGATAGAACCCAAAATGCAGTCCTCCGAGTCATCACTGGTGCACCAAAATCGACCCCGATAGCAGCAATGGAGGCACAGTTGGAAACAGAGCCAATGCAGTTTAGAAGAGAAAAACTCAGCCTCGGGTTTTGGGAGAGAAACAAAAGGACGTACAGCCACCGATGGGCAAACTTTAAAGAAGCCACAACGAGGCTAAAAACACAAAAAACTCCGATAACCACATATAAAGAGTTGATTAAGAAATACAACATCAACATTGGCACTCATACAACAGATATCAGGAAACATGAAGTGTTCAATTCACTGCCCAAGGGAATCCTAAATCTTCTTGACCACAACATCCCAAAGAAAGATTGTAACCCACTAGAACTAAAGGCTGCAGCCCTCAGAACCATCAACACAGTCTATCCAGAGACACAGTGGCTACATGTATATACCGATGGATCGTGCCTCCCAGACAAAGGACAGACTGGAGCTGGTTATTACTGTAATCTTTTCGAAGGATCGCTAGCAGTTGGCAACAACCAAAGTAACTTTGACGGTGAAATAACCGCCATACTAGCGGCATCAAACGAAATGAAGAAAATAAAGACACCGGCACAAGCAGTCTTTCTTGTAGATTCAATGGCTGCAATAATGGCCGTAACAAATAACAAGAAGACCGATTGCAGATCCACTCTAGCCTGCCGTCAAAATTTGTCAAAACTAATGAATAGGGGATGGAAAATTGAATTACAATGGATCCCCAGCCACGTGGATATAAGAGGAAATGAATTAGCTGACTCATTGGCAAAAAAGGGAACAACGCTCCCACAGCCGAGCGTAGCAACTTCGCTCCCCTCCATAAAAATACAAATAAATGCTGCAATAAAGAGGAGCACTCAGGCCTACTTACGAGAAGCATCTTTTAATAAACGTTGGGCTACTCTTGTCGAAAACGGGCCAATTAACAACATGTTACCCCGACGGGACGGGGTTGCACTTTTTAGACTCACAACTGGACACGATTACCTAGCTGCACACCTAAACAAGATACACGTCTTCTCGTCTCCCAGGTGCACCCTATGTGACAGCGGGGAGGACATGACAGCTGAGCACCTCCAGTCATGTACAGCTCTGGACCATGGACCCCTGAACGACACGAAGGAAGAAGAGATCTCTCGCCTCTACTGGTCAGCGCGCCACCAAATGGCCCAACAGCCAAGAGTGGGCGTTGGCTAGTAAGTAAGTAAGTGTATTTTTAAGTGATTTATGTGAGAATAAGTACTTTCTATGTTAATTTTAAGCCAAAGCAAGCCCTGTTAGTCTCAAGTTACTGTTCATGTTAGTTTTTAAGGTTACATGTTACACGTAAGTATGTAAACTTTGTTTTTGAGATTTTCCCAAAGAAATATGCAATTCCTGCCAAGAACATCTAACAAAAAACGTCAGTCAGTCATTATCCTTAACAAAAATAGCTCACCCTACCACCAACACAAACCTCCGTCCTTTCATCAAACAGTCAGAAAAAAATAGTGCTGTAAACACAATGATCCCAGCAACCAGTGTTAAACAACATACGCTGCAAACCCACGGGGGCCACCAAACCGCCTTCTTCCTAATGACTGACTGACTGCGCCGCTCTGGGTTGTGACTTATTCGGTTTGCGGCCTGCCTTAGAGACTAAGGTAAACTCTTAGTTTTCGTTACCAAAAATGTTATACTCTCCCTGAGCGTAAAATAATTACAAATATTTTTTTTACCCATTATCAAACACTTATACTTAACGTACTACATAGATACCACAAAGAGTGACTGTAGAGGGTGAGTACCACCAACGTATTAGAAACGAAAATAATATCGCATACAGTTATATCAAAGTAATCTATTAACAATTTACTAATATTTTATGTATACCCGTTATCAAACATTTATACTTAACATACGACATAGATACCATATACAGTGACTCTAGAGGGTGAGTACCTCCAACGTCTAGAAATGAAAATAATATCGCATACAGTTATTTCAAAGTAATCTATTAACAATTTGCTAATATTTTATGTTTACCCATTATCAAACATTTATACTTAACATACGACATAGATACCACATACAGTGACTCTAGAGAGTGAGTACCTCCAACGTCTAAGAAATGAAAATGATATCGCATACAGTTATTTCAAAGTATTCTATTTACAATTGGCTAATATATTATGTTTACCCATTATCAAACATTTATACTTAACATACGACATAGATACCACATACAGTGACTCTAGAGAGTGAGTACCTGCGAAATATTTCTTACTTATCTGGTATCTTAGCGTTTTCTCACAATTTTAGTGTTACTTGAAGAGTTATAATTGTAATTTCAAGCATGAGTGAAATTATCTCTCACATGAGTGTAAATTATTTCTGATACACATTTATGTTAAAACTAGTGAACACCCAACGAAACGCAAAATCAGAAAATAGGCATGAAATTTAGTGTAGAAAAACTTTTTTTTTTAAACAGACTTAAAGTGGCAAAAATATACCTTAATTAGGTGTGAGACATCGTTTTTGAATGTATGCATCCGTCAGTGATTGTGTTTGTAGGTGGATTAATTATTGTGAACAAAGAAAGATTTCGTTAATTTTTTAAATATTTTGTTCCAAGATAAATGCGATAGAATATCGTTTTTATATAATGGTTTATATATATTTGTTTCTATTATTTTCATCAACTTCTAAATAAAATATTCAACTTTGTGAGTAACAAGTTGAACTTAAAGTCTTTTACACAAACAAGTACGGGTCCCTTATGTAACTCGACGAGGGATTACATCGTTTATTCATCCGCTGTTAACGACAGTGTTGCGGGCAACTAAAACTTAGGCAATAAAAACATTTTTGCCAGTGTTATGCATGAATTACTCCACACAAATTTTGATAATTATTCTCTTCAAAAACGAGGAATATTTAGAAACAAATATTAGGAATTCAATATGTTATTTTTACCATAGTGTTATAAAAACATTATTATTTATATTTTTAAGTTAACCGACGTTTTCGTTAAACAATAACTTTGATAAAATATTTTTGTTGATCTTAGTCTGTAATGTTCAGGAAACGTGTAAATGTTTCTAAAATGCAAAAAAAATAAATTTTATCATCATAATTAGAATATATATATATATATATATATATATATATATATATATATATATATATACATATGTGTGTGTGTGCATGTGTGCGCGAGCGTGTATGTGTGTGTGTGTGCATGTGTGCGCGAGCGTGTATGTGTGTGTGTGTGTGTGTGTGTGTGTGTGTGTGTGTGAGTTTTCTTGTATATCAAGAAATATTACAGCAAAACGATGAACTTGGAAATATTGTAATAAATTTTGCAACAATGCTTAATATATATATATATATATATATATATATATATATATAGCCCTATTCAAGTATTTTATTTAAACTATAATTCACACGAGTCTGATATTCTAGAGCTTGGAGTTCAACTCCGAGTTTTACATTGGTATACACTTATTTTTAAAATTAACTACAGAGGTATAATCTCAGCCGCTTTTATAAGTAAGGATATACACAAGTCGATTATTGTGTAGAACTAGATAAAGACGATGAATATATCGAAATGAGTAATTGAAATTTGAGAATTTTTAACAGGTTCAATATTAACAGAAAACCACTTATTTAAAGTTTAAAGAAACAGTAACCACATATTTTGCTCTACGAATAAATAATAATACAAAGTAAAATTTTATTATTAAAAACAAACTTTATTATTTAACCCTGGTAGACGTAACTTTAAAATCGTAATTAATACAATTTGTGTTTATATTTTCCATCTAGTTATGATGAAATAATTAAAGCGTTTAAGTGCCATGGGAATATGTAAACGTGTAGCGATTTATATGGAGACATTATAAAAAATACGGTAGAACGTTGTACGTAATGGGTCTGACAACAGTCTTTAAAATACAATGTATAACCGGGTTAACGTTTTTATATAAATGCATGTGCCTATATTATTTCCACATGCATACCAGTATAAGAGTGTTATATATACGAATAATATTTATTACATTATCTAATGTGAATTTTCCAAATAAATATTCCTTTAACTACCTTTTACTGTTTTATATTGTATAATAAATATTAGTTTTTAATATTTATTCATAATTGTGTACGAACATTATTTATATATCATTGATTTTATTACATATTTATTTATGTATTGAAATTTTTTAACTCCAATCATGGTATGAGTTATTTCCAGCAAGGTAAAGTAAAATAAATTACAATATCACTCTGTACTTTTATTCCAGACCAGTTACGGAACTTTTCATAGAATTACCTCGGGATTTTATTAACAAAGATCCTTTGTTATGTATGTGATGAGCATTAGATAATCAAGTCTGTCACGTACGTTAGACTTTGCAAATAATTATTATACATACGTCTCTGCTGTTTCTATGTCTAAACCTGACCTTAAAATAATGGAGTAAAAATAATAGCAACCTTTGCTTCCATCATATTTTAACCATTTGAAAAATGGTATTCAATAATGACGTCAGTGTTGTTACGAAATATTCACGGTATTTCTTATGGAGCTATATGTATATTTACTACGATTTGAGAACTATTATAAGTGGGTTTGTATTTGCAGTAGCCTAATATAATGTTTCCTTTCAACTAACTTGAATATTTTTTTCATTTATGAAAAACACTTAGTAAAACAAAACCGTTTTCAGTTTTTTAATGCAAAAATTCTCTTTAGACATAATTCGTCTGGAAATTTTGCTTAAACTCCAAATCAAGAGGGACACAAATTACACAGAGCAAAAAGAAAAAAATGCACAGATTGAAAATAGCCAAAGAGAGGAAATTTCGAAGAGCCTAATTGCGTAATAGAAAAACATACCAATAAGTGTCAAAATGAGTTTATATTGTCGAATTGGATAACAAAATTTGTAAACATATGACTAGTATAATTTGCTATATGTTACGTATGCTCAACAGTTAAATTCAAAAAGATCATGAAACTCAATAATTTCTCAACTCCATTTTATGATTAGAAAGTTGTTTAACGGATTAATAATCTAACAAATATAAGTGAAAGCAATTATATGGTCATTAATTTCTCATTTGCGGATTCTCAACATAATAAGAACATTTGCATCCCTCTTAGTAAAATATACATTTTTATAAAACTGTATGTTGAAATGGTTATACATTTCAATTTCAGTTTATTCCATTTATATTATTATTACTTTCTAAATTTCAGGAAATTATCTTTTAAATGAAAATCATAAAAGTGTTAATTTTGTATATGCTGTCGTTAATAATACTGCGTTACAATTTCGCAAAATATATTTGTAATGTAAATAATACTTCCTTTTTTTTGAGAGAGGATCTGACCAATAACACCAGACGTTCTACTTTAACGGTCTGATAACAGACTCCATAATACAAAATAGACGCAAGTTATAGCTTTTGTATAAGCCCAAAGGCCTATAGTGTTTACACATACACACGCATATAAGTATATAAGAGCCTATCTAATAAAGTACTATTTCTTACACTTTATAATGCCGGATCTCTCATAAAATAACATCCTAATGTAATTCTATATTCAAAGAATGTAATGCGGCTATAAATAAAATACATATGAATATAGGTATGAGCAACGACGTATAATTGGCTACATTTTACTGTGCTATAATGCGTAATATATATTACGTCTTTAATATGTAATATTTATATAAAATACTGTAAGTACTATTATATTTATTACCAAAGAATCTTTATCCGGCATTAGTTCAAATACCTATTTATCTATTTATTGGATATTTCTTACTAAAAAGATGTATTAATATATTCTCCGGCAAATAATAAGTAAAATAAAGTACAATACCACTTTTTTTTCATTACGAACCAGTGACGAAAATGATTCAACAAAATGCCGCAGTAATTTAACAACATAGAGACTTTATTTCGAATGAAACGATCTTTGAAGAATCACGATTGTCAAGTATGTTTGACTGCGCAAGTAATTATTATACATACAGTACGCCTCT
Organism: Prosapia bicincta; assembly: GCA_036971475.1. Classification (NCBI taxonomy): domain Eukaryota; kingdom Metazoa; phylum Arthropoda; class Insecta; order Hemiptera; family Cercopidae; genus Prosapia; species Prosapia bicincta. The sequence continues at coordinate 207,412,879 of JBAIZL010000002.1, read as the reverse complement.
GCTCCTTTATCATGTCCGTCAGCCTTGAACGAATAATGGAGTTGAATAATTGAAATTTTAGCTACAATTTTATTTTAAATATTTACCAAAGGTAGTTAAATAATAACGTCCATGATGTTATTGCATATTCACGATAGCTTTTCCCAGAAACGATTTTGTATCGTATTGTCTTGTAACTATTTGAACATATTCTTATAATTTATAAAACATTATCCAGTAAAACCAATTCTTTTTTTTAAATAGGAGACATTTGTTTATAATTTGGAAACTTGTTATTACGACATAATTATTCTGAAAACTTCTCTTTATCAACGGATCAATAAGGGACATAGAATACAGAGTAAACATATATTCATTGAATAAAATAAAAGTGAAAGCAAGATTTGTCTTAAGAGACATCTAGAAAGTTAAATGATTACAAGACAAACTGGAAAATGGCAAAATCCGTGGACAATGTGGAATAGAAAAACTATTTTACAAAACTAAAAGTAGTATAGGCCGTTATGTAATATGCATTTTATCCAGTTAAATTGCAAAGGATTACCAAAGGTATTGATATGTCTACAGTATTACGACTATAATAACATTACAACAAATAAACTCAAGTATTAGGAGGTTGAGAGACTATAATTTAGTTTGTGTAAGGAGTTTATTGGTAGTAATAGAGTATTATTCTACAGTCAATAATTAAGTGTTATGAAAGTGTTTGTATCCAGCATTGCTCATTGCCATGCATAAACATAACGTTCTTGGTTATATAATGCTAAGCCAGGCTTGCTTTAGCAGCACATAAAGGCCCGGCTTTGACTAGATCTAGCTAAGCTTTGTGCAAGAGAAGCGTTTGTAAAATATGAGGAAAAATATGCTTAGTTAAATTTAAAGAATTTTAAATCACAAGGATAATAATAGAAAGTAACTTTATTGCTTCAGGGTAGGTTTAATGCTTCCTATAATAAATTCAAAACTTGTAGAATGTAACGTAAATAATTCGGTTTTTGTTACTTTAGGTTTACAGAGTATAACCTTGGCAACCGAGAGAATTGCTCGAAGCACACGCGACATAATTGCGGTTACTGTATTAAATCAATAAAAACCATAAACCAACAACTTTAAAATATAACAGTAAAATAAGAAAAAAAATATCTTAGTATTTCAAAGGTTATAAAATATTGATTACTATTAAAGGTATGTGTAGTTGGATAGTTTTTATAAAAGTTTGCTTATAAAAATGTAGTTCTTATTTTATATTTAATTTTATAAAATGAGTAATAATAAGAAATATTGTTTTTTATTAGGATCCAATTGTTTATACCAAAAAACATAAATATTTAATTTCATCACGGAAGTATTACATTTATTTTAAAGTATTTTAGTTATATCTCTAGTCCAGGTCGACTATTAAAGAAAGAATAATAATATTAATGTTATACTTTAACCTCCGTTATAGATGTTAAATAAGTTCACGATTTTACCCATGGCGGGGATTGCCTTACTCTCTGTAAGGAATTTATTGTGTACATACTTATCCCCGAACAAATATGTATTTATTTAATTATTTGAATTCAACAATTAACATAGGCCTAATAATTAGTTTTGGAATCTTTGAAGCCTTAAAGAACATTTTGTACTAAAAGTTTCTTTTGATTAACAACAGGCAAAGTTAGTTAAATTATTTATCTAAATGCCTTGGGTATCACTATAATACATTTACATCCTGTAATGTGGTCATACGAGTAGATGCAGGGTTACCCGCAAACTTAACACTTCCATACGGCGTTTTATAAAATACTATCTAAATCAAAAAATTTCTTCTAACGTAATGAATATGTTGACCAATGAAACTATAAACATATATTACAATTTATATATATATATATATATATATATATATATATATATGACTAAACGAAACAATATTATTTTAAAAAACAATAATAACACAGTTACACGCATGACGCACGATTCCCCGCCAAAACACTTTGAACTGTTTTATATGTTGAATATCGTTTCAAGATCAACTGAATCGGATTGTTTTAGTAAGCGGTGGGTAAATTAAAGATGTCATTAACGTTCACTCAAATATTACCGTACGTTAAACAATATTACAAAATTAACGTAAAAAATCAGAGATTCCAAGTCACGTGAGTGAGGCAGGTAAAGCGGAGGGTTGTGGCAGGTGAACCATTCTATAGACCATACTGTTTTTATTGTTTGTTCCTATGGATAATGGGAGTCACTGGTGATACGACGACATGATCATCCTCAGTGCTGTTTCACCAGTGTTTAAAACTAAAAGCATCTTCAAATTAGATTAATTTGGGTTGATATCGTAAAAATACACAAGACTCAGCAAATATTAGCCCTGTAACAAAACCACTGTTGATCACACAAATACCCCTGATATATATATATATATATATATATATATATATATATATAGCGTTTCATTAAACTTTATTCTATAGAATATATATATATATATATATATATATATATATATATATATATATATATATATACATAGAGAGAGAGAGAGAGAGAGTATTGTAGTTCTACAATTTTTCTAAAGCAAACATTTATATTCATTTAGTTATTGAAAAACGTGTTTTTGTTTTGCCTACATGACTTTTGATTCAGGAAATACTTTATAATGTGCATTTGTAGAATATTAATATTGTATCATTTTTATTTTTCGTTCCAAATAAACACACATCTCACATACTTTCTTGAATACGTTGTTGTTACTTTAACTTTAAATTCTTTCGTTTTAACGGAATAGCTTTTGTTAATTTATATACATATTTGCAACAAGCAGAGAATATTGGGTTTCTAAGTTAGGAGGTGCTTACAACTTATTTTAGTAAAACCAGGAGTATGTAATTATTATTAGGCTAAAAACATGTTTAAGGTCTACTGAATTTTTTATAGAACAAGGAAAAGTTTTATGTTGTAACATATTCTTTCAAAATATTATATAATACTGTGTAATTTACACTGAGCTAATGGTAAACACTAACAAACATAAATAATAAAAACAAATATTAGAAGTATGAAATATGTTGCAAGTTTACTTTAGACGATACTTCGGTGTCATTTGAATTTATAACTGTAAATAGTGATTGATATTAATCCTAGGGGATATGTACATGAAACTAAGAACAATGCAATTTATTAATAATAATGAAACAAGTATGGAGGAAGACTCTAGGGATTTTTCTCATATCTGTAATTTTTCAACATACTCCTCAGTTTATACGTCACATATCAACACTAAAGTCCAGCTCTTGCTAAATACGATGCTACCTGTCAATTTCGATAAAGGCAATTCCATTGTACATGCGGTCTCCCAGCTCAGCGATAGTTTCACGGAATTGTTAGGGCGAATATATTCCTTTCACCTAACGCCAAAGGAAGGAGACACATCACGTGAAGTAGTCTTATAATGCGTTGGTCTCAAATAAACTCAATGTAAATATAGTTCATTCAAATTATTGTTATTTTAAAATATTTTTATTATTGTTAATAAATTCCTTCTATTAGCTCACACTTGTATATATATATATATATATATATATATATATATGTATATATATATATATATATATATATATATATATATATATATATATGCTGATACGTATTCCTTTACGGATGGAAAAATATGATGAATAGTTACTATCTGGAGTACACCCGTTCATTCTGCAGTCCATAAATTCGCAGTTCCGACGTTTCGCTAGCATCTCATCCAGCATTAACGAGGTGAACCCAACGACAGTAGAAGAGCTAGCTTCTTCGATACTATGGAACCTTACAATTATATATATATATATATATACACATATAAAAAATAAATTAGAAATAATATAAATATATAATATAGATACATATAATATATATATATATATACACATATAAAAAATAAATTAGAAATAATATAAATATATAATATAGATACATATAATATATATATATATATATACACATATAAAAAATAAATTAGAAATAATATAAATATATAATATAGATACATATAATATATATATATATATATATACACACATATAAAAAATAAATTAGAAATAATATAAATATATAATATAGATACATATAATATATATATATATACACATATAAAAAATAAATTAGAAATAATATAAATATATAATATAGATACATATAATATATATATATATATATATATATATATATATATATATATATATATATATATATATATATATATATATATATATATATATATATATATATATATGTTATTATTATTTTTAAAGTTTTCTTATTTGGTTATATATGCCTATATGTATTATATTTTAATGAAGAGTTTACAAACAAGTATTTATTTATTAAGAGATCTTCAATATTTCTCATGCTACGTTTCTATCATTTTCAAATTGAGCACGTTACCACATCGTCTTGTAAAGTAAGATCAACTGAATCGGATTTTTTAGTGCGTGGTGGGTAAATTAAAGATGTTAGGGTTTCACTCAAATATTACCGTACATTAAACAATATTACAAAATTAACTTGAAAGATCAAGGATGCCAAGTCATGTGTGTAAGGCAGGTAACGCGGAGGATTGTGGCAGGTGAACCATTCTATAGACCATACTGTTTTTTTTTTGTTCTTATGGATAATGGGAGTCACTGGTATACGATGACATGATCATCCTCAGTGCTGTTTCACCAGTGCTTAAAACTAAAACCATCATCAAATTAGATTAATTTGGGTTGACATCGTAAAAATACACAAGACTCAGCAAATATTAGCCCTGTAACAAAACCACTGTTGATCACGGAAATACCCATGATATATATATATATATATATATATATATATATATATATAGCGTTTCATTAAACTTTATTATATATATATATATATATATATATATATATATATATATATATATATAAAGAACAAAAGTCAAAATACAAATACAAGAATTATATTTGAACGATGATCCAACGATGATGTTGATACTGTTATCCAACGAAAAGCTTTGAATTGTAAATTCAAATATAATTCTTGTATTTGTATTTTGACTTTTGTTCTATATTAATACACAAGAAAACATATTGCGGTATTTATATATATATATATATATATATATATATATATATATATATATATATATATATATGTATATATATATATATATATATATATATATATATATATATATATATATATATATAATACACCATGTAAGGAGAAAGTTTAAAAATATGTTTTTTTCAAGTATTCTGCTGTTTCCTTTAAAATTCAATTCGTCTGCAATATTCTTTAAAGATTTTCCTACAATAAATAAAACTGTATATTTGAATTCTGTATCATTGTTCGTGTAATAATACCACCATCTCGAAAATCATTTGGTTACAGCCTGTACAAATCAGATCATGAAGAAATTGGTCAATATTTTGTATGTTTACGCGTTTTATGACGGAGCGACTGCAAGTAAATCACTCAATATTTTCTACAACCCCAATCTTAGAAACAGTTGAGACTAAACAGCTAGTAATAATTGTTAATTTTTAGTAAAATATTAATGGCTATCCTATTTAAAATGATTTAACCGTCTCTGAACATGATACGAAATGTTTCTAAGATCCCAAGAGACTCACAGTGGCAATTGCAGGGAAATAAAAATGTACTTCTTACAACAAGATTGGATTCATCTTTAATATTATTTTAATTTGCAAATGGCCTATTTACAGTCATATAAAAAAGTAACTTTTGTTTTGTGTTGCTAAGTTATTCATTGATCTTATATTGTATCATAATTTATTATTATATACTATGTAATAATTAATATTATAAAATATTTTTAAAAAACAATATTACAAGCTCTCTAAAAAATTAAAGTTAAATTAAAATCAGTCGTACAGATAAAAATCGCCTTTACTTGAGTTTTACTTTAAGTTGAGTTGTCTTCTATTATTTAGTTATATTTTTTCATGAAAGGGATCACGATGATTGTTGGTTCAGTCGAAACGTCAATGAGGCTTTGAATACTATCGCCTATTATTTCATGAGTGGTTTGGTAACTGTTTGGTTTGGTAATTAGACCATAACAAGTGAAATAAGTTCAGTAAACACTAATAAAAAACAAATATTCTAAAAATCCTAAATTATCATTACTTTAATTATCCATATTAGTTTTTGCAACCGTCATCAATAAATAGTCAAGTTAAAAATTATTTGGAGGGAAATATATAATCATTATTTGGCTGAAAAATATAATTTATATATAAAATAATCACTTTAATAACCTTTAAGAAAACGGCTTCAAATTTTTTATCTGATTTGGTAAATAACTCACTTTTGTCCACACACACACACACACACACACACACACACACACACACACACACACACACCACACACACACACACTCACACAAAAACAAACAAAACAGACAGGTTATGTTAGGTCCAAGTTACAGTGGACAAGTTGAGCATTATTGCACTCATGCTTTTCTTCATCTAGTTATAATACATCTGTGACCACAACAATGAGTAAACTGTAATAAAGCACAGCAGTCACATTTCGGGAATATCTATGGTGCATCATCTCCATGTTATTTGACCACTTATGTCTATATACGTAATCATTATGACACATAGATTGCCACACTATGTCTTATTTGACTATATCACTCTAGTTTAATCAATAATCACTAAGATATTTTAACTGAATCAGAAATTTTACTGAATAATAATACCGTTTATAATATATTTGTTCATGAACATTTATCATAATTGGTGCTTCAAATGCGTGAATCCCTTGACATCAAATGTATTGTTTTTCAATTTAAATAAAATAAAATTATTCAATTAAATTTATTAATTAGGTTCTAATATGCTTTTCAAATTATAAATGTTTATTTTACTATACAAAAAAATTTCTGTACATTAAATTTATTACAGGCAACATAGTCCCATTTATAATAGATAAATACGTTTTTTTTATATAGGTTAATGACAGATCACAGACAATTTTGATTTTTAAACACCAAACGTTTCGAATTTCTTTCCGAAATAAAGATTCTTCTCAACATATTCTAATTGATAAACAAATATTAGATCCATATTTATTTAGGGCCTTTGCTAATGTTTTTGTAAAGGAAAATACGGTTGATGAGCGAATAAATAGATACTTATTCTAAATGCCGTTTGTTTAATTCAATATACTACTTAATTATAATGAATGTTTACTGTGTCTTTTATCAAACGTATTTTCATATGCTATATTAAATATTTTGAGAAACACATCGCGTCTATATTAGTCAAAGATCAAAATTTACTAAATAATTGGGTGGGTCACAGAATTACCATTTTATAAGCACATACTTTATAACGTACATTAAAAAAATGTAATAATACATTTCTTCCTAGTATAAGTACGTTTGTTGTATGGCAAATTTGTAAACAGAAAAATAGATAGATGGATACCCTACAGACTTGTAGACAGATGAACGTGATCTAAGCCATAAAGAGGATTTCATGAATAGTATCAGTTTTTTTAATGTAATACATATTTTTTTCAATTTTGTTTTACTGTTTTTTTAAACTTGAATATTAAGACATAATATTCATAAAAAGAATATTACTAAGCAAATATGGACAAGAAATTTATAATAGCGTAAGCAAAAATCTAAATTTTGTAAGTGTATATTTAGTTTTATTTCCTTCTTGTTCTGCTTATGAGGCTATCTCAGAGGTTAAAGTTTTTATTTGTAACCGGTAAATACTTATGTTTTAATGAAAAAATTACGTCTTGCTAAAGTCTAATCATTGGTCTCACTTTTTTATACTTATTACAGTGGATGATTAGGCCTTTTTATCTCTTTGAATCTTTCAATCTCTTTCTGTCTGTCAGGTCTTTCTCTCTCTTTATCAACTAGGTGTAGATGCTCGTAGTTTTCCTTATCCTTCATTCCTTATTTGCAATTTGGGATTATTGAAAAAAGTTCCAAAATATAAATCTTCCGGTTCAACATTCCAGCTTGTGTTAATTTTCTTACCATTTTGATTATGAAAAAATATTTTCTCTTTCTATTCTGTCAGTTAATGTCAATTAAATTATAGGTCGTCCACTTTGAATAGAAAGTTTATTCGAAAAATAATGTTAGCCGTTGAGTCTCACCAAAATATAAACCTGCACACTCATTAACATTGCATAGGCCTTTGTAAAATCCAGCTCATTAGTCACAAGGCATAGATTGTACTACGTTCCAATATATCGTGTAAATAACATTGCAATAGTCTATTACCGTTTTAACCATATTCCACTTTTTAATGCTGCATAAGGATATCTGTCAGAAACAAGTATATATATGACTTCACACATACACACACACACACAGGTTATATTAGGTCCAAGTTACAGTGGACAAGTGGAGCATTATTGCACTCATGCTTTGCTTCATCTAGGGACATCTCTGACCACAATATTGAGTAAACTGTAATAACGTACAGCGGTCACATTACGGGAATATCTATAGTGCATCATCTCCACGTTAGTTGACCACTTATGTCTATCTACGTAACCATTATGACACATAGATTGTCACGCACAATTATCTTATTTGAGTATATCACTCGAGTTTAATCAATTATTACTAAGAAATTATACTGAATAATAATACCGTTTATAATATATTTGTTCATGAACATTTAGCATAATTGGTGCTACAAATGCTTGAGTCCGTTGACATCAAATGTATTGTTATTGAATTTGGATAAAACAAAATTATTCAATGAAATTCAGTGATTAGGTTCTAATACGCTTTTAAAATGATAAATTTTTATTTTACTATATAAAAAAAATCTTTGTACATTAAATTTATTACAGGCAACTTAGTCCCATTTATAATAGATACATATGTTTTTTCTTAGGCTAATGACAGATCAAAGAAAATTTTGTTTTTTAAACACTAAACGTTTCGAATTTCCTTCCGAAACTCCTTTTCAAGAGCTCAGTTTTAAACACTCAACGTTTTGAATTAAGTCTATATAAATAAAATTAATAGTTATTAACAAACATTAAATAAAAATATTAAATATGTATGTGTTACTGCATCATCCAGATTGTGATTGTTATTTTAAAGAGAGCAAATTATTTCATCCTACTGAAGAGTGATAGCCAAAGGGACGTTTTATCGCCCGTGGAAGAGGGTTGTCGCATAACATCATCACGCATCATTTTGAAATATAAAAATGACGGTGGCTGTAAAACACATGAAAAACTCTTATAATTATTTAAATCTAAATACCGTTTGTTTAATTCAATATACAATTTAATTAAAATGAATGTTTACTGTGTCTTTTATCAAACGTATTATCATATGCAATATTAAATATTTTGAGAACCATCGCGTCTATATTAGCCAAAGAACAAAATTTCCTAAATAATTGAGTGGGTCACAGAATTACCATTTTATAAGCACATACTTTATAACGTACATTTAACAATTCTAATAATACATCTCTTCCTAGTATAAGTACGTTTGTTGTATGAGAAATTTGTAAACAGAAAAATAGATAGATGGATAATTGTAGAGAATAAATTTCATTGTTGTTTATGGAATGCTTGCGACAAAATGGCGGATTCCTAAGTGATGTTAGGATTAGATAGTTTGTGAATTGTTTAATTTTTATGACGAAGTCGAGTGGTATATTTGAATTAAATAAATCTACTTTATTTAAAAGCATGGTATGATCGTTAAATTCCTTGGTGATAAGCTTTCGATTTGCCTTCTCTGTAGTTTTAATTGTTAAAAACATTAATTTGTGAAAAATATTAACCCCTTGCTAGCTTAGCAAATGACGGCTTAGCAAGGTTATTTTAGGCAAACACCATAAACTATTGTTCCTAAGTCAAGTGTTCGCCTAGAGACAAATGGGTGTTTTGGTGATAAGTATTGGCCTCCTAAATTTTGACTTTGCATTTTAAATCTTGATATTGGTTTATGGATTAGTCTGTTAAATTTTTTTAAAGATATATTAGTTTTAGAAAAACATACATTTTATAATATAATAAATTAATTTATGTATGGGGGCAGGTCGTTTTAAAATTAAGTCAAATATAATTAGTATGGAATTGTTTTAAAAATTGTTAAAAAATGGACTACCAAACATTCTCAATTGTTATCACTGTGGTAAGAAATATAAAGTTTGGTTACAATTGAAATTGTTCTTTCCAATCTTTAATTACATTATTGAGAACATTCTAATGTGTATTTTACCGGAAAATTATGTTTGGTTTAATTTCATAAATTCAATTCTTCAATCCGTTTCAATTAACATTAAGTGAGAATTATTCTTTTCTTCTATTAAAATAAGAATTAGTCAGGATTGTTGTTCTTATATAAGATCAGTTAAGATTTTTATCTTATAAAAGATTTCTTCAGTTAAAGAAATAATAAAACACTTATTTTTTCACGAGACATTACGAGGCATAGTTACCGTTCGAGTTCCCCGATGATCCTACTGAAACTATTACAAGCACCACATTGACTATAGAGCAACGAATCAATCTTTTGGTAAGTACCAGGGCACGTCTAGATTCTATTAGTATACAACTAAATCTTTCCTACTCATAGTTTATCATGAAAACAGGGCGTGAGTGGATAAATATAACGGGTAGTCCTACGTGTCTGTATACTACGCTCCAATTATGGAGGCTTTCGACAACTGAAAATATGTCGTTACAGGAATCCACGACTCCTAACGTATATTTTCAACCATTTTAGATTGTTAAAACCAGATTACGCCGAGTGAAGGGCTAAATTTACGAGTACTGAAACAATGTTTGCAAATTTCAATTAAAAACTGTTTGAATAAGATTAGGAACACTTCGAAAAGATTCAGAATAACCTCTAAAACTAATTACGAGAGATTTGTAAAGCAAACAATCAGATTCCGTCTAGCTACTATGAACATGCATTTACAAGGGATGTTTCTTGTACGTGTAAGAAGTAGTAAAGCTGTAGAAATGGTCTTGATACATTTACTTAGAAGGAGTTTCCCCACAAACAAAACTCAAGCATAATTAACAAATATTTACTTTAGTTTTTTCTGGGTAATATGTTGAAAAATTAGATTATTTAGGAAAAAGTTTCGTTTTAGGGCTTATAAAATAATATAGATATAAGTGTCATAACTCGATATGCTAGTCTTGTAAACAAATTATACGAATCTTTCAAAGAAAAATCTGTGAGTGATACTTTGTGTTCTTGAATACATTATTTTATTAGGTTTTTCACTTAATTTGAAGTTTTACGAATACATTACGAAATATAAAATTATGGTTTGAATATATTATGAATACTCGTTTGGACATAATTTGGCAAAAGATGCATGATCGCACTAATCAGTAGTATTTTTTCTCTGTCTCTCTTTCTCTCTCTCTCTCTCTCTCTCTCTCTCTCTCTCTAAATATATATATATATATATATATATATATATATCGCAATATGTATTCTTGTGTATTAATAAAGAACTAAGTCAAAATACAAATACAAGAATTATAATTGAATTTACAATTCAAAACTTTTCGTTGGTTAACAGTACCAACATCATCAGGAATATTAAACCAATTTTAATATTCCTGATGATGTTGTTACTGTTAGCCAACGAAAAGCTTTGAATTGTAAATTCAATTATAATTCTTGTATTTGTATTTTGACTTAGTTATATATATATATATATATATATATATATATATATATATATGTGTGTGTGTGTATATACTAAGCGTATTTCTAAACTAAGAGCCGTTTGTTTATATTCCCTCATAGTACGCGTGCACGCCGCAACGAGCGCTTGCGTCGCGTCCCGGCATGCCTTGGCAACAACTACGCTCAGTTACAGCTGTGTAGCTAACTTGTGCGTGGTGTTCTGTACTTGCAAAATGTTCAAGGTTATCGAATCGCCCGCCCCTTGCAATGTTCGTTCGGTTATACGGTTTTTGTCGGCAAGAAACATGTCTGCTGCAGAAATTCACCGACAGATTTCTGAAGTTTACGGTGCTAATGTCACGTGTGAAGGAAAAGTGCGTAAGTGGGTTCGAGACTTAAAAGATGGCCGCGACAATGTCCATGACGAAACGCGATCTGGTCGTCCATCTCTAATGTCAGACGATTTGCTGTCTTCAGTTGAAGCGAAAATTCGTGACAACAGACGCTTCACGATCACTACTCTCTCACACGAATTTCCGTAAGTTTCGAGGTCTTTACAAAATTGTTCATACAAAATTAAACTTTAAGAAACTGTGCTCGCGTTGAGTCCCTAAACTCCTGACGGAGGAGGATAAACACAAAAGACTCGAGAGTTCCTTGAAGTTTCTACAACGTTATGACGAAAATGGTGACGACATGCTGAGTCGGATCGTAACTGGAGACGAAACGTGGGTTTCGCCTTTCACTCCCGAATCGAAACAACAAAGCATTGAATGGAGAAACACGAATCTCCCTTAAAGGTCAAAGCCAAACAGATTTTGTCACAGCGCAAGATCATGGCGCCCGTGTTTCGGGATAGGCATGGTGTTTTGCTGGTCGACTTTATGGAACGAGGAACGACAATAAATGCAGAAGCCTACTCTGAGGAAGCTGCGCCGAGCGATTCAAAACAAGAGACGTGGCATGCTCACAAAAGGAATTTTGTTTCTGCACGATTATGCAAGGCCTCACACTGCCACTCATACCCGAGCTGCATTGGACTCTTTAGGCTGGAAAGTTTTGGACCACCCACCCTACAGTCCTGACCTTGCGCCGAGCGACTTTCATCTCTTCCGTCATCTGAAACATCTCTTGGGCGGCAGCCGTTATGACGATGACGACTAATTGAAAACGGCCGTGAATTCTTGGTTATCACAGCAGGCGGCCATTTTTTATGAAGAAGGTTTCCAAAATTTAGTTGTGCGATATGATAAGTGTTTACAAAAACTTGGAAACTATGTAGAAAAATAGATAAAAGTATGTAGATTCCAAAAATAAAATTAGGTTTTGCAAATTTCTTTTTGTTTTTATTTCATTTTCAAACGGCCCTTACTTTAAGAATACCCCGTATATATATCGCACAGATTTATTTTATTTATCCAAGTAAAAATGCATTATTTTCAACATATATTGGATGTCAATTGATATGAGTAAGGTTTTTTTCAAATATTTGTTCCATAATTAAATTGCAAGTATTTGGGGATCTAGCTAGAGACCGATTTGAACTGATTATTTTTTCCATAAATCTAGGGCTTTTTGGATCAGAGCCAAATTTCCATAACTAGAGATGAACTTTTCAAAGCTCTATAAAAAAAACCTTCATTGCACAACCTTATATTCTTGTCATGGTTTACCACATACCATCATAAATAAAGCTCAAGGATTAAAAATGAATGAAGAGAATAATATGAACAAACAAACGAGATTATCGTTATTGAAAATGCGAAAGGAAAGTGAAAAGAGACTACAACACAATGCAAACAGCGAATAAAAAGAAAGCGTATAAACAGTTACAAATGATAGTCCAACACCATACATACAAAGGAAAATGAAAAATTTTAGGGAAATTCCCTTTCTATTTAGCCACCTAATATTGTTATTCTTACACACACACACACACACACACACACACACACACACACACACACACACACACACACACACACACACACACACACACACACACACACACACACACACACACACACACACACACACACACACACACACACATATATATATATATATAATTTATTTTTATATTTATATTTATATTCATTTATATATTCATATTATTTATATTAATTTATATTTATATATAAATATTGAAATTTCTTTGTGGAGCTAGGTAGTAGTTTTTTTAAAATTTTATATTACTTGTTTAATTTATCAAACTTAAGTTCGAAATGTATTCAATAAGTTTGTTTGATTCCCAATGGGTTAAAACCTTTTATTAATTTTATGCTTTCAAAATACAGATCGGGCACTCAACTATAAATTCATTTAAATAATATTAGTAATAACAATAAAAAATGTTAATTAAAATAAAAAAGAATAATATTAGCTATTTAGCATATAAATATGTAAAAATGTTACATGATATCTAGAAGAGTTTTAATATTTCAAGTTCTCTATATAGTAATCATCCTAATTAAACTCTTAAATATGAGACAAAACCCTCAGTCAACTATGCAATACTTTAAAAAAATAATAATTAAATATATTGAAGCAACAAAGTCACTACTTCTTTTCACTAATTAATTTTTTCTTTTCTTTGAACTATTAGACACTGTAGGGGTATTAAACTCTCAAGCACTAGTATTCAAGCACTGCTCAGGTTCTGGTGAGGTCAAACCTAAGTCAGTAGGTACTGCCACTAGGTAAAGCCAAAGAAAGTGAATGGTAGTGAATGAAAGATTGCACTAACTAGTGGTATCTTTTCAGAAGATTTATACTAGGGGACTTGAAACTTGTCATTTGTGAGGCACTAGCCAATAGTCATTACTCATAGGATTTATTATTATTCAAATATGTTTCATCAAACAAATTTGTAATCACGGAATTATTTTTAATTGAATAATTGGATTAAATAAATGGTAAATCCCGAAAATAATTATTCAATGATTGTTATCACTACTCTGATTTCCTCTTGATAGTATGCAATAACTACTAATCTAGGTAAATTTGTAGCAAAAAACATATAAATATAATAAGTCTTGTACTAATATAGGTTAGACACAAAAGTCATTTATAGCTTTGTTTTATATAATGTTATTTAGGAAAATATATGTCATAATTAGCGTCCGCTTTATGTTGATAGTGTAAGGAAAATTTAAGTTGTGATTTAGTGATAAAGAATGTGATATCATGTTTTCGTAATATTGTTGATGTTTTTACTTTAGGACGTGTAGACAATAGTTTGAAAGTGTTACCTAGAATGGTTAAACATTCTAGTTTCAGTAACCAATGCAAACCTTACTCTCAGCCTATCGGGCTCTTCCATACTGACAATACATATAAATATGAACAAGTCCACCTTTAGATACCAATTTAATGGTAGATTCGGAAATATAGTGGTTCACATGATGGGTATAGATAGCTCACACATTTAGCCCATGTTTCGCCATCCCTCGTTCTCCAAACTTATCACATGTATCCGTATGCATGCTGTTCACATGCTGTTTCTGTGTCTCTGAATGTAGAGCAATTCGAAAGATAAGTATCTCCAACCAATTTTCCTCCAACACAGCGCACGTTCATGTACGAAGCAATCTAGAATAACAGAGAAACACACTAATATATATACATATATATATCACTTTCACTTATGTACTTAAACAAGAATCTTACTTGGTATTTATGCGAGTACTTTCAAAGATTGGTTAGTGTCTCCATCCTCGGACATACTGAACAGGGTTTTGGACTGCGAGCTGCATGGATTTGCCGTTGACCTTGGTGTACCGTTAACTTCTATTTTTAGATTCACTGCACTGTGCGAGTTTTTAATGTTCGTTTTGTTGTTAATATTGTCTATTAGATTGAATAATTTATCGTTTTTTGATTTTATTTGTATCTGTTCGTTAATGATTGTATTTTTATAAATTTCTAGTATGTTCCCAGATTGTCATTTTGAGGCCTTTTTGGACCTTTTTTACTAGGTGTACGTTTTTTTAATGTGGGGAACGTGTGTTTGTTTTTTATTGCGTGTGTGGCTAAGTTTGAGTTATAAATTTCAGGTTTGATGTATGCAATGAGGTGTTCTTGATATCTGTCTTTTAATTACTTTTTTGTTTGTCCTATGTATATTTTACTACAGTCTTGGCATTCGATTTTGTATATTCCGTTATTAAGTGTGGGACATATTTTTTTCTGGTTGGTTTATTTTGTTGATTATGTTTCCTGTATTTTTGTAGGCTATGTTAATATTATTATTTTTTAATGTTTTAGTTATTCATTTTATGTTGTATCCTGTGTATGTGCATGTAGCCCATTTTGTGGTTTGTGGTTCGATTTTAGGTTGATTTAATTTATTTAATATTTCAAATTCTAATTTATCTATAGATTTTTTATTATATCCATTTTTTTGGGCTATTTGATATATTATTTGTTTTTCTTTGGTTTTTTCTTCATTATTTAGAGGCAATTTTAGCATCCTGTATAAAAGTGAGTTGTCAGCGGCCATTTTATATTGTGGGGGATGGTTGGAGTGATTTGGTATTGTATTAATAGTTTGTGTGGGTTTCCTATAAATAGAATATTCAATGTTATTTGTATTTCTGGTCAATGTTAGGTGTAGATAGGTTATTTTATTGTTTATTTTTTCCTCCATGGTGAATTGTATGTTAGGGTGTAAGTTATTGATTTCATTTAGAATGATGTTATTATTTATTGCTTTATTTTGTGAGATGTATAATCCATCATCGACATATCGTATCCAATGGTCATTAGGGTCGTATGTTTTTATGGTTTGTGTGATTAACTCGTCAAGTTTTTGGAGGTAAATTTCTGATAATATATATACTTGATAGTGGTGATCCCATTGCTAAGCCATATGTTTGTTTATATATTTTACTATTGAATATGAAATAGTTTTGGTATATATATATATATATATATATATATATATATATATATATATATATATATATATATGGTAATCGAAACTAATGAGAAATTGAGAACCTCTACTTTTCTAAACTATGATATAGAGTGTAGGATTTAGAACTTCCCTTATTCAGTGTCCATTGGATTGCATGTTTTAGAACGCAAAGGACTTTTAAATTATTGACGGGACTGTAGGCGTTATTTAGGATAAAATGTAGCATTGGTAATGAAATAAACTATGTGTTTGACAAAACCAGATACAATTATTTAATCTGACACCAAATACAATTCCTTAATATTTCTTTCCGAAAAACCGCTGAGCTGACCTGTAGTTTGTCAACATTTGCAAATTCATTTATTTTCGAAGAATAAATATTTGAATATATTAAATTTACTCCTATATTTTGTGAAGACTGTTTTTCATAATCTAAATTGTGTACCTTGCTATCCATTGCAAGAAAACACATTTTTGAAAGTGTAAATCTTTGCTAAAGTAAATTGTCTTATTTAGTTTTTCCAGTACTTAATTGTAATGTATTTTAATAAACGTAGCATTATTCACTCCCTTCAGGGAATTAGCGTAGATATTGCAGCATTTACTCGCGCATAATATAACTCAATTTAATATACCTACCATTAGCAGACTGCCAGATACGAAAATGAAAATAATGTACATTAACACCAACATTTTTCATTAAATTAGTGCATCATTATTATATCTTTTCACAAGTGTCTCAGAAACTGTTTAGAAACTAATTTATAATAGTCTCACATAGGCTAGAATTCTATTATATGTATTATATTCTCCCATATTATTTATAGGCTAGAAGTTAGCATGAGAGAATAAATACATAAGAAGTAAACAATTTTACATACCATCTTCGCAACACCAAACTTGTAAACGTTAATATGTTTTGAGCCTAAACATGATAAAGCTGTATTGAGGGTTTTAAACTTATCATATCACCAGTGACTCACATCATCCACAAGAACAATAGAACTTTAAACACTATGGTCTTTAGCGTGGTTCATCTGCTGTAAACCAAAAGTAATCTTAATGGAAAAATGAGATAAAAATTAGTGGAATTCTATTGATTTTGAACATATCTTTTAAAATAAATCACAACAAAAATATGGTCAGGAAAAATCGCATGGCATTGAGCTTAACTAGAAATCTACCAAAAATACTTTAAATTAAACGTAACACAATTGTGACGGACTGAGGAATTACTGTTTTACGTATGCAATTTGCATATAGAGTCAAATAATAATGGATTCTACTTCATCCTATATTACCTGGTTTATAAATTTAGTTATTAAATAATGACTGTTTATAAAAAACCATTTTAATAAATATTTAGCTGTATTTAGCCTTTAATAGTAGTGATTATTCTAATTTCATTAAGAAACTTTGTGTAAAGTGTACTAATTCTGCTACATTGGAATGTTGAGGCTATTACAATAAATGAGTTGATCTGAAGGGGCAGCAGAGTTTTCCTACGCTCAATCTGTAAAACTAAAATATCCAAAGAAATGTATTTGCTTATATTGCGTCTTTATAAAGTTTGCGTTATGAAAACCATTTAACCTACCGTCAAGTATTTGGTTAAAGTTATTTTTTTATATATTTCATGTGTTTCAAAACGGCATGGTTTTACCAAGCACACTTTTTGCCACATATTTTGCAAATGCTGATCTTTTAAGGAGCTTAGTGAGCTCTAGCCAAAGCCTGCCTTTATGTGCTGCTAAAACAGAGCCTGGCTTAGCATGATATAACCAAGATCGTTACGTACATGCAAAACATTGAACAATTAAGTTTACGACTATTTTCATATCATTTACTATTCACTCTATGAGAATATATTTTTATTTATCTATGATCTCTCTTTACTCCAAACACTAAATTATGCTTGCGCTAATTTATTATTGTTGAGACCAAACTTATTTAAACTTTCTATATTACCCTTTAGTTTGTTCTTTAATGTGTTATTAGTTTTCATTCCACCCATATTATGTTCCTTGAAAAATATTTTATTTTATAAACGCCTTTTACTTTAAATGTAAATGGGCTAATTTCAGTAGCTATAGATTTAGTAAAAACTGAGATTATAAATGCAATGTAATTGCAATGCAACATACACAGGAGAGTACGAGTTTTGAAAATGGAGTCATTCCAAAAAGCGTCAACATAGAAAAATTTTCTAGGTTAGGAAAATCAGAAAACTGTACTTTAATAATGTATAGAAATATTTCTATCAGATATGCAGATGAGTATATTAAGAACTTGAATTTCACTTCTTTGTGTGAGGAATATTTATCATAGCCTTTTGTTGTGTGGATTAACGCACGTAAAACATTGGCAAAATGTATTTAGTGCTTGTTTCTAAACTGTAGTTAACCGCAACACTGACGTTACTAGGGCATGAATAAACTAGGTAAACCTCGTCGAGTTACTTAAGGGACTCGTACTGTCTTGTAGAACTGACAGAGTCTAAAATGTTTTAGACAAAGCAGAATATTTAATTTAGGAATATAAGTAATAGAAAAAGGTATTTATAAAATAAAATAGGCTGATATTCCAATTGTATTCTGGTTGTAAAAAATATTAAAAATGCCAACATGACATGTTTTTTACAATTTATAATCCACTAACAGACACAAGCACACAATGAGTGTTTACACGAACTTATTTTGCCACACAGAATCAAGGGATATTTTTGTCACTTGTAGCCTTTTTAATTTTATTTCTGTAAACATATTATCTCTAGTTTTAACATACTAAATTATATTTTTTCTGCTTTTATGATTTGATACTTATGCAATAATTTTAGTACTTATTTTATAAGAGACTTACAAAATAAAATAGCTTGTATTCTAAAAATTATTTTGAACTTATCCCGTTACTCTAACATTGTTAGAAAGAGCTATCGCCCATGAAATGTAAAGATAAACTGCAGGCAATTAACACTCTTGAGTCATGATATGTAAAGATAAACTGCTGTCATTAACACTCTTGTCATAATATGTACAGAAAATCTGCCTGGCATTAACACTCTTGAGTCAGGATATGTAAAGATAAAATGCCAGATATTAACAATCTGGATTCACTAAGTAGTGTCAAAGTCGTGTATTAAATGAAAATGTTAAGCAAATGATTTACAGTAAAATAGCAATACAAAAATAAATAACAATGTACTTTGGAATAACTGAATGCAATTTTATCATAATTTATTACACGTTAACCTACATTTTGTTTAAATTATATTTATCAAACCCTATTGTTATATTTTAATACTTATATCTAGATACATTTTATTGCTAATGAACTTGCAAAAACCGTATTTTACTTGAAAATTACCTGGTTTATAATGTACTCGTATAGTAATAAACTACGTGTGTTACATTCCATCAGTCAACACTATATATATAAATGTTACAAATTAGACAGATTTGAATGGGGTGTATTTACGCTAACGTGCTGTGAATATATACAGTATTTAGATAACAGAAACTTAGAGCTTAGCTTAGTTTCTAAGGAAACCTAAGAGCTGAGCATTAAGAAATATTAATTTAGAAAAAATTGTTAGACTTTCCGTAGATCCGTCACTGATGATAACTGAATACAAATCTGTCGAAAAACCTTGAACATGTAGAAGTAGAATATCGATACATCGTTTGTCTACATAATTACTAAAGGAATATGTGTGTGTGTGTGTGTGTGTATGTAAAGGAGTAGAAAGATATACTATTTAAAACATATTGATTATTGTGTATATTAGGAAGACGGTTGTGTTTATTTGTGTGCTCTTATTTTAAATAGATGCTATATTATATAACAAAACAATATTTTCAATGTAAAATGTTTCAAAATGTATATAAAATCAATCATAAAACTGTTTATATAAACAGGTCCATATCTAGAATAAAAGGCGTCATAGGATTTTATTAGCAGCAGTAAAATGCAGTAATATATTGCTAGTAAATGGATAATAAATGGAGTAAAATGGTAGTTACATAATTTTACAAATAATTACCTAAAACATAATCTGTCTTAATACCATTCGCATTGAAATTATTTTAAAAACATATTTTTTTCTATGAAGGAATGTATTTCCTTTATTCATTATATAATTCAGACGGTTACGAAAGTAATTAAAAGGGAAATATTGTAAGAAGAAGTAAATCCCTGCAAGCCCTACAGAGAGGGACTGTAAGGCTCTTCGTGAAAGAAAACTGCTTACAGCAATTCCTTAAATATACTTCCAAATTTAAAATATATAAGGAAACCTATCATCGTAAATGGAGCCCACCTAAGGTTGAAATAACGTCAATTAAAGACAGGAGTTTTCAAATGAACCCATGTTTAATGAGAGCTAAAGTTTTACGCATTCCCTAATTTTATAAATCTTGCTTCTAAGAGTAATTTGTCAGTAAAATCTTCTTTTGCCTTGTCTCATGAAGTGTTGTATAAATATCCTTCTCACCAGCATTTACACTTTATTTCAACCATTTTTATAACAATTTTACTCAGATAGTTAACACTTTGGATGGGATATTATTGTTAAAATAATAAATATTTTCTCTTATTAGTAAAGTATGCACGGCAATAGCAATATATGACGTAATCTTAATACCGATCGGTTGTTAGCAACCTAAGAGGCGAAACCAGATCTCAATAATCCCACTTTGAGTTATTTGACACATTTTTATTTGTTAGCAAAATATATAGGAAATGACAATTCCTACTAAACCTTCTATTTCAAATTATAAACAGGTTTTATAAGATGGTATTAAACAACTGGAGCTATACGTAGTGTACATGTGCTTTCAAACCAGTGAAAGTGATGAAGTTTTCATGTGATGGTTGTTTCTTAAAAATAACTTCAATGAAATATTTTTACACATAATGTCCGGACCACTGATACGTTTAATTTTGTTTAATTGAGACTAATTGGACTCATCCCAATTTCTCCACTGTCTACCATAAATCAACAAGCAGGATTGAGATGCTCCTAGATTCCCGTACTTGGATTACCTACGACAGAAAAACAGGTAGTAATAAAATATTTGTCTTTAGAGTTCAGTGTTTCACTATTAGTAAACAATTACCAGCAAGACCAAAGTGATACAATCTGTGGTCATACTCTTAGAGACAATCTTTGTACACTAATACTTACTCATCCCTCCCAAAGAGATAACAAGGCGTAGATAATTTGTTGTAAATCCCGGAGTAAAAATGAAATCTCTTTATACTATATATCATATAAACATTGTGCTTCGATTTATTCAGTTTGTAAATGTTTAATGAAAACATAAGAGACACAATGCATAGTATGGGTTATACTAAACACATACAACTGTTAAAGAAGGATTTTAAAGGATGTGCTTCTAGAGATGCACTTTAAGTGTATTATGAAATGCTTGACTTGCTTAGGACCAGGATAATATTGTTCTATTTTTCTATACCTTTACAAAATGTGTTCGCCATCTTTATAAACGATATATAAATATATATCATTATCAATATATTAAAATATCAAGAGCCAACCCTTAGAATACCTAAATTTGATTGATTAACATATTTGCGATCGAAATAAGAACTAATTTCCGTTAGTCTTGGTAGAGTTTTTGATAAATGAAACTTCATGATATTCCAACGATGACAAAAATACCTAAAACTAAATTAAAATAATGAACTATATTTTAGATATTTTTTTTTTTAGGAAATGTATTTTCAGGAATATTTTTTGTATCCTGATGTATTAAATAGATATATACGTATAACGTTAAAATATACACAAGATTTATAGCTGAACTTTACTTCTTCTGTGTTAAGTGTTCTTCGATAACTTCACGTTTCCTCAAAGTGAATCCATTTCCTTGCGTGAATGCTGACTCACTTCGGGACACAATAAACTTTGCAAAAGGGAAGCCGTAATAGGCTATCGTTATCCAGTAGTTTGCTGTGGAAGGTCCCTTTTAGAAGCTCTTTGCAGAAGGTTAAAGATGGAAGCAATTCCCCGTTAGTGTGTTTACGTTAGGAACCTATGCATGAGTCTATAAAAGTGATAAATATTTTCGTATTAAAAATATACTTTAATATTAAAAAATTACTGGATTTTAAAATATTTTGTTTATATTTTTGTAGTAGGATATCAACTATACGAATTTTTATTTATTTTAATAAAAACCAATATGTAATACTATCGACAATATCCTCTACAGATCAGCAAGAGGTTTAAGCTGAATGTTAAGAGGAGTTTAGTATAATAATTGGCTCAATTCGTCTTCGGTTATTATTTATGCGATAATAATTGTTACATGGAATACATACCATCCTTAAAGCCTAACAAAAAATTGAAACTGTTGGAATCTATTGGAACCTGTTATTTAAACAAGTTATTGAAAGGCTTATCAATTCCAAGCTGGTATATATGTCAGTAGTATACACAATCCCTACTACCACAAGATTAAATATTCTTATTTTCTATATTTATATGCTTGAAATTCATGGTGAACTAAAAAAATGATGATTACAGCCTACGAATGATGCAAAACTACTGGTAATATAGATGTAGCTTTAGGAAAAACACAACTCATTTACATATAGACCAACTTTAACGAACAAAAACGAAAGGTAAAGGAAAAGAATTAGGTTTGACTATGAGAGGATATTCCGATTTCCTAGCTCTAGGAATAGGACAAAACACAGGCACTGAGGGTCCAGGGTCAATACCTGAGTACTATAGCTTTTAACCTGAGTAAGAAAGCAATCCTAGGAACAATGCAAAATTTGCAAGTATGAAAACTTATTTTAAAAAAATATGATTTCAAAATGACTTTGCAACTGGGTGATAAATTTAAGTTGCATCTGTAACTGGGAGGGAACTATTAGAATATGAATCATTACTTGCTTAGATATATTTTCTGACTACAGATTTTACTTTGACTATTGTTATATATAAGTTATACAACTTATTTATATTTCTACAATGAAACTCAATGAACTATAAAGTGAGTATAATGAACTATTATATATATATATATATATATATATATATATATATATATTTATATATATATATATTTATATATATATATATATATATATAGGGTTTTTACGTATTCCTTCACAGATGGAAACATTTGATGAATTTTTAATATCCGGAGCACATCCACTCATTTTGGAGTTCATTAACTCGCACATCAAACGTTTTGCTAGAATCTCGTCTTGTATTGACAAGGTGAACACAACGACGGATGAAAAGTACTCCGGATATTACTTATTCATCAAATACATATATATATATATATATATATATATATATATATATATATATATATATATATATATATATATATATATATGTAACTTTCATTTATGTACTTAAACAAGAATCTTACTTGGTATTTATGCGAGTTAACTTTCAATGACTGGCCTTGTTATTATCTTCGGACATACTGAACAGTGATGTTGTAGACTGCGAGCTGAGTGGATTTCCCGTTAACTTTTGTGTACCGTTATGTTCTATTTTTAGATTCACTGCACTGTGGGAGTTTTTAAAGTTTGTTTTGAGGTTAATATTGTCTATTAGATTGAATAAGATCGTTTTTTTTATTTTGTTTGTATTTGTTCGTTAATTATATTATTTTTTATAAACTTCTAGTTGTTCCCAGATTGTCATTTTGACATCAATTTTTTATCGTTTGAAATCAACTTTGTTATACAC
Source organism: Prosapia bicincta (assembly GCA_036971475.1). Taxonomy (NCBI): domain Eukaryota; kingdom Metazoa; phylum Arthropoda; class Insecta; order Hemiptera; family Cercopidae; genus Prosapia; species Prosapia bicincta. The sequence continues at coordinate 207,388,525 of JBAIZL010000002.1, read as the reverse complement.
CTTTGTTTTATACATTCTAGTATCCTTTCTATGCAAGCTTTTAGATTTTTAATTTTAATAATGACATTTAAAAAAAAATACCTAGTAAATAATATAATTTGTATTTAAATTATAATGTAGTTCTAATAAAACGATGATCCTTCCTAAAAAAGGCTAAATGGAAACAATCGTTAGAAGATATAGTTTCTTTACAGGAGCAACATGCACTTTATGGTAATGTAGTAAAAGGTAACGCCTATTCGTCATTCCTACTACATAATGGGATCTAAGGAATTATGTCTCTCAAGTTGGCCAAAATTTAGCATTTTATACGAAGATAGGGGGCGGCAAAAGAGTGTAACTATCAGAGTTTAAATAAATATGGAAAGTGATTGATAAAACCACGCAATGTAATAAATAGAAATTTCAAACTACTAGAATCAATAGACAGTAAATATAATAAACTGCCCGATAGATATAATTAAACTGTTAAATATATTCTATTTCGGATTGTTTTTTTTTAAAAAGTAATCTCGTTGTGGGTATCTTATGTCCATACCATAAATTCCTAATCGTAAAAAATGAGCCTAATTTAACCAGGTTAAACGAAATTAAAACAAGAGTTGAAACTGTGTAAATTTCATAAATTATATTTTTCTTTACATGCAACCTATGGACAGCAAAATTTATTTGTGTGCGTATTTGAAACTATTTGTAGCGTTTTTATTGAACCACTAATAAAATTCAATATTAGAATGCTCTTGACTTTGCAGGTCATTTATTAACTATGTAATTGTAAACACAATATTTAACATCTATTTCTTTAAAATAAAAAGCCTTACAGCCTAATAGTTATAATAATTTTATATTTATCAAAATCTAGTTTTGTATTATACGTTATTTGTATAGATTTGCCCTAAAACTTTCTCGAAGTTTCAGAATAACATAGACATTTCAAACAGAAGCAATGAGGAAAGTAGCCATCGGTTCTTACCTCACACGTTATTTTATTATTGTGTTCAAAAACTGAAAATTATTTTAAACTTAGAGAGTTGAATAGTAATTATAAATTTGTATTATTTACTCCATATGAGCAATAAATATATTTATTTTGTTTTCTTTTCTATCAACACTCTTCATAGTGATAAATTAAGTTTTTTATGGAAAAAAAATTAAAATGCGTTAAATTAGTTTCCTCTTTCGATTGTATAAACTTCATAGCGTTTTCCAGTCAAAAAAAAATATTTATACTACAATTCCGACAAATATTCCAACGGATTTACACCTCGAGATGGTTCAAGAAAATTACCAACTTAAACATTATCCAATCTTGCCTTATAATATAATGTGAAATTATAATAGGTAAAATGAAAAGCGTTCAACGTTTAAGACCTATTAAAGCGTCAGAAATATAACCTCGTCCAACAAAACTACTTTACATTTGTAACCACCTGCTTTGTTTGAAGCAGTAGTTCGCTTATTCGATTATTTCTGAGGTAAGAATTCAGTTTAATATAAAAGTGTCACAAAAATCTCTTTTTTCCCAAATAAAATAAATATAAGATCTGTACTAAAGTTCGAGGCTAGACAAGGGTATTTTACATTATGAATAATAGTCAAATAATTAATAATTTAGTTATTTTAGGATTTTTTCTGTTCAATAGTTTTGCGAGAATAGCAGTAGAAATGTATTTTGGCATTGATAAAGACATAATTTATATACCAAATATGTTTGTTCATTTCTGTAATATATATTATACGGTTGATCCTCACTAAACACACATATAAATATTTTTTTATTATATGGACCCATTTACTTTCTACGTACTGCAATTTCGTTGTAAAGAAAAATATACGATGATTGTTAATACATCTCATAATTTTAAATAAACTCCTTTTAAAGTTCTAGACACATTGCTCTTTATTAGAAATATTGTCAGTCGCAACTCTGGATATATTTCGAAACTTTATGAGATTCCCGTTAAATTAGATGTAAACATTAGTATTTTACAGCGAGTTATTCTTAAAATATTTTGGAAAATAAATTTCGTTCCCTAAACAATTTTATTATATATTTTAAAAGATTTTCCACGATTAAATTTGTTTCTTTGAAAATGAACTGTACTAGAGATTCCAGAGCTAATTTATATAATTTAATTGATTTATTTTTTATGGTAATAAACGGAAATAAAAAATTCTAGACCTAAATTGACAGTCACTAGACCAAATCATCTCGTTTTTATATAAATAGTGTACCGTTACACTTGTCGTCTTTTTAATATAAGTGAATACATTTCTATTTTTATTAACAATACACCAACCACACGACTGCAGGAAAATGCCACGATTTAAGAGGCCAGATATAGAGCTACCTAAAACACTACTCTGCAATGGTGGGGTATCTGAGTTTATTCTTTTTTTCTATTTTGTTGTGATAGGTAGTTTGTAGTTAGTAAAAGTATATACTGTTTACATAAAAAAACCTATCTAAAATACCATCCTCATAAATAATTGGGTATGCCCTTTTGAAGGCTTCTCTCAGGATACATTGGGTTCGATGAAATTATGTTAGATTTGGTGAGATTTAATTGTGTTTAGTTGTAGATAGGTTAGGTTATGTAAGGTGTTTGTTCTGTGTATCTCTGAGTTTTAGAAACTTATATTTTATACGTTTTACAATATCTATATTTTGTTTGTAAAATATTTAAACTTTTTTACAGCATAAGCTAGGCTATGTTCAGGTAATACAGCGTTTTCATGATTAAAAATAATAAAAAAACAACCATATATTGTTTTAATTGTTAATTTTACTTGCGTGTTTCTCTTGAAGACTTCTTTAGGACGAGAAAGGTTACATTCGATTAGGTCAAGTTGTGTTAGGTTTGGTGAGGTTATACTTAATTAAATATTATATAGTTATATTTTACACAGTCTACTATATTAATATTTATGTTACATATTACATAGCCTTTCATTTATTTCTAAAAGTAATAATTACTTGTTATTTTGGAAAATGTTTAAGTCCATGTAGGGCCTACAGACAACTACATACAAACGTCGATTGCTAATTTGACATCAATTTATAAACGAAACGATTTGGCCAAAATAATTGTCACATGATTTATGTTTTATCTAGATATATCGGTCCTATTGAAAGAATCAGTGGTAAAATGTCAACAGTGTCAAAGAATAATATGAATAAAATTAATTATCTTCTTCATTTAAGCGAGCAATACAACAATTGTTAACTATTCATGATATCTCATAGTTATCATTAATTGTATTTTTATTGTAGGTTTCTTGGAGACACGTAGCAGTGAAAACATGCAGGTTGAATTTGCGATCTATCTGGTATTACTATATGGATTATTACAATGTGTATATTGTACAGGGATGTATTACGTATATATATATATATATATATATATATATATATATATATATATATATATATATATATATATATTGTAATTATATAGGCTCGCACGTGTATATTTGTGATTGTGTATTTCTGCGTATGTATTCGAAAATAAAACATAAAAAAGAAAATTATTTAGTGTATTTCTTGTCATAAGTAACTTTATTGTATTAGCATTATTATATTAACGGGAACATCATTACATAATAAAATACATTTATAACGATAAAATTATTTAAAAAACTGAATCTGGGTTGGTTTATTTCTTTTTCCGTAATTGTTATTTGAAAAGGCAATGTATTCCTAAATGAGAGAGAGGTAAAGAATTTCCGCGCCTAGCATTCCCGGCAGAGGGGAACGCTTCATCCTGATGACTTCATTCGGCCATATAATCTTCATTTCAATATGAATATAAATCATGAAAAGCAACGAAGGAAAATGTTTCCCTTAAGCAATTGGAGAATAAATTCCGCATGCAGCAATAAATAACTTTAACAGTGGTCAACATATATTTTGACAGAGGAGATATTAAATGTGGTATGTGTTTAACTATTTACACTAAGTTCCAAATGTAATATAAAATTCCAACACTTTTTAATTAAATTCAACAACAACAATAAAATAAATTATTATCACGTAATCATTACTCAAAAACATTTTTTTCAATTAATGACGTCTTCATAAATATTTCTATCTATATCACGCTGTTGATCAGTTTGATTTACGTTATTGTAGTTTTATATTGTTTACAACTTGCTTATACCAAATATTGATGTTTTCTCTTATTGGATTGAGGGGGAAAGTAGACCTATACAAGAAATTACAATCGAAAACTAGAACTGTTTTTGGAGCTTGAATCATCTTTGTAAAAAAATAAAATGTAATATTACAATTTCTAAACTTTGTTAAAATTTAAATAAAATTAATAATGTATCTTAGGTATATATATATATATATATATATATATATATATATATATGTGTGTGTGTGTGTATGTATGTATGTATGTATGTATGTAAAAATAAATCTGCAATAATTTGAAAGTTTGATTAAACTATGGTAAGGGTAACATTACAAAGAATATTAAAAAAATAATTATTCACTTGTGTTCTTAGGGAACGTTAACTACGCAAAGCGTACCAGACATTGCCCGGAAATAATTTTATAAAATTGTCTCAGTTTTACTTTGTGCAAGACAATTATTATTTTGGTTTATGATGTCACTTATCAGTTATTTCTAAACACTGCTAGTGATAATAAATATTATATTTATAAGTTGTTATATTTACTCTGTTATTTTCTGTATCATCTGAAACTAATCAAAGGATTTTACATAAATAAATAGTAAAAAAAATAATAATGGTTTGATGGTAAATAACCAAATTTAATATTTGAATAATTATAAACCTTTACAAATAATTCGTTTTTCCTACCTGCTGAAGATGTTGACTGTGATAGCGAAATGTAAATAGAGGTTGTATGAAGATGTGTAGTAAGGATTTATAAATGTTTGTTATTAACTTACATTTACGTTACTGTGGTCTCTATTGATTTTGGCCTCTCTATTATCCCCGTAGGAGTGAACTAGTCGTTCCTAGTGCAATCAAGTTATATGTCTTATCCATTCCCAGTACTAAGGCAAATAATGTCGCTTAATTGTCCAATTGTTGTTTTACTTTCTTCATCAACTTTATCGATAAAATGGCATTCAATGTTTACTTCTCTCCGTGCAACCGTTAGAGAGTGTATAAATATCATATGAATCCCATCTTCTTTATTACATATTACAAATTTCCCCATCTACTCTTCACAGCCTTTATAAAATCACTGATTGGAAAACTTCAGACTTGAATCCTTCTGCACAACACAAAGTGTTTTCCATATTTATCGTAAATTTTATTCACAATTCATCTAATTCTACATCTAATCGAATGAATTTAAAACCATTAAAATGAAATTACTGAAAAAAACCCCAATACCACACAAAAATCATAAATACCAAATAAAACAAGTTACTCAAGAATAAACCCTTATGTACATTTCGATGATGTCATCATTATCATCATCATCATATTAATTCTTTTTGAGAAAAAGAAAGTTTGAATATTAACGGACAAAAATGTACTCATTGATTTATTACCAAAACGCGTTAAATACAAAGTCGTCATCAGTTAGAATAGGCAATGCAATATCTATACATCTACATATTCAGATGTTTAGATGTATTAGCTTTAAACAGTCATGATGATGACTTTGTCATTAAAACGCGTTGCATAGTAAATTACTGTCAGTGGTTTTTCGTAAATATTTATTTGTTATCGTTGAGGTTTTTGAATCTTATAGTTATGAATAAATATTTCTAAAAACCTGCGTTAACATCGATTAATTATCATGCACTACAGGTTTAAAATAAAATCAATTTGAACTTTATTGGATAAATAAGAACATATTGTATAAACTATTGAAAATTTATACAAGATATATAGGAGCGTGTGAGCTGATAGAAGCAAATGAAAAAAAAAACATTTTTCAAAAACTATTACATTTCATTCGTAATAAAGTTGTTTCCGATTTACAAAACGTATTTAGTCATCTGTATAGACAGATATTCCATTGATAGTTAAATGTGCTATTCTGTAATAGTTTATTCATATTTATTTCGAAAGTATACATTACTTTTTTTTGATTGACCAAGAAAACATTTACTAAACCACGAATAAAATGTAAGCAAAGAAACAAAAACTACCTCTATTAGAATACAGACACAGAAAGCTCTGAGTAAAAACCTATCTCATCGTCTATTAACAAATTCGTTTGCGGCTTTGCCAGAATCCGATACATTTGTGTTAGAATTTACTCGTGTTTCTGCGTTTCAAAGGCAACCTTGCATTGGTAATCGAACGTTACACTTAAGGGCAGGAAATGTATTGGAATATATTTTATCTAGGTTTTCCTATGCTGCCTTTGACTATAGCTATGTCTATGCTCCTTAAAAGATCTAGACATTTGAGCTACAACTATTCCAAAAACTAGGAAAATAGTAAAATATAAAGGTATAAGTGTTTGTAAATGAATTAAATAATATTCAAATATAAATTTGAGCTTTAAACGTATAACCTGTGTAGTAAAAATTTTAAAAAACGGATTTTTTAGGTTAAAAAATAAAATTATATAAAGGAAGAGCAAAGTTATCCTGATTGAGCATTACCTATCACACTTCCGCTGTTAATGAATTTATTATTATGTTTTACAATATTGGCAATCATATAGGTCTAATTCTGAGATCACATTGAAACCCTTCGACCTAAATACAACTGCTTATAAATCATGTATATAAATAAAATGAATCTAATAATGAAAAAAATACTCGGGTTGAACACTGTTCATAAATAATGTTACTGACAATTGGAAGATATTATAATAAGTGGTATGTACAAAAATAAGTGTGTTAAAATCTAATTCTATTTTTAATTAAGTCTAATATATAATTTTGTAACAATCATTTTACAAATTATTTTAATATTGCCAGTGTCTAATTATATAAATTTTGTGTATAAATTATCTCCTTGTCAATATATTTATTGCGTTTTTACACATTCATCCTTATCGTCATAATCTTCTCAATAGGATATTGTTTTGTGTAAGAAACCTTAATTTGTATGAACGAAGCTCGTAATTATGTATGGTCAGTCAACACTCTGACAAATATTGCCTAAAATAATACAAAAGAGTAATTAAATTTTTTCTCACATAACTTCACCCCCTCCCAATCTAAAATGAAACTTATAATTATGTAAACAGGTATACTTCATTAGAATAATGTATTTAATCATTATATAATAACATTATTTAATAGAATAAATAAATGCGCGAATATGTATCACTAATATAAAGTAAACAAATAAGATATTTACAGCTACAATAGCACATTTGTAGTAGTGTCTTTTTTTTTTTTTTTTTTTTTTTTTTTTACTTGGGAGCGGGTTTGAATTGCCCAAAGCACTGCTACCTTAAGGTATATTGTACTTACCTCCCTGATCTAGTCAAATAACCCCTTCCCTCTTACCAGGTTTAGGAGTTTCCTGACTAGAGTTTTACCTTCAGCATCCACCGAAGCCGTTCCATCACCAAAGAGGTTGAAGCGCCTCTCAGCAAGTACTTCACATCTGTAAATCACACTGGTTCATCTTTGTAGATACCCATTTTATGCAAATGTTTCCTTAGTCCACAGTGTCCCGTGAGTAGACCTGTGGCTATCCTCAATTCCTGCCTAGACAGATAGATGAGACTCTTCTGCAGCCCCAAGGAAGGTTTCCTAGGGGTTAGCTTACTGTGTCTCATCCCTTCGGCCCTGATACAGTGCTCACAGTGTCTTTCAGTCATCCACTGCCATCTTGACCATGGATTTGGAAATACCTACCGCAGGCTCCGGTCCAATCAGGGGAGTCGAAGACCCCAAGTTCCAAGTATTCCCCTATGCCCTGGCACCCAACCTATCATGATTTGATTGTGCCTTGCCAGAGCTTGTAGGTTAATTAGGCACTCCCTGACTATGGCCGATGTGACCACGTGTCCGTTTAGTGCCTTAATTGCTGCCTGACTGTCGGAGAAAATAGTAATCCGGGTCCCGTGTGTTTCCCTTCTCGCTATCTCTCCCAGACAGGTATTTATAGCATATACTTCGGCCTGAAAGGCAGGTATGCCTCCCCAAGGAAAAAACTAGTTCTACCCTTGGGTTTTTACAATACACCCCCGCTCCAGTGCCGAAGTCCATCCTGGAGCCATCTGTGTACCAGATCTGAGCTCCCGATGTTAATGTCCCTGACCATTCCATCATAGTTTGGTGGACCTGTTCAGGTGCAAACATTCGAGTAATGTGGTCGCTGCCCATTTCCAAGACGGGTTCTTTGACCACGCACTCGATACTCATATGTCCCGAGACAACTGGGAGGTTAGCCCAGTTGCTCGAGTTGCGCAATCTCCATGCCCAGCCTCGCCTCTCCCCTAAGGACAAGCTCAAGGGGAGGGAGGTTAAGCATTACTTCCATTGCTGCACCTGGTGTAGTTGACATCGCTCCCAGTGTGCACAGACAGGCCAATCTCTGGATAGAGCTCAGTTTAGCTCTTGTCTGTGCCTGGTTGGCCTTTGTCCACCACACCAAAGCTCAATAGGTAATCATAGGTCTTATCACCCTCAGATACATCCAGTGCATCATTGATGGCTTCAGTCCCCATTCCTTACCCACCATTCTTCTCACAGTCATCAGTGCCTTTGTGGCCCTGTTAACTGTCCTCTCAAGATGTGGGTTCCAGGTGAGTTTCCTGTCCAGAGTAACTCCCAGGTACTTCACCTCCCCCACAAACTCAAGGTATTCACCAAACAAGCGGGGCATCCTGATCGTCAGATCTTTTCGCTGTCTGGTGAAGTTAATGAGAGCAGTCTTTTTTGGATTTACCCTAAGGTTCTCCTTTTTACACCACTCTTCAATCAGTCGTAGAGGATTTCTGATTACCTCAAGGACTGTATCAGAGAATCTGCCCAGGATCAAAACAACTATGTCGTCCGCATATCCTAGACAGAAGTACCCCTGTTCATTCAGGAATTCAATAAGGTTGTCAACCACTAGGCACCACAACAGAGGAGAGAGAACCCTACCCCCCCCCCCCCCCCGTGCACAGCCCAGACTTGTCTCCGCCCTTCTGACCTCCCCTGCCACCTCTACAGAAATGCTTCTGTTTGTTAACATGGAACTTATCCAACCACAAGTGGTTGCATCCACTCCATGACGTCTTGCACCACTTACCATTGTCTCCACTGAGGGGTTATTGAAAGCCCCTTCAATGTCGAGGAAGGCACCTATGGCACAACCTTTCTTGGCGATCATTTGCTCAATCCTACCAACCACTTGATGGAGAGCTCCCTCGCAGGATTTCCCCGGTTGATAAGCATACTGGTTCCAATGCAGTGGTTTTATGGCCAAAGCACCCCCCCCCCCCTTAATATGCCTATCAACCAGTTTTTCAAGTCCCTTAAGAACAAAGGACATGAGTGTAATAGGTCTGTATCCTTTCCCTTCCGATTGGTTACCGGTGGGCTTAGGTATAAAGACCACCTTACTAGCTTTCCAGGCTGCCGGCACATGCCCTAAAGCAATGCTTAGCCTGTATAATTTAGTAAGTACCAGTACCAGCAAATCCATTCCCTGCTGCAGCAGCACAGGATAGATCCCATCTGGACCTGGAGATTTGTAGGGTTTAAATGTGCCAATAGCCCATCTTACCCTTTGTGGAGTTACTATCCTCCTTGCCACTTCTCAGTCCTCCCTCTTACCACGTCTTGTGGAGAGTTTGGCAACTGGTTCAGTGTCTGCTCCCCCAAGTTTCCTCAGGGTACTGGAAGGGAAATGTGTTCTGATTAATTCTTCCACAGTTTCCCCTGCAGTTTTTGTTATATTTCCCAGTGGGGTTCTTAGCATCCCCACCGGGTTAACTGGGTCCTTAGATAGCACTTTATGCAGTCGTGCCCTTTCCCGAGTTTTGTCAATCTCTTGACAAAACTCCTTCCAGGACTTCCTGCGTGCTTCTCTAATTGCCCTGTTGTATTCGGTTAGTGTTTTCCTATACTGGTCCCACTCCCCGTTCTTTTTTGCTGTATTAAAGAGTCTCCTGGTGGTCTTCCGAAGTTTGTCTAGCTTCTTGCTCCACCATGACGGATCCCCTACTTTTCTCCCCTCACTAAGAGGGCAGTTATCAGTAAAGGATTCTACTATAGCCTCGCCAACCAATGCGGCAGAGTCTTCTAGCTCTCTCCTCCCACCATACTCCAATCCAGCCTTCTCAATCCGAACTCCCAGGTCCCTCCTGTAGGAGTCCCAGTCTGTTCTTCTTGGATCCCTGGTTGGCCGAAGCATGGCTGGATTTAGAGAGATATCATACCTAATATGTCTGTGGTCAGAAGAAGATGGTTCATCCGACACATGCCAGTTTAGTACATACCTAGCCGTCTGGTTCGATGCCATCGTAATGTCCAGGACCTCCTGTCTGGTCCTAGTGACAAACGTCGGCTCTTCCCCCTGATTTAAGACTAGTAAATTCTTAGAGCTATGATAAGCTAAGAGTTCCTCACCTCTAGTGTTGGTACCTGTACTTCCCCACGAAGTGTGATGGGAGTTAGCATCCATTCCCACCAGCAGCTCCTCATCCACAGCCCCGCAGAGCTCGACCAGCCTCCTCAGCTGTAGTAGTGTCACTGATGATGATGGCATTAGACATTCAAACGCTATGATAATAGAGTATACTGTTTAGTGAGTTCTTGTGTTACTATTTATTTGTAAGCATAACATAAGCCAACGCAAATATTACGTACTAAGAGGCGTAAAAAGTTATTCCAAATTCATGAATATATTTCATAACTCCAAAAGTTAGAAATAAAATATTACAACATGAATTATAATGTCCCTTCAAGCTTTTAAAAGCATTTTAATAATTATAACATTTTAGTTTAATTTTTTTTGTTTTAATTAATAAATGACCAATTTCTTGATGATCAGTTAATATACTAAAATTTTAAAACGTACAATTTATTCAATTTGTAAAATAATTTCGAAATAATAAGATGAATATTACATCCAGAGCAACTAAAATTGTCTCAGCTGTCACAATTCTTTTGCCTAATGACCTAATGTATTCACCCTCAAAAACTGGATGAAGTTATATGGGGAGAATCACTAAAAGAATTTTTTGAAGCTTCCATAACAAGCTAGTAAAGCATATAAAGTTTTTAGACTATTAAGGAGTGTGTCATTTGAAGGAAAAACTCTTACTTGGCTACATAATATATTGTAGCGCTTTAATGGGTTATAGGAAATACCATTTATTACCAATGATCAAACATTGGTAGGAATAACATTTTCAGTTTAGAACGGTTTTTAACAATGTTAATATCAACTTTTATTGACGAATGATTATCCTTGCGAACATCTGTCAATGTTATGTTTAAAACTTTTAAAATTATTTCCTTAAAATGGTGCATTTAGGCACTAACTTTACCTTCAAAGTTGAGTCAAATAAAGTACACACACACACACACACACACACACACACACACACACACATATATATATATTACATCACAATATCTTTAGCCTATAGACTAAACTTGAGAAGACATTATCTAAACGTATATTTCTTGGGGATTTAGAGCTTAGCCAGGGCTAAAACAACTCCTTAAATAATTGGAGTAAGTTTTAATTAATGTATTGTAAAAGCCTTGTAGCGGGAAGGCTCCACGAAAACATATCGTTTTTAACGTTAGTTTCATTGACTATAGAGTGTCGGTACACTCTATAGTGTACAACAAGTAAACTATATGATTACAACAAGTAGTGTAATTATTCCCGTTACGTTCTTGCGCTTTGATTCTGTGTCGGGCTCATTAAAGGTTTTTAAATTATATCTCACTGTTATTAGTAGTATTATTTTCCAATATAACGACCTAGTTTGGTTTACATTTATAAGAGAAAACAAAATTTGAGCAGCTATAAAATTAGATTCAAAACCTTTCAAGTTATATAATTCATTGTAAACATTTTATATTGTCAGTAATATATATATTTTGGATCTACAGTACTTTCTTAACATAAATATTTAAAACGTATCTATGAGCCTAAATGATGTAGTCGTAAGTTTCCTGCTTACGCAGGTTTTGTATTATATAGGTGGTGAGAACAGAGCCCCGGCAGTGTGTAAGTCGCCTCTGTATCGCACAGACGTTTTCCGCTCCAGCTGAATGTACATCAGTTGAATTTATTTTTATGTTAAGCAAAATTAATGTAACAGTCAAAATTATTGTTTCTTGATTTTTTAAGGTTTGTAAAAAGTAAACATTTTTTAAAAACCTTTCGTGCTCAATATAACACGTTACTTATATATACGAATTGTACTGTACATCATTTGAAAGAAATAATTTTTAAATGATAAAATAAGTGTTGTTAAATTCCCACCTCTTAAATTCTATTTTTTTATTCTAAAACTATTTATTAGGAATTTGCTTGAAGTAATCATCTTGAACTCACTGATTAAACTAATTTTAAAAATATTTAACTAAGTGGATACTTAGTTGCTCACTTGGTGACGCGTTTCAAAACATCGTTTATTTTACGAAGCTAACCCTAGACTTGGCGGCATCGGTTAGGTTTAAAGCCACTAACGGGAATGAATTTATTACTGTGGAATGGGATGGGTTTTTTTGGTTGTTGTGTCCATATAATAGAAAAGGCTGTTGACTTCAAAATTAGTCTGATCTTTTAATACGTTTTCATTATCTGTTGGGTAGTGTTTGTATATTTCATATTTTTCTAAGGTTGTTAGTTTTTTACTTTGTTTTAATAAACAACATACTAAGGAGAATTAAACATAAACACCACGCCCACGCAGATAAACCACACAAAAAACAACAAATACACATCCCTCACCTACCCCAACAGAAACCCACACAAAATAGCCTCCACATTAAAAAAACGCCATTACCAAATATCCTAAAAAACAACAAACACTTTAAGACAGCACATACAATCTTTTCAACAGAAACTTACAAATAAAAACTCTCAGGTATTTACAAATTAACTTGTAACGGTTGTCCCAGTTATTACATCGGCCAAACCGGTAGGTCATTCTATACATACTTCGAAGAACACATCACCAAAAAAAAATTAAATAAATACTAAATCCAGCTACGCAAAACACCTAAAAAACACCCAACACACACATACACACACCCACCTACACACTAATTTAAGTGTTCTATACACAAGATATTAAAATAATATTATTTTTTATTATAAATCGTAGTATTATAAACTTTCAACTTTTTCGCTGATTGGTCATGTGTTTTAAGTTGAATTTGATAAGGTTGATGTAATATATACACTGAGAGATTAATCAGATCTGAAGTTGAAAGTGTGCGGGGAGTTATCTCGCTATTGTTGGTTACACTCAATGAGTATATCAAATAAACACGGATCTCTATCTTTCGTCAACAGCATTTGTGACAGATGAAAACACATAAAAAACAAACACTTGTGTGAATAATGCACACATGTAATACTTCTACAAACGTTATATAATTCACCCAGAGTTACAAATAAAGTGAATTTGTGTATTTGTTATTGTCAGGGTTTAAATTGAGCCTAATATAGCGAGGTTAAAATTAAGAATTATGTGCGTTTTCTCCAAAAGCTTTTACCAAAATAAGGGTCGCGCTACACAAATAATTTTATGGTAAAGAATTATACGGTCATTTATAATATCTTCAAAAAGAGCAACCTATCTATAAAATATTGTCTTAGTCGTTTAAATAAATTAGACTCTATATGCTAATAATTAATGTATTGCACTTGACACTTTATTAATTCAGAATATTTTTGTCTTATATAACATTGAATTATAATATATTTTTAATAAATTTCATTTAAACTATTAAGAAAAGTATACACCTATTTAGGTCCTTATTAAATCAATTTTAAAATCTGTATTCGTAAACATTTTGTTCGTATAGCCCACATTTTAAAATAAGGGAAGTGAGTGATCTACATGCAGTTATTTTATATTAACAATAATTTACTAACAAATAAATTAGATACGAGTTGTGTGCCCAGTTGAGAAATAAACGTAGACGAATTGACTAGCTACTGTCTAATGTTATTTTATTGACGTATAATAGAAAGTATTTGTAGTAGAAGTATATATTGCTTTAAATTAGAATTCAATCAGGTACATGAAATTTTGTTATAACTTCAATTGCTTTAATTATTTTCAGAAAGTTTTGATAGTTTCAAATATTAATGTGTTCATTTTTGTTATAAAGCACAGATAACATAATTACACTATTTTAAGTCTACATAAAATACATGAAAGTTAAGAACTAGATAGATGACCACTGAAGGCTACTCGAGAACTACTGGGATTGAATTAAATTCTAACTGTATGTAGAGTGACAATTGTTTTACGCAATTGTATTTATTTTTGAAAAAAAAAACAATATAGATTAAAAACGTTTTCTACTGGCTACAAATATATATATATATATATATATATATATATATATATATATATATATATATATATGTGTGTGTGTGTGTGTGTGTGTGTGTGTGTGAGTGTGTGTGCGTGTGTGTGTGTGTGTGTGTGTGTGAATCATATTGAAATATAAATATTGTGATAATGTTATAATACTTAAGTCTTGTAATAACTATAATAGTAGAAATACCAAAGCATAGCACAAGCCAATTATTAATTTTCGTAATTAATTTTGTCACTTTAAATAAATTATTAGAACTAATATTTGTCTTACGCTATTCATTAGAATCTATTTAGTTATATAATTATTGAATGTATAGATATTTGATATTGTAATATTTTTCTCAAAACATAAAATTTAGGGAACTGTACTAATTTGTATTTGTAAGTCTTTTAATTATTTCTTAACACAAGCAAGTGACTAAAACAAATTGAACATTTTATTAAACAAAGAGTCGGTAAGCAATTTATTTATCAAAGGGTTTCTTTTTATATATTAGATTAAACGTTTGTAAAAAGCGTAATTACTTGGGATGAACTACGCACTCCTGGATTATGACATCATCCACTCTTATTTCTATAATGGGATGGGAATATTATAAGTTGCTAATGAATAAAAAGTCGTTTTGATGAGTGAAAGTCAGTTAGTTCGTAAAAAAGGAAGTTTTTCGAAAAAAGGAAGTTAGTTGGTATTCTGTAATTTTAGTTTGACACTATGTATTTAGGGTTAATTTCTAAATATAGTGACACCCTTTATTCCTTTCTTGATTACGTCCTATTGAAGAGATTCATTTTATCTTTCTAAAAATAATAATAAAAAAGTAATATAGGAAGAGATAGGTTACGAATATCTGATCTGAAGGAGTAGAGCATCCGTTGTTTACCAGATAACTTGCAAAGACTACCTTAATGACTTATCCTGTTTATTCACTTTGTGATAATGCTCCTTTCAGCTATCACAAATAAATACAAACACCCTAGAACTTAACCAAATTGTGGTTTATTAATGGTAATAGTATTTGGTAAATATGTTGCCTCTCTAAACAGCACGTAAATAAGTGAAAAATATATATTATATAATAATAAATGGCGACAAACGATATTGCTAGAGTGTATATTTAGGATATCCATTTACCTGGTCAAATAAATTAGGACGGAATACTTAGATTTTCAATTTCTATACTGCAATTATTAAAATAAATATGAACAGTTAAATTACAATTGATTTTAAACCGTGTCTTACCCGGAATTATAATTATCCCAGTTTAAAATTTAAATAACTAAGAGATTTTTTTATTTTAGATAATTCCGTGTAACGTTTATTACATTAGATTTGCAAATTTTTTCTGAGTATTTTTTTAATTTCATAATCTAAAAAAATATTCCTTAACATTTTTACGTTTTAAGTACAAGAATCCTAATTCAGACAAGTATCCTATTATGAGTGACTGAATATGAGTATAATAAAGAATAGTTCAGGAGATGAATGGTTTATTGTTAAAAGAACAATAATATTTCTGCTAATGGAAGTAAGGCCTTCAAATATCTAATAGGCAAAATGCATCACATAAAATATACAAAACAATAACCAAGCCATTAGTAAAGGCTTAGGTAGAAGGTCTAATTTTATGAGGCAAAATACAATTGTACCCATATAACCAAAAAATACAACCTTAATATTCGATTAAGCAAAATTAAAAGAGTAGAACGAAAGTTATTAAAGAACCGTTTTGGGGGTTATACCAAGGTATTATGAATAGAAACAATAAGAATAAAATGCCCAAAAGATAGAACATATCATCTATGAGAAAGTCAAATGGGTGGGCTTCCAGCTCCGAGATAACATTCATAGGTACTTCAAAAATTAGCACAGCAACAAAGAACTGTAAAGTAATTACAAATGTACCAAATAAATCATAATAAGGTTAAAACCTTGGGTTTTAAAATTTATTTGGAATGAATAAAAAACAGTCAGAATATCGCAAAGACAAAACCTACATTATATTGGGAGCTCGATGTGTGATGGGTAAACCAACACCAACAGATGTTCGACTTCTAAGATCAGATAATCCTAAACTGTCTCTCTGCATAATGTTAAAGTAAACAATTATGCCACATTTGGGCCTCTGTTATTCAGATCCAGTTATATTAGAAATATTTGCAAAAAAAATACGTTTATATATTCCCTTATATTCACAATACAATAGTTTTATAAAATAATTTAACCCGCGTCGGTCTATCTAGCTTCACCCAAAATGAATAAAATAAAACTAAACTTATGGGAAAAAACATAAAATTACTCCCTGTAAAAAGATTAGGCTTGTTCTGTTTCGCTTATCCTAAACCTGGTTAAATTAAATTCCAGGATGCGACAAAAGAAAACTTTCTTAAACGACATACGACGGCAACTTCAATTTATTCAAAAGGGTTGCTCAAGAATTCCCCCGAAAGTTTTCTAAAGCACTTAACGGAACTAATTTTCTTTCCTTCCCGTAAATAAGTTTGGCGTGCCTCAAAACCGTAAATATTTGGCTGTTGATTTTCATTGAGCTCTTGTTGATCTTGTTTGTGGTTGTTACAGATTTATTTACCATTTGCAAAATTATCATATATTTGTAAAATATAAATTATGTAAAAGCTGTTTAATTGTTCACTGTCCTTTTAGAAAAAAAAATATTTTTTTTTAATTGAAAATTATTTGCTGTGTTACTGAGAAAAGGAAGTAGAAACTATCATGACTTTATCAAAAACATATAAATAGGAAACATAAATTCTGTAAATTAAAACTTATTATTTTAAATTTTTTTATTCATAATTTCGGATTTTAATAAATTGGTATTTCAATCGTCATTTATAACATGTTCACTTTATTGTTTTCGAGTTCTTCCCTTAAAAGTGATAAAATTACATATTTGTTTACATAAATACAGCAATAGAAGGAGCATTACACTAGACTTTACAGTATGTACGAGCAAGGTATGTTGCCTTTAACAGTCCAATCGTAATTATAGCTTTAGTCATATAATATAATAATAATATGGATGGTTTTATTTCTATATTTTCTTTTGCTTTCAAATGTACGGATAGTCACATAAAATGTTATTACAAAAAACAAATAATGCCTTTCAGATTCTAATATGATACACATTGTATGTAATATAACACTTATTTCTAATCACAGAACTATAATGAGCATTAAACCGTTGAAACACTTTACAATTATAGTGAAATCATGCCTAGAAATGAGGAATGTTTCTACAGGAGGGTTAAATCGTGAAGTTATTCCCCGAAATATAATTTAGAATGTCCCCCCAAAAATAATTGTCATAAATAATCCTCCTCCAGTTCTTGGGCGGTTTGCTTACTTACAAGTATAAAAATGTTAAAGATTTACATGTGTCGTGGTATTTAATAAATAAGGCTACCTCCTGGTCGTGATTGCTGGCTCCTTTAGGTAAGGTCAGATCGATCCAATGACGTCCCCCGCTGCTACAAGTTTAACTTCCTTTACTTGCCTGGTACATTTTCTGCATTTGACTCACTTATGTGACTCTATTTATGCGACTGAGCTTGACTTGAGCTTTAAAAGATCCGGAGAAAAAATGTTTGTGGAATACAGCTGTTCATGACGGAGAACTGCATTGTGTTTTTTGCGAGGCAATTATCGAAACTAATAATTTTATCGGCTGTCAGTCGGTAATACAAAAAAAAATTATTCAATCCTGAGAAAATTCCTCTTTTTCCAATAATATTTACCTAGTTATCTAGAACAAAAAACGTAAAATGATTTTACCAATACACAATATAATATTTGATTAAATTAAAATCTTAAAATACTTTACTTTTTGGAGTAGAGTATTGATAAGAGGTTATATTTTATTCAATTGTGTTTCACTTTGTCCAAACTCTTAAGACGATAGTACCTATTCTGGACGATAACTATATATTGTGGTTTTAAGTATTGTAGGCCTATGTTATTAATAAACAAAATATTAATTAGCTTGGATGCAGTAATGGCTGCATAGCAGTGTCACTGATAAAGACGAAGGTCATCGAAACACGTATGATAAAAATTTTAAAATTGTGAGTTTTTTTACAGTTTTTTCTGTAAGAATTAGCTATTTTCTAAGAATATATTTTTCATAGTTAAATTACTTTCAATGTGATGTTTTTTAACAAAAAATGTCCTATCTATATGGAAACACATTCTATTAAAGAAAACACAAAAGCGCCACCTATATATATAAATAACCCTATATTGTAATAGTTTTTTAAACGAAATGGTTCCCTATAAGCCTATGGTTATACATAAATAAATCACTGCACACGAACTCACAAAACCATATAGTTTGTCATGCGCTAAAGTCACTACTATAAATTTATAACTATAGCTACTGTCATTGAAACGCGTGTGACAATAGACTAAATTGTTTTGTGAGCTCGTGTAAAGCTATTTATTTATAACCTAAACCCACAAGCCAACTCAAATATTACTAATATACTTCAATTATATTCACAATACCCAACAACTGAATTATAACTTGACCAGTTATATTTTTAAAACGTGAATCATATTTTCTTCACAAAATGTTAAGAGTAGTACAAATAAAAGAGTCTTTAGCAACGAAATACTTCACAGTAAAACGTTTCTCTTTTAAGTTACATTTGTAATCGTTTATTTGCATAGGCAACGTTGTGAACAATTAATTTAGCCTTGTTGCATATATGGTTAAATATATATAGCTACTTTAAAAGTGTCAATAGATTTTAAATTGAAATCCATAATTGCTTTAGATGTGATTTCCTATATTGTTGTTTACTTCTTTGATATAAAATATAAATATTCTCACTGTAACCTATACCGATGACACCTTTTTACTATTGACAATCTTCTTTTGTATTATTGTAAATATTTTGGATACATATATAATCAATTTACTGTTAGAAATTTCATTCTTTCTTAATACGTCGTCACATAAAAATATATGTTTTCTAGATATTTCATTTACTATTTAAAACAAACCTCTATTTTTTTCAATAATAAGCACCAATTTCCAAATATAGAAAATGTGAGACTTATAAAAGAAATTAATAAGCGATTAAGAATGAATATATATGAAGCATTCGAAATATATAAATACAATGATAATAACAAATTAATAAAAGAACAAATACAAATACATTCTAAATTTGATACTATATTCAATGTCTATAATGTTACAGCAACAAAATAAATTTGGCAATTTGTATAAATTTAGCGACAATTCTATATCTAATTAAACATAGGTTTTAGGCCTATAGCTTACATTATTGTAATTTTCATTCCTGATGATGTTGGTATTATTTGCCAACGAAAGGCTTTGGATATAAAATAATAAATATTCTTGTATTTGAATAACCTATGTTGATTTAAATTATTAAACAAGAAAACGTATTTTATATTTATACAGAAATAACCTTACAGTGTTATATAAAAAGTGTTGTGCAATCAATCTAAGTGTTATAATTGTAGGTAAGATTTTAGACTTGATTATAAACTCAAAAACATTTTGATAACATATTTAATATTTAACATACTGATTAATCGATCAAATATCTAGAATTGTGTGTATTATTACATATATTTGAAAAAGATATTTTAAACAAGTCAAGATATATAATTTTTATCATTTCTAAAGTAATTATACTGAAGATTTTCATGTTTACAAGTTGATACTGGATCAAACAAACATTTTATAATATACAACTAGAAGCAAATATTATAATAATACAGTATATTTTATACTAATATATTTTAAAATTGGTACTGTTTGCCAACGAAAAACTTTGGATATAAAATATTAAATATTCTTGTATTTGAATAACCTGTGTTGATTTAAAATATGTATGTATATATATATATAAAATATGGTGATATGTTTTCTTGTAATATAGTTAATAAATTTAATACATTTCAAAAACAAGAATACTTTTAATGCATATATTATTCAAAACTTTTCGCCGATAAAACAGTACCAGCTTCTTCAGAAAAATAATTATCTAACAAAATCTGTTAGATAATTTGTTAGATATAATTTTGTTAGATAATTATTTTTCTGGAGATGCTGGTACTTTTTATCGGCAAAACTTTGAATATTATATGCATTAAAAGTATTCTTGTTTTTGAAATGTTTTTAATTTATTAAATATATATATATATATATATATATATATATATATATATATATATATATATGTGTGTGTGTGTGTGTGTGTGTGTAACTATAATGTGTAGAATATATTACATGAAATGTAGAAATTAAAAAAATTAAAACCATATGAAACACTCTTAGCTTTCAAAGTAATTTGTTGTTAAAACACATGGCAATTTACAAAACTATATATCAAATAAATGTTGTTCACAATATACATTTTGCTGGTGATAAGGACTTATCGTGTACTATGTTACGCAAGGGAGCCGTTATCCTAACGGCCATCATGTCCTGTAAGGTCGTAGTGGTTTTTATTTTCCCTTTACACTGGGTATTGTTTTTAAATCACTCTATTACTATATACAGATTTTACTAATTTCCTCAGGCAAAAATATATTTGTGTTTAGACATAAGCGACAACTGGTGTAAATAAACCAAGTAACTTAATAACAATTTGGAGCAACTAGAATTTTATTTTTTTATTTCAAATTAATAAAAACTCGACTAAAACCTTTTATTTGTTTTTTTATACAGTTTTTAAACTGTTTTTGGATAGGAGGTTTAATTTATTTAAAACTAAAAAAATTCTAGTAACTTATTATTTGGTTTTCAAACTAACTTAACCTGACCGAATACTATTATAATATTCCCACTAATCACCTAATACAATATAGTGGTATGTTTTGTATTAAAAAACACATTTTTTTAAAATAATAAATTGTGTTTTTATTACAACCTCTATTAATGCTTTTAAAATTTGAAATAACCGTTTCCTAGCTTAGAATGTATTTATAAACATCTTAATAAGTGAACCATTCTTTGTCATGTAGGTCTTCTTTGCAATGCTGAGAGGATCGCCTATGCTTGTAAGAGTATAATTCTTTTATGTTGAGAAACATTATTATTTCATTTAGTGATCTATAATATAAGTCATTAGTTTTATTTGTCAACATTGGGAGGTCATTTAGAAGGACAATGTATTAATTTAAAAGGTTTTTATTAATTTAGAGTATTTAGTATATTATAAGACTCCACATATAATTCTGAAGTGGTAGAGGAATTCCCCGCCTACGCCTGTGAACCCTATGTAAAGGTCTGGATTTGAGGCGTCTGGATACATATTTTAACTAAATATACATAATAATATACAACATGTAATCTTTTGTACAATATGGTATTTATCATCCAAAAAAACGTACAAACATTTAATATGTCTATTGCTGAAGCAAACTAATTGAAACAAATAGAAAAAATTAAGTAAAGATATTCTCCCCACGTATGAGTCCGTAGTATTTTTTCTACGCGTATAAGTTGGTAGGGATTAACTGAAGGTTTTGCAATGTAATTTTGTGGATTTGAGTTCCTTCCAAAATTAGGTCCCGATAAAGAGAAACAGAAGCTTTGTGAAATGTCACCTGATCCGCCAATGGTTTTATTTGTCGGAATGAACTTTCACGGTCCCAAGTAACTTCAAGAAATTACTCACGAAGCACAATTGTTATTGTTCAGGGGACTTCCAACAACTAAGAAAGCCCTGAAGTGTCTAGCAATGAATCATGAATGACATACTCGGCGTCATATCACAGTGCTTATATTATATGTCATAGGGTATTGTAGTCATGTTCGTAAACAGGGTTTAGTATAAGCGGTCGAATTCGACTTTATATTAAGTAAACATATCTCTTCATATTGGAATTAGAAAGGAGTTAATATTTTCTCTAAATATAAAACTTTAATATGTTTCCCAAGAACATTTGGATTAATATTTTCTAGCATTATACTAAATATATTTTATTCGGAGTAAATATATTACTCTTTATTTTAAAAAACTGTATTTTACTTTCCAAATATGTACTTAATTAACCGAGTTTTTAAAATTAATTTGAATTGGGTGAACGCTTAAGTTTACCGTTTAATTGAATTGCTTTAGTTAAATTATTTCTTAACTTCGAACAAAATGGATAATGAGTAGGCTATAAATTACATTTTCTTCCTTCTTTTGAAACATTTGTTTTCTTTTATCCTTATTTTATGTTGTGTAAAATCTGTGGTAAATTCTGTAATAAACATTGTAAAATATCATTATTTGTTCTATCTTCAACTTGGTTTAATAATTTGCGGTGCCGTTTCTACTAACCACCATTTGGCAAAATGCACAGTAAGATTTTAAATTTTTATAGTCATACGGGTCTTTAAATATTTTTGCCATTGGTAAAACCTCCACTTTCCTCTCTATATCAGGAATACCTTGAAGCTAGATGCTCTTTGTGCCCACAATATGAGTGTCCATGGTATTCTTACCTAGATGAGTGATGAACTCCGAGAAGATGCCGTGTGGTCCGCAGCTTTTTCATGTTGTGCGTGCAGCAAACGCCCTGCGTTAAACTTATAAACGTTTAAGTCGATGTCATGACTAAGCTATCAAGTCAGTGACGGATCCGGTTGATACTGGCTTTTCCTTCGAAGTAAAAAGCTAACGTTGCACATCGAAAAAATGGAAATGTCATGCTTCGCGGCCGGTTTTCATTAATTAATTTAGAGATAAAGTGGCTTTCCGTTATCTTTGCTGGATTCATTTGCCGCAAACCTTTAATACAAGTTTTGTTTGCTCAGGATGTAGGTTGGCCAAAGCATAGGCAAATGTAGTGTTTTACCGTCAACGGTTATTTAAAGTAGGTTCTCTGGTTTTCGTATGGATGGAAAACATATTCCGTGAGGTAAAACAAATTTCGACTCTACTCTTTGGTTAGTGTTCTGCTTATAACACTCAAAAAAATAATTGTCTGATCCTTCTTATAGGTAAATACGCGTAAAACCAATAAAATAAATTTTTTCCATGAAAGAATTTATTGAAAAATTAAGATATTTACTAACTCATGTTGTTGCAAATATAATAGTATGAGAGGAAAACAACTATGCCCCTTAGATCATTTCACAATTCATACTTATATAAAGACATATATATATATATATATATATATATATATATATATATATATATATTATTGCAATGTAATCTAAACAAAAGCAAAACTTTAGTATAAAGATTATTATTTTGATTTGCCTTATTCTAATTTTAATAAAATGAAATAAACACGTGAATACGTGACGTAGTTTTAATATTGACACCAAACTGATGTAGATAATATTGACACCAAACTTCGGTTATCAAATAATTTACTCTTTCTCGTATTAAATATTGTTTTGAGAACTTTTTTTACAATAACATCTTTTTAACAGTAGAATCGTTTCGGTAATTCACAACAATATATAAATCGAGTTTAAAAAATCTTGCTTCACATTCAAGCTGTCAAGTTTATTTCAAAGTACTCTCAAGGTTTGCGTTGTTAGAGTTGAGAGCGAGACAAGATAAAGCTGTTTGGACATCAAAGGAATACCTTTTGCAAACATTTACTTTAACGCGGATTTGGTTACTATCTTTCCTCGAAATTTGATGAAATGTTTTTTTTTTTTATAACAAAATATGAATATTATTATAGTACACGATGTAATTGCTATACCGTTGAAGTTGTAGAATAAAATCTATTCTACGTCAACAATACAACCGTACGAACAAATTACGTCTAAACATAATTACGTCTGACCAAATTACGTTTGAACTTGTACCTCAAGTACATTCTTGACATTGTTATTACTAATTATCTAATTGAAATTGTTAGTAAATATATGTTGTTAGTAATAGCGATACTGTTAATACAATACTAGTTAACGATAATAATACTAGTTAACAAACTATTATAGTTTGTTACTATATTGTTAGTAATAATAAAAATATTCAAAGACCTTCATAATGGTTGGTGTTTCTTATAAAAGTAATAATTTCATAAAAATTATTATTTTATATAAATATCATTTTATTATTATTTAATTGTACAAATATAATTTATTTTTCTGATTTCATAACAATGTGGTCCTACTGTTGCTTAACTTTAACGCTGAGTCTATTCAAAAAGTATTAACAGATATTTTAAAACAATCGATAACGTTTAACTATTATACTAATTTTGTTATAAGTAGGGAAACCTATATTTACCGATAACTTTCTGCAGACGTATTTTACTGTAGATCAATGCATTGTTTAATGCAATGGGTCACAGACATGACTGCTGCTCAGGTGTGTTGTCTTATTGTGAGTCTGTGTTGTATTGGTGTTGTATGATGTGTAATTGTTCATAGAGTAGTTGTGAGTTCCTCATGATATACAACTTAAACACAGTACGTTTTAGTATCAGACTTTAATCTTATCTATAATAAATAATTATAAAATAGATCACAACTAATAAAATAGTTGCAATAAGTAGTTGCAATGAAATAGTTTCACAAGTTTTATGTACATTTCTTTAGTAAAGTTAGTAACGTCAGCAGGTTGTAAATGAACTAAAGAATAAGTCCTAGGAATAATATTTTGCTAGCATTATATTCAACTCCCACTACTACAACCAATAGCCGGCTTAGCAATGCTAGACGAAGATAAAATACCATGCCTACCACTAAAATTACACCTTACAGATCTAATGACGTCAAACTATTTTTACTAAAGTAAACCAACAGGAAGCAGGGGGAAGACCTACAGGACACTATAAGTACAATGCATTAAGCGCAACTCTATTCGGAGGGACGTGGTTGTTCTCACTACTACATTACCACTACTACATTATTTCTAACTACATATGTAACTAAGGTTGTAATAAAGCGAGTTTGGTAAAATATTCAAGTTAAATGATATATTTTTCATGATATTTAGTGTACTATTTTTTGGAACTCTTATTAAGGGGTAATTACGAATGTGTCCCTCTCAAAATGAAGTAATGTAATATTGAATAAAAGTGTATATAAATTTTATTTCAATTCAACAAAGATTCAATTACATTATTACACAATCGTTCAAATACATGTATTAATAAAATTGGTATTTAGTCCATATTCCACAGTAACAAATGTAGAGAGAAACATCTTACCAAAAATATTGAATCAAACGTGCTAGACTATAATAATTTAATGCTAACGAGTACCAACTTACAACAAATAAATTATTGTTTCATTCGCCTTTCAAAAACTAATTATTTATATCAGTGTAGAATACCTTCACGAGCTAATAGCTATTACTTTCAGAGTTTATATATAGTCTGGTATGTTATTAGAAAGCGTTGCAGGAAATACATTGATTGTCTGTGTTAGCTATTATTATTTATTTATTACCCTCGATTAAATAACATTTTGCTTGAAATCATGTTTGAAATAGTACTTTAAGTACTAGTGTATTTATTTCTAAATGGCACATTGTAGGTAAATTGTCATTGTGTGTTGATATTTATAACATTATTATTCAAACAAATTCATGTTTAAGGGTGATTTGATGACACTAATAATTGTTTAAAATAAATTATTATATATATATATATATATATATATATATATATATATATATATATATATATATATATATATATATATAATAAACGTTTATTATAAATTCTAATTTCTAGTCACAAATTATATGTTTTTATTTCAAAAAAATATATTTTTTCAGTCCCTCACTTTAATACTGAGTGTTTTCAAAAGCGTTTCAAATATGTTTTAAACATTCGTTAATATTTAATTATTGTACTAATTTGTTTATTACTTGGCAAAAAACCTATATATATATATATATATATATATATATATATATATATATATTTATATATATATAATATATATATATATATATATATATATATATATATATATATATATATATACCGATATTTTTCAGCCGACTCAGTTCACGCTAGATCAATGCATTATTAAATGCTGTGTGTCACAGACAAGACGGTTGTTCCGGTGTGTTGTATTATTGTGAGTTGAATTATATGTTCCTCGCCTATTAAATGAACTCATGATGTACAACAGGAAAACTAGAAATTTTAGAATCAGACTTTATACTTATCTGTAATAAATAATTATAAACCGTTGATATAAAATTGTTTCACAAATTTTATGTACATTTCGCTAGTAGAATTAGCATCGCCAGAAGGTTGAAAATAAACTGACAAATAAATTCTAGATATGTTACTTATTCTGGCGTTAAAGGCAACTCCTACTATTAAATCCAAAAACCGTTTTAATCAGTAGCAATGCTAGACGAGTTTGAAGAAACTATACCCCGCCCACCAATAAATTATAACTTAATCAAACGACGTCTAACGATTTTTTCCAAAGTAAAATAACCAGAAGCAGTGCGAAGACCTACACGACAAGAATTATAATGCATTAGCCCAACACTATTCGGAGGGCCGAAGCAAATGGAGTTGTTCTCAAGAGCTAAGCATTAAACACCTACTATATTATTTCTAACTATATATTTAAATGAGGTTGTAATAAATAGAGTTTTGATAAAATCCTCAAATTAAATGATTTATTATTCTTAGTATTTAGTGTTCTATATTTCGGAACTATGGGGGGGGGATTACGAATGTTTTCCATCTCAAAATGAAGTAATGTAATATTGAATAGAAGTGTATTGCAATTTTATTTTTAATCAACAATGTTTTAATTACTTTATTACAAAATTATTCGAATACATGTATTAAAAAAATTATTTTCAGTCCATATATCTCCAGCAACTACTGTAGCGAGAGAAATCCTAACGAGGGAAATGGAAACAAATGTGCTAAATTGGAATAATATAATATTAATGAGCACCAACTTACAACCTATAACGTATTTTCTCATTCACCTTTCGGAAACTAATTATGTATCGTCATTGTAGAGCATCTACATGAGTTAATAGCTATTACTTTCAGAGTTTATATATAGTCTACATACTCCCTTATCATAATCAATATGTTATTAGAAAACGTATGAGGAAATACATTGATTGATATTTTGTGTTAGTTATTACAATTTGTCCCTTAATGAGATAACGTTTTGCAATATGCCAGACTAAATTTGTTTACCTTACTTTGTAATATGAAACTATTTAAGACTGAATTGAGTTGTTATATTATATAACTGAGTTTTACTGTAATATTATTGTCGTGCAATGTGTAATTGGGGCAATAACACATAATTAAATTTACACTAATATATTTTATAAGCCCTTGTGCATTCCAAGTGTGCAGGTTTTAACAAGTACATTGGGTTTTAAAAAGAACCACAACTAGTAAACATGATAAATAATATAAATATTACACTCCATAATAGGTGACATTATTATTTTAAAATTTTCGGAAGGGTATATATAACAAAGTAATGTTTTTATTTACATGTAATGTTTATTATTCACGAAAGTAGCAACACTTTCAATAATATAAACAATTTAGTATACGGTATGTATTGAAACAAAATATATCTTTCAAGGAATGATACAATATACATATGATTGTACATATTTCAAATTAATAAAAAAAAAATTGTATTTAAACTCCTCATTCTCTCTCTCTCTCTCTCTCTCTCTCTACATATATATATATATATATATATATATATATATATATATATATATATATATATATATATATATATATATATATATATATATATATATATGTATATATATGTGTGTGTGTGTGTGTGTGTGTGTGTGTAACTTGTTCTACTATTATATAAAGAGACAATGTTTGTTCGATTAATTGTCCGCAAAAATATCAAAAGCTAATTAACAGATTGTTTTGAAATTTTAATTACAGATTCCTCATTAGACGTGGGGTATCATAGGCGGTATACAGTACATTTTGTAATCCATTACTTAAAAACATAGGGTTACATTGGGATAGCGTAGTAGGGACAACGTCACTGCACCTGGCTGTATTTAATAATCATAGCTCCGCCCTGAGACCAATAAGCAACGTATTTAAGCCTACATCGGGAATTAACAATCATATATTAGATCATATTAGAGGAGAAAATTAAAAGGGTACTTGTGTATTATATGAAGGCCACTTTTGTATATATGTGGTAAAAATCCTCATTGAAATACAATTCGTATAAAATGAATTAAAAATATGTCCCTAAGCTATATTGATAATTATTAATTTTTTATTCCCATAGAAGGTTATTTTGATATACCTATATTAAAATATACCTACTAAGTATCCAGTCAGAATAGATTTGGTTGTAATTTTACGCATTTAACCAAACAAATGAACACATGTAAGGCTAGAATAGCGATCACGTAACGTTATCTGGCAAAAAGTATATCTCCGAGGTTAATTAGTTGTTTTTGTATAAAACTACAACCAAATTTATCATGACTGGAAACTTTATAGGTACAATAATATAGGTATTTAGTTATGTATAAATTTAAAACCAAATCTTTCGCAACTGGGAACTTTTTAGGTATATTTAAATATATGTATACGTAGTACGGCGCGCGTTGTACTCTTTACTACTCCACACTGACTTTTTTATCCAACTTTAACTTGATTAAAAATTACCTTTCGTATAAAATAAAATTGTTATGGAAGGGCTTAGAACATGTATTAATTAGTCATTTTTGAAGTACTGTAAGAAAACTCCCTCTACAAGAGTGGCCTCCGTATAATACGTAAGTAACATAAAGATTACCGATCAATTGATTCTGTTCTGAGTATAGAAAATGTTGTTCACTATCCACAAGAGTTTTAGAATTTACTTAATCTTGCTGGGCTTTCACCACATAACTTGCAAATTAAGTTGACGTTCTTTAAATATTTTAAAGTAATTTTATCCTGCAAAGTTATTTTTCGGTACAAGACTGCAAATAAAAGCAATGCATATTATTATACAAGAAACAGACCAACGGTTCCTACTGATTTACCTTTGCCGCTTAAGATACTTCAAATCATCATTAAAGTTTTGTTTGCTACAAATAACAATGCTGAGTGTTTGCAACCTGCTGGTGTTTGTGTGGGTTGTCTGTGTGTGTCGTGCTAGTGGGCGC
The DNA here is from genome assembly GCA_036971475.1 of Prosapia bicincta. Lineage (NCBI taxonomy): Eukaryota > Metazoa > Arthropoda > Insecta > Hemiptera > Cercopidae > Prosapia > Prosapia bicincta. Next base: position 207,358,938 of record JBAIZL010000002.1, on the reverse strand, counting down.
CAAAACCCATCTATCCTTCCAATAACATTGTAATTAGAAGGGTAGAGGTTCCTTTGTAGTGTTGGCAGGTTTCCTAACAATGTAAACTATTACTGAAGTTACATTTTAAAATACCTTATATAGAACGTATTGTTGCCCACCATGGAAACGAAATTCTATTATTGATATTTTATTCACATAATAAATTTGTAAAAATATTTTAAAGTAAATAGTAATTTTTTGCTACACTGCCCAGCCTGAACAGTTGATCTTTTTGTTGACTCACTGTTCAGACGGGCCTTCTAGGATAACATCTGATGACCACTGTGATGATCTAGTCTAGAGTAGACCTCTATATAACAGCAATTGAAGGAATGGTGGCCCTTTCATTTTGTGCGAGTATGCTGTTAGGTAATCATAAACTATTTCTATGTTGTTTTTAGCTGGGGAGAGAAAAGTGTTTATATGTTCAAACGTTGAAAGGCCTTCCACTTCTTGAATGTAGGTAGTTCCCAGCTTTGTTTACTGAGTCACTGCAGGGATGAGTAATGCTTTTGAAGTGTTTGGCGTTTTTAACTGCGCAGACGGATATATATCTTGCTGACAAAATTCCGGCCACTTCCTTATCGAGAATTGCATGGCCTGGTACCCACTTTAATGCGATATTCCACTTCCAGCTTCATAGGGCATTCAGCATGGCTCTGCAGAACAATGATAAACATAGTTTTCCAATGGGTTGCAGTTGACAATATGGCTGCACCCTTATCATCATGTATGGTTAGTGGTGTTATCACAGCTAAGCATTGGCAGTACCCAACTCTGTTTCAACCCGAGTCACGCAATGCAGAACATTCCGTGGATATATGTAGCTAATATTTATTTGCTAAATTTGTTTGTAACTTATGTGTTTTTGTGTATGCATGTCTGTAGGTGTGAGTGCAGTGCGTGTGCGAGTGTGTACTAGAATATTATCATGAAAGGTGACTCTAGTATTAAAAGCAATATAATATTTTCAAATCGAGAAAACTACGTTAGGAAGCCATGCTAGCTAATATTAACATTATCGTACAATTAATTCTGGAATAGAGTAAAATATTTAACTAGTTAAATAAAATCGTTATAACTAAGAGAAAGATAGCTCACACAAAATAATAAAGCGTTTATAAATGAGGCCTGTGATCTGTTAAACTCATGTAAACAGGCAATGAAGGTTAAATTGTTAAGTTTTGAAAATAAGGAAAATGGAATTCGAATACTGGAAACCTTAGGGTTAATCGGTGGTCCACTTATCAAAATGTAACAAATTATGTAATCATGTTATTACTAATCAAGTATAATAATTAAATAAAATAAATGAAACCTCTAAACCACTAATAACGTTTTCCTTTATTTAAAACCTTATGCAAATATCAATAGCACAGCAATCATCCTCAGATGTAATATACAATGAAAATATTTAAAAGTAAAAAAATGTTATTTGTGGTATGAAGGTATCATTTATTTAAAATAAACATTAAGTCAGAGTTGTCTTATGCAGTTATAATAATTAAAGTGAGGACCTATAATTTTCTAATTAAGTTAATAATTATATGTGTAATGGTAATATTATTAATGATTGATGAAATTGTTTTGAATATTTTATTTGTTTACTAATCAATTGTTAAGTAAAGTCTCGTTAGGATTTGGTACAGTCAAAGACTGTTGGCCAACCAGATATTTCTGAAATATTTGATTTAGGAAATGCTCAGCCTTCATTACAATGGTGATTTAAACCCGGTAAAATTAGTTTTGTTTATCGCAATAAACAGGAAAAAATAATAATTCGATTTGAGGATCTCAAATAATAAATGACAATTTATAACAAATTCATATTTTATAGAATTAACCTAATAAATAGCTAATGTGGTATTCCCAAGAGAGTTGAAAAACTAAAATTTAATATTATGTGTTTGGTAACAATAGTTTCGGAGGACCAATAATTATTATAATTATATAAACTAATAGATTGTACTTACGTGCACCATGGAATACGCACTTATCACACTCGCGTATTAAATAAGCGATTTCTGGCCAGAAAACTTGTTCGTATTCCACGCACTGATCACATTCGATATAAGCATTAATAAAATAGTTACATTTACGTGTGCTAGTACCGAAGGTACGGAGATTGAAAGTATAAGAATATATTAGAAAGTAGTGGTGTATCGAACTACACTCCGGAAAGGTCTAACTTGCTCTGCCGGTTCAAACTGTAGAACCAATCTTATCACGGGTGAGCTTTGTCTGACCTTGGCGGCGGGTTTAAAATAAAAGAAATGAGTCTATATTAATTTTAAATACGTAACATACCGGGGGCCTTGAATCCTTCTAGGGTTCAAAGAGAACTAACACAAATATAATATCTTTAGAGTTTATAAAAATAAAAAGTTCATAAAGGAAAATAAAAATATCTCTTTTTACAAAAATTGAGCGCACTATGGCGCAAGTTCAGTATGAGCGTAGAGGTAGAGGGAAAACCTTGTGAGCAGGTCTTGACAAGGTTCCCTGCTTTGTCCTCAATTGAACCACTCTTACTACACCATCCTTTCCTAGAGAAACACTACTTATCCTAGCCAGAGGCCATGCGAGAGGTGGTGCAGGTTGATGCACTAACACGAGGTCGCCGACGCGCAGGTTGACAGTTGGCCCGTTCCACTTCCCCCGTTGCTGAAGAGTATGGATATATTCTAGATGCCAACTCTTCCAAATGCCCTGGTGAAAGGCCTTGATTAGCTGCCAGTGCTTGAGTCGGTTGGCAGGAACGTTGAAAAGATCCTCTTCTGGAACTGAAACCAATGAAGATCCTATTAGAAAGTGACCCGGGGTGAGTGCATTGAGGTCTGAGGCGTCGTTTGACAGAGGTGTGAGAGGTCTCGAATTCAAAATAGCCTCTACTTGAGTTGTGAGAGTGGAAAATTCACATAAAGTTAAAATATTTTCACCGATGACACGTCGGAGGTGATGTTTTGCACTCTTGATTGCTGCTTCCCAAAGACCACCTTGATGAGGAGCTGCAGGCGGGTTGAAATGAAAGTTAATATTGTGTTGTGATGAGAATTCAGCAAGAGGGGTTCGGCCTGAAGAGATGATGAGATTTTGTAAAGCATTATTCGCTCCAACGAAATTCGTTCCACAGTCAGAATAAATATTTGTGCAAAGACCGCGTCTAGACACAAATCGGGTGAGAGCGGCAATAAACCCATCTGTCGACAGGTCCGATACTACTTCAATGTGTACAGCCTTTGTCACAAGGCAAACAAAGATACAAATATATGCTTTTGTCAAGCGAATCGAGCGCAAATTGTGCATCTTGATGTTAAAAGGACCTCCGTAGTCAATTCCGGTGTTGAGAAACGGACGAGAAGGAGTTAATCTTGCTTTTGGTAAATCACCCATGAGCGGAGATTTATTGTGAGGCTTGTGTCGAAAACATACAACACATTGAAAAATGCGAGAGCGTATTACACTTCGGGCCGAGAGTATCCACACATCCTGTGCAAGAAGTGATTGAGTCAACTGAGCGCCCGAGTGTAAGTATTTTCGATGATAAAAATCAATAACAAGGTTGACGACATGATGTCCTTTGGGCAAAATCACAGGATGTTGCACATCCGTAGGAAGTTTTAAAGCGTTGAGACGTCCTACCACTCGTAGGATATCATCCTTGTCGAGAAAAGGAGAGAGTCGGCGGAGTTGTGACGAGGCAGGTGTAGTTGGATCCTTCTTCATGGCAACGATGTAGTCTCTGAACGCTGATACTTGAACCATCTTGAAAATTGCCAGTCTTGACGCCCTCATTTCCAGAGTGTTGAGAGGACCATCGAGCTTTCTTGAATGACGAGCGTTATGAGTAAATCGCAAAATATAAGCCATCACACGCTGGAGTCGGCTAAAGTGAGAAAACTGAGTGAGGAGCTCCCATTCATGAGGAGCAGTTGATATGAAAGATATAGGTGAAATGGGTTTCTCTTCTCCTGTGTCAGTAAGTTTTGCAGGCATAAAATGAGATACCGGCCAGTTATCATTAGATTTTTGTAGCCAAAGTGGGCCGTACCACCATAATGAGTGCTGTGGTAAATCTTTAGGAAGTAACCCACGCGACGCGCAATCAGCAGGATTGAGGTGTAAAGTAACTAACCGCATCGGCGAGTGATATCTTTCTTTTAATAAGTCATAGTCCACTTTATAGTTAGCGTCAGAAATAGGGAGGGATTTAATTAAATTTAGCGGTTCTCCTGAGATAACGCTCAATAAATATTGAAGTTTAGAAACTGCTGGTAACGATGCATTTTCATGAATGCTAGCGTTAAAGATATTAATGAATGACATCCATTCGAGAAATTCACCATCGAAATGCTTCAGTTCAAGCTTAGGCAGTCGTATATGTAACTGAGGAGTAACTATTTCGCATTTAGGCCTTGTTGATGACATCTTACTTTCTATCGAATATACGGTAGAATTAACATAATCGACTAACTCGTTGATGCTGTTAAGAGGAGCGTAGTTGGGTTGAAAATTCGGGTTAGCCTGTATTTCTAGTTCATGATAAATGTCTAAAATATCAGAAAATTCTTCCTATTTATAGAAGCCTATTTATAGATTTAGCGCGCACCAACAATTTTTGCAGAATTGACTTATCAGAGGTTTTTTTTGTTAGATCAAAAATGTCTTGAATTTGACTAAATATATTGTCTTTCTTTGATTTAATAACTGCCAAAGATTTTGCCATGATTAAATAATAGTTTTATAGTAGAAGATGAGATAACTGCTTTAATTTTTAAATTACAAAATGTTTTAAAGAGATTAGGCCTATGAGCGTATATATTTAACGGAGAGATAAATAAGCCTAAGTAAACAACAAATCGACGTAGGCTCAATGAGATAACCTTCTATAAACAACTGAAATCACTTTTCATAAACTTTTACAATCAATTTAAACCAACATATTAATGCACGTCAAAGCCACACAAAGATAAGGGAGGATCAGCTGTTTCATATACTGCGACATGAAACTAGTTTTCCAGTGTTTGCATGCACAGACAAAGTTTGAAAAAACTTGTAGAAATTGTAGAATGAACACATATAATGAATTGTATTTTATTTTATATTTTATATAGGTCTTAAGGCTCAAGATCCGGCCCGGCTGGACCAAATTTGTTTGGTAACAATAGTTTCGGAGGACCAATAATTATTATAATTATATAAACTAATAGATTGTACTTACGTGCACCATGGAATACGCACTTATCACACTCGCGTATTAAATAAGCGATTTCTGGCCAGAAAACCTGTTCGTATTCCACGCACTGATCACATTCGATATAAACATTAATAAAATAGTTGCATTTACGTGTGCTAGTACCGAAGGTACGGAGATTGAAAGTATAAGAATATATTAGAACGTAGTGGTGTATCGAACTACACTCCGGAAAGGTCTAACTTGCTCTGACGGTTCAAACTGTAGAACCAATCTTATCACGGGTGAGCTTTGTCTGACTTTGGCGGCGGGTTTAAAATAAAAGAAATGAGTCTATATTAATTTTAATACGTAACATTATGCATTATTTGTCGATACGATAATAATTCTGTAGCTAAATTCAGTCAGAGTCAGTAATAGGAAAAGGTTTTGTCAAAAACAACGAAAAATATTAGATATTATTTAATTAGGTGTATTTAGATTATAGTCTTTTAGACATATGAGGTTGAAACAATCTTTACTAAAAAATAAATCTATAAGTTAACATTTATTCTGTTGGTTAAATAATAGTCCCTTGGTGCTGTTGGGTCCAACCTTCCAATTTTATTAAATAAATAATACCTCAATCTTAAATGGCGCCCAACTAAGTTATTGAAATAAATTTTAATAATATATCAATTATAATTTATAAACCTTGCTACACATTTTTTTATCATTTTATAAGAATTAGTATTATTATTGAAACTAGTCCTATTAGACCACCATTCTCTATTCTTGCACTACCTTACCATAAATACTCACATAACTAAAGTGCCCATTAACTCTTCAGTTCTTGCCTTGGGATTGTCAATTGCATATACTAGAACTAGCACAGCACATCTTTACACTATACTAAGTCAAATGGTTTCGTTCTCTTCAATCTTCTAACCATCTACTGACTATCGAGAGGTTGAAGAGACACTGTATTTGGATGAATGTGATGTATATTTTCATGTTTTTTAGCCATCTTCTTTATTTCTTGTTATAAATTGGATATTCGGATCTCAGGGAATATATTTGTTCTTTACATACTAAGGGGGATTAACCACTTTTATTTTGGAACATCTGAGTAATTTCTATATTAGATAACTACACACATCCTCCCCCCCCCAACCCCGTTGTCTGCATTTAGCCAAACTGGTAGCAAATTTAAAATGATTGAAATAATCACCCATATGTTACATTTGTACAACAATGTGGTAAAAATAATTGAAAATATAAACAAAAATATAAACAATATATTGTTTTCTATAATATATGTATGTATATATATAAGGTGCGTAAATATTTTTCCGAGTTCATTCTAAGTTTGAGGTCAGTTTGGAGAAAGGGTAAGTCATTGGTGTATAAGTGTAGTTGTATTTAATACTTGTAACAGTTTAAATAAAATCAAGACCTTTACAAATCAATAGCTATTTATTGACTGTTCCGACTGTCATGCATGAAATTTTTTAAAAATATTTCTTGGGAGCGTTTTTTTTGCTTGACAACCTAACTGAAACACAATAAATGCTATAAATAAACTGCCGTCATTTGTGTTTGCGCTATGCTGGAATAAACCCTTCAACATCCCTTGGACTGGATTCACGCCCAATTTGTCTCTATACGCTTCTATGTTAATACGTTTTTATTTCTAATATTAAAAATATCATGCAGCTTGCTTCTTCGAATAAATAAGTTTGTTCCGTGAACCTCGAAGTATTGTGAAATATCAAAATAATTTGTTTTCATGCTACACATTTCTCTTTACATAGGTTAGTTACAAATGAAATGGTTAGAAAATTTTGAAACAATCATGGTATTTACAGAAAGACTTGTCAATTTTAGACTACAAAATGTTATTTTTCTTAATGTAAATTTTCAAAAAGTGTAGAATATAGTGCAACAATCATGTTTGTCAATTTTCTAGTTCTTGTAAGAGAATCAGATTTTCAAATTAAGTGATTATGTAACTAAGAGTTTATAACATGGAAAAGAAACAATTTGATTTAGTTACAATATCATGTAAAAGACTTTCTGTATATAGATCCAAGTGCCAGCATTATCTAAGAGTCTTCCTCTAGTGGGTATATCCTCAATTGGAAGCAGCGTAAGGTTTGGGTTATAGAATTTTGTCATACGCTATATGTTTTCGATTGAGTTTCCCATCTAAAATATTTACCAAGGACACTAGAAACCTGAAGTATGTTATCCTACTCTGTTAATATTGACTACTATACGCAACCCCATTCTTCATTCTCCATAAAGAGCAATTTATAGCTCTTTGGAAATGCGGTGCCACAACGCTACTACTTAATAAACAAATAATACTTATGGTCCTTCTCTTTTTATTGTTTAGGAAACTCATTCTATCATGACCCTAAAACCAACTGCTCGAGAAAATGTTAGTGACGAACAGTTCATACAAATTTATAAAATTTACAACAACGATAATGTTGTCAAATCCATTGAACCTTGTGTTACATCTTGTGTTTACGTTTTTTAAATTGTTTAATATATTTTTTTTCGCCTTCTTCACTCTATATTGGTTATTTTGATAGTTAATTACCTGATTTGCTCATTTTAAACATTTTGTTAATATTTTTAAATATTCATGTCTTTGATCATATCTTTGACTTAAGGTCTATGTTCCAGTACCATATAACAATATCGAAAACACACTGTGCCTTGAAAGTCACCTAATAATTCAATCTGATCATTACAAGTATTAGAAAACACTGTCATTTGCTGCTAGTTGAATCCATTTTATTTTATGAGAGCAATCTAATCTATTATTCAAGAAGCACTTATGGTACTTGTACGTTTATAATCCTGAACGATTCATAACATTTACTGTGGACCAATCTCATCTTTCCTCTTAATTTTTAATTTTGTTTCCTCTTGTTAGGGTTAGGCCCTAGTTATGTCAAACAATAAGAATCTACTCTAAAGTAAATTTCAAAAGTTATAATCCTTGCCATGTGCCCAATGTTGTCCGGAATTCAAAGGTAATAAAAACTTTGTGATAAATTTTAGACCTTTTTCCAAGTCATTGAGATAACTTTAAAATATTTCTTTGCAATAATGTTAAAGCATAATTAAAAATAATAATAATAATAATAATAAGCCGCAAAGACCCATTTAAAGAAGATCAGAGTGATTCAATCGGCAGACTGCCTTTTTGCCTTGTGTGTAGCCTACGAGAACCGCCCTAGCTTTGCAATGGAGGTGGAATTAGGTATGATACGCAACATGATCTCTATTTACAAACGGATCTGATCGATGTTCCTGGCAATAAAAACTCTCCAGCCCACTCATCGTCTTCACAATGCAGAAAATGGTATTAACGGAACTAAACAATCCTTCATTAACAAAACAAACGGTTTTTCTGCCATATTGCAAAATTCTGTCTTTAACAATATACCTGCGTTTTAACCGGGTCGCTCACTACCTTGTCAGGAATAAAAATTACTTTGAACCAGCCGAGCAGAAGAGCAAGTCATGACCATTAGTTCTGAAAACTGAAACATTGGAAATGTTTCATACTAGCTACAATGGTCATATTAGGATCGTAAAAATAACTATTATGTTTATTGCTAAAGCAAAATAATTCAAACAAATAACAAAATTAGAGTAAGGAAATATCCACCATGTATGTAGCAGTGGTTATTTTTTTTATGTAAGCGTGTAAGATGTTAAGATGTTAACTTAATGTTTTGTAATGAAATTTCTTGGGCCCGAGTAACTTTAAAAATAGGGTCCCGGTAAAGAGCACCTTGTGAAATGTCACCTGATCTGTCAATGGTTATGTTGACGGAATGAACTTCCGCGGACCCAAGTAACTTCAAGAAATTAGTCACGATAGGCATAACTTCTTATGCTACAGGTGAGTTACAACAACTAGGAAACCCTGACGTGTTTACCAGTGAATCCTTAAGAATATTCGGGCGTCATCTCACGGTACTTATATTATATTAGTCATAAGGTAATTTAGACATGTTCGTATCTGAGTGTAAGGATCAAGTTTGTATTTATATAAAGAAAATATAGACTTTCACATTAGAATTTCAAGAAGTTAGTATTATCTTTAAAAATACATTTTTAATATGTTTCCAATTACATATGAAATCATCTTTTCTAGCATTATAAATATATGTACTAATTATATTTTAATTAGAGTAAATAAAATACCCTGTATCCTTACAATTTTGTTTATCTTTCCAAATACTTAGTTGAAAGGCTTTCATTAATAAATTTGAAGAGTTTATCGCTAAGTTTGAATGCTTAATTTTATCTTTATAAAGGAATTGCTTTAGTTAAATTACTTCTAAACTTGGGACAAAGAGGAAAATTTCTAAGTACTCTATAAATTACATTTTCCACTTTCTTGTGAAACATTTTCCCCTGTTTCTTTTGTGCTTTATGTCGGGTAAAGTCTGTGGAAAACATTTAGTATACATTATAAAATAGCATGATATGTTCTGTCTTAAACTTGGTTTAGTAATATGCGGTACAATTATACACATCACCATAAATAATGAATAGGACTTTATATTTTTCTAGTCACACGGATATTTAAATATTTTTCTCATTTGTAAAATCTCCACTTTCCTCAATATGTCAGGAATACCTTGAAGCTATATCCGCTTGTTGGCCGAAAGAAGAGTGTACATGATATTCTTACCTAGGTGAGTGATGAACTCCGGAAGTCCGCAGCTTTTCATGTTGTGAAGGCAGCATCGCTCTGCTCGATCTCAGAGGTGTTAAGGTCGGTGTGCATCACTACGCTTTCTATTCAGTGGCTGACACGGATGGCACTGGGTTTCTTCTTCAGAGAGGAAAGTTTTATTATTACATTTAGAGATGTAGTGGTGTGCTTTACCACTATGTTAGCGGGGTTCAGCATTTGCGCCAAACCTTTAAAACTTGTTTCACTTGCTCTAGATGACCCCCTAATGCATGTTCGCCTGAGCCAAGGAAAATGTGATTTCTTACGTCAGAACTTATACTAAATTATGGGGAGTGACGTTCATCGCCTGCTAGTGGTGCTCCATGCGTAATATAAGCGATCAACAATAGGTTCGCCTAAAACGCGCTACATCAGTTTCATTATGAGGAGAAATCGAAAGAACCTAGACAAAAAAATAAATGGTCCTTATCAGGGTCAAAATGACGAAGAGTTTCGCGTCATTTCTTGGAATGCCGGCGGCTTGAATAATTCTAAATTTTTAGAAATCAAACACACGATGACTTGATCGGACGCAGATCTTTTTTATATATATGAAGCAGGCCTCGCTACGTAGGCTAAAGAATTTTATCAAGTATATGGTTACACCATACACATTCTTCCTACACGTCAAGTAGCATCAGGAATAGTTACCAGCATCAAGAACAGCCTGGTAGCGTCGTTCTCAGTGGTGCATACTATAGAAAATTTGGACCTTCTTGAAGCAGTAAAAACCAAAGTCTGGAAAGGGAAACAACACTACAGGGTATATGGGGTATACAACCCATCTAACAACTGTCTTGATATCGAGCGCGTTCTGGGTGACATTCTACCAAACACTGCAATTCTTGGAGACTTCAATGTTCCCTCCAGAAGATGGGGATACGTCAGGTCAACGATTAATGGTCAAATCATTGAGAACTTTGTAGATGAAAACAGCCTAGAAGTGCTGCACACCCCACCGCCATTCCTCTCATACGCTGGTTACCTCTCACGCCCGGACGTCTGCATAATTCACCCAAATTTATCCAGTTCAACACAGCTTAAACTTCTGGATGATGCTGCCGGCTGTGGTTACCGGGCACTTTTTCTAAGCATCAAAGTGAAGCAGATACCATACTCCAATTCAAGACTGCCAAGGTGGAACTTTCAAAAGGAGACATGAAAGCGGTATAAAGCATTAACTGACGAAGCCATTACTTCAGATCTCATAATACGGAACTGTATAATTTATCCATTTTAAAATGTGCTAACCAATGTATCCTTAGAGGTCAAATAAAAGGCTACAGGCCGTATTGGAACAAGACGCTTGCTTCAATGAAGAGAGCTCGCAACACAGCCAGAAGGAATGCTGAAGCAAGCGGACAACTCATCGACTGCATCAATCTGAGACAGAAACAAGCTCTGTTGCAAAAAGAAATAAAACACCAGAAGAGAACCGTTTATAAATCTTTTGTCAAAAACATGGACTTTCTGAAGGTTGGTCCAAAGGCACATAAATTTGTATCATCTCTCAACAATAAACAAACACAGCCCTTTTCGTACGGCACAAAAACACTAACGGACAAAACAGACATCGCTAATGCAGTATGTTCACACTACGCCCAGGTTTGTCAAATAACAGTTGAAAAATTTGTCAAAAAGTAACTCATTAAAAACCCGCCACCATACTGCCTCGAGGAAAGTCCTAACAAAATATTTAACGACCACTTTTCTCTTGCCGAACTAGAGGTGGCTGCCACATCACTCAAGGACAAAAAAGCTGCTGGCCCAGACGAAATATACACGGAATTCCTTACCAACCTTTGTCAAAATGCAAAGCAGACTTGACTTGGATATCGCAAGATCCAGATCAATAGAGAAAAAGTAACATCGTCTCTCTCTTGAAAAAAGGAAAGCCAGCAGGACAAGTTGAAAGCTACCGACCAATCTTCTTACGAGTATCACATGTAAACTTACAGAACGGTTAATCCTAGATATATTAAAAGCCTTTTGGGATTCCCGTCAAATTATCAGCGACGGGCAAGCCGATTTCCGCCCGAATATGAGCAGTAGACCGAATAATGACGTTTCTACAGAACGTTAAGGACGGTTTTAATTCCCGTCAATCCACGCTTGCAGTATTGGTGGATTTCCAAACCGCGTATGACAAAGTATGGAAGAAAATTTTAATTCATAAATTAATAAGTTACGGCGTGTCTGGCAACTTACTGAGGAGGATCAAAACCTTCTTATCTCGAAGACATATCCGGGTTCAGTTCAACGGAGCTATCACAAGGTACCGAATCCAGAGGGACGGGCTGCCACAAGGGGCGGTGCTCAGCTGTGCATTATTCAACGTTATGATCAACGATATCATAGCCACTGTTACTGCAGTACCAGGCGTAAACGCCCTCTTTTACGCAGACGACCTCCTTCTATGGGCTACTAGCAGTAAAATTGCCGGGCTTGAAGAAGCACTCAATACCTCATTGATTAAACTTCATCAGTGGGCGGAAAAAAATGCAATGACCGTAAGCACTAACAAACCCGTTTTTCAGCTGTTCAACCTCACCACTAAAATAAATACCAGACCTGCTCTTCAATACAATGGCATCTTTTTAAAAGAAGAAACCCTTACTACCTACCTGTGAATACAACTAGACAAAAAACTATCGTGGAAGCAACACGTTGAAGACGCTGCCTGCAAAGGTTCTAAAAGATCTCGGATTCTGAAGAGACTGACGGCAACCAAGTGGGGTGCAAGTCAAGACGTACTAAGCACTGTATACAAATCATACGTCAGACCTGTATGCAATACGGAAGTGAAATTTTCGAAACAGCATGCAACAACACCTTATCAAAGCTCAACAAACTCCAAAATGCTGCCTTGCGAACAATAACAGGAGCAGTCAAATCTACACCTATTAACGCATGGAATTACAAGCTGAAATTTAACCACTCCAATGCCGAAGAGACAAAAGCTGCTTGAAATTCTGAGAAAGAAACAAACGAGCTCACTCCCGCTTTTGGTCTAACTATCGACATGCTCACCCCAGACTAAAAACGCATTTAACACCGATTGCGCACGCACTAGCCCTAGCAGAGAAGTTTAACATCAACACAGGAGAACCTCTACTTTCTAAAGTACTCTTTCGAATTCACCCCATGTTACCTTGCCCTAGCATCAACCTTCTGGGCCTGAACTCGACAAAACGTAACTCTCATATTGCTGAGCTTAGGAAAGCCTTTTACCAGACTAGCCATAGTCTGTATCCCCATAACCATTGGCTGCATATATATACAGACGGATCATCACTACCCCAAAATGGCAAAACCGGTGCAGGCTTCAATTGCTCTCTATTTGAGGGCTCCATCGCTGTCGGAACTCCCAGTATCAACTTTGAGGGCGAAGTCGCAGCAGTAAAAGAAGCATGCATCAAACGTATTCAGTTAGAATACAAAAACAAATGTAGCCTTCCTGATAGACTCACAACCCACCATCGTTGCGTTATCACAAAACTCACCTACGGATAGCAATCTCACATTAGAAACACGAGAGATCCTGAATAAATTAATTACAAACGGCTGGAACATCAAACTGCAATGGGTCCCTGGACATGTGGATGTGGCTGGGAACGAAAGGGCCGATTTTCTAGCCAAAAAGGGAACTACACTGTTACAACCGAAACTGAAAATTCCACTGTCAGCTGCCAAGGCTCTCATTGATTTGTCAGTAAAACACAAAATGAAAGCTGCGTAGCAAGAGGCTGCCACCGGAAAAACCTGGGAGAAACTATCAAAATCTGGACCGGACTACTATCCTGACCGCTTCATAGCTCTTCCAGCTTTCCGCACCCTCACCGGACATGGCCTGCTCATCTCCACCTTATAGGTATCCTGGACAGCCCCGAGTGCCCTCTGTGCTCCTTCAATCTTTTTGATGCAGGCCATCTCCAAGAATGCCCTACTTTGGAACATGTCACACAACAGGTGGAAGGGCTCAGACCTGAGGAAAAACTCTCCATGATTTACTGCTTAGCGCGGCACCAAATGGCAGATAAGCCAAGAGGGGCCGTTGGCTAGTAAGTAAGTATACTAAATTATAGTACGTTCTATAAAAAGTACGAAAATATTAAGAACGAATATATACTATATATACTATAGTATCTATAGTAAAGATAAACAAAATTGTCGATAAGGTAAAACGACAATTTACGACAATTACAAATGTTACAAAATAATCATTAAGAAAATTATTATATTTTCTAACACATATTCCTGCGAATATAATTGTAGAAGATGAAACTACCTCAGGTCATTTTGTATTACAACCCTATATAAAGAGACACATCTTAGTGCGAAGTATTCTAAACATAAGCAACACTTTGGTATAAAGATTATTATTTCGATTTACCTTAATGTAATTTTAATAAAATTAAATAAACTCGTAAACACGTAATTTAGATTTAATTTGTAGATATTTGTTTTTAATAATGCTGTGAGCACTATTTTTACAATTAATTGTTTCTAACAGTAAAATCGTTTCGGTAATGCACAAGACTATACAAATCGAGGCTAAATAATCGGGCGACACATTCAAGATCTTAAGTGTTTCAAGGTACCTCAAGTACTCTCAAGATTTACGTTGTTAGAGTTGAGAGCGAAACAAGATAAAGGTGTTCGGACATCAAAGGAATACCTTTTGTAAATATTTACTTTGACGTGAATTTGGTTTCCATCTGTCATGATGAAATGTTTTTATTTCAAAAAATGCTTATTAATATAGTGAAATATGTAGTTCCATTACCGTCGAAATTATGTAATAAATTATTTTCTACGTCACAAAATACAAACGTTCGAACAAATTATGTCTAAACAAAATTACATCTTAACTTGTACTTGAAGTATTAGTTTATTATATTTCTAAATGACATATTGAAAGCAAATTGACATTGCTAGTTGATATTTATAACATATTATTTAATCAAATTCATATTGGAGGGTGATCTGATAAAACTAATGATTTAATATAAATAAAATATTTTTTTAATATAAGTTGTATTTTATAGTCACAATTTATATGTTTTTATTTAATAAAAATATATTCTTTCAGTCCCTTACTTTAATACTGAGCCTTTTAAAAGCGTTAAAAATATTTTTAAAAGATCATATTATATGCCCTAATGAGACACTCCAAATTCTATTCAATTATTAGCCGCAACTAGGGATATCAGCTGTTTAAAAATGAAGGAAATAATTTATATTAAACAATTTTAAATATTACAAGATATAACAGACAGGTTATAGGTTATATGAATGCTAATATAATACACATTTTAATATTAAATAGAAATATTTTATTTTAGTTAAACAGCTTACAATAAATTAAATATAGGCTACTAGTAATACAATTTGTCATACAAAGGTACAATGACAGTGTTCTTGATTTCAATAAAATAATGACAATATAATAAAGAACAAAGTAATAGGCAAATATTTTTGTGGTCTGGCTGAAGACCCAAACACCATCTGCGTACAGTATAATGCATTTTGTATTATGTTTGTAAGTTTAGTGTATAACAAACAGTCAAAAACCCGCAGCGTTACCGTTGAACTGTATGCAGATAGTGATCGTACATCACCCTGCAATCAGCTTAGTGTTTGTGTGCGTTGTCTGTGTTTGTGTGTGTGTGAGGTTGTGTGTGTATGTAAGTGTGTGTGTGGGTGTGTGTGTGTGTGTCTGTATGTGTGTGTGTGTGTGTGTGTGTGTGTGTGTGTGTGTGTGTGTGTGTGTGTGTGTGTGTGTGTGTGTGTGTGTGTGTGTGTGTGTGTGTGTGTGTGTGTGTGTGAGTGTGTGTGTGTGTGTGTGTGTGTGTGTGTGTGTGTGTGTGTGTGTGTGTGTGTGAGTGTGTGTGTGAGTGTGTGTGTGTGTGTGTTTGTTTGTGTGTGCACGTTTATTCCCACTTCAAGCAAACGGTTGAATGGAAAATCAATTTAGAATATATATTACCCTATTTAGCCAACCTAAGAGAGTTTTCAGTCCCTTAGGTTATTCAATTTTTAATTAAGTTTGATTTTAAGTTAATATATTTTGAAATAAGGGTTTATTTAAAAGAAAATTAAATTGTTTTTATGACTTTGTACTGCAAAGAGTTAAGTATCTACCATATATATATATATATATATATATATATATATATATATATATATATATATATATATATATATATGTATATATACAGTTAGTGTTAAAAATAGAAACTAATACTAGACATTTTAGTGCTACTTATTCAGCAAATAAAAAAATCTCCGTTAATTGTTTTTTTAACTGGAAAAATAGTCTAAACTGTGAACGATAATACGGGGAAATATACTCGACAAAATCAGTCAATGCTTTGTATAGTTTATAGAGCGTGACACTTTGACACATTCTATTAGTGGGACTGTAAGAGTTGTCTGATCAGCAAGTTACACTGCCGATAGAATTTTCTCATTCATTTGGGTTTAAATAATCTATGCTTTACCATGGACGAACTACGATAGAAAAAATATGCATGTATTCTAAATTAGAAAATAGTGACGAAATTTATTTTAAAAAATAAATTACATTATTTCTTTGGTTAAACAATCCAAAACGTTACTACCTGTTTACAGATATATAATAAAAATAAAAGTACCGACTCATATTTCTCATTCTCAATATTTTACCGACATAGTAATTTGATAATAATAATAAACAATAGTTTTGCTAAAAAGTATTTCAGATAAGTTTCATTACTGAAGTCACTAGCTTTATAACAAAAGTTATGTGTTCTGCTAATTTTAAATAAATAACATAATCTTGAAATATTAATTATAATGAAATAATTAATATCGATTTTGTTTATATGTAATTATATGTATGGTTTAGGATTTTATAGTAATTAATGAAATAAATATACAATTTCTATTTGATGTATCATGTTTGTAGTATTGTTAATAACTGTTGTTATCAAAGGTAGCCGTGGCAACTCTCACTATATAAATGTAGAATTTATTTTCTAGTAAATGTATAACCTTGCTTTTATCTTAGTTCTAAGCTAGAGTTTGTAGTAGCAACACTCAATGATGATGATCACTATGTCGTTGAAACGCGTATGAGTCAATACATGATTAATTTGTGAGTTTTGTGGATGTTTTTTTAAACATGACTTTGAGCTAAGCTCAAAGAATAGTTTATTAATTAAATTCGATTAATAATTTTAGTTTTATATGGGAGAAATACTTTTTCACTAAGGGGACAAGGTATGCAACTAATATTATAATCCCATTGGCCTTAAAATAAATGATATCATATGATTTTATTTAACAAATGATTTTTTGTTACAGAAATATATGGAAGAACAGCTGTTTTAATGTCTAGGTAATGTTTCTTTATTTATATTATTGTTAAGAATTTTTATTAGTAAGTAGAAATTGTCTTTATATATACATACACACACACACACACACACACACACACACACACACACACACACACACACACACACACACACACACACACACACACACACACACACACACACACACACACACACACAGACACACACACATATATTTATATATATATATATATATATATATATATACGTATATATATATATATATATATATATATATATATATATATATACATATATATATATATATATATATATATATATATATATGTGTGTGTGTGTGTGTGTATGGTGTGTGTGTGTGTGTGTGTGTATGTGTGTGTGTGTGTGTGTATTCTTTAATAAAAACTGTTCGATCGGTGGAAAGTTTGCAAAAATATCCCATTTTAACAAAATCATAACGCGAGTTTTACTCTCTCAATCAGATTTATATAAAAGAGAAAATAGTATTACGTGTTGAAATCACTGACCGGAAGGAGGGCTTTGCAGAGTCTCTTATTCTCCGGCTATTAAATCTAAGGTCAAATGTCATTCATAATGAGTCTTCTGGAGGTAACAAGGTTATTGACTCTATATCGAAACTGTAAACCGATGTTACACACTGCTTGAATTGACATATCGTATAGCTACTGGAGAATGTTTCCAAAACACAGGATCTAATGCTATCATTTCAAATAACAAACCATCAAAATCCTAACATCAGGTTCAAAATCATATTGTATGTATTTCTTTAACGTTTTTTGGTAAGCGTTATTCAATGATTTATATTTAAAGTATAAATTACTTGTGTCTAATACGGTGTAGATAGAAGTATAGGATATAGGTATAGACCTAAATACAGATACTATAGTAGTATGAATAAGTATAGTGAAATTTTGAGTCTATTGGGCAATAATACAAACGATTCCTTATTTCTGTTTTGTAACACCTAAATAAATAGTAACGTTTGTTTGCTGTGCTGTTAAAGATTCAGTTATATAATCAATGTCTGATGTTATTAAAAATACTCCAATATACTTACTACAATAAATTAAGTACTATAATAGTTTTATTGAAAAATTGTATTGTAATTGGTATAAAATTTCAAAGTTATACTGTGGCGGCTACAAATTTCCGTAATATTTTAACGTTATATAAATTATATAAACGTGGCATGTTCCACGTAATTGAAGTAGAACGATTCAAGAAGAGCGCTGGTCGTTGAGTGGAGTATGGTGGTCAGCGAACTGTAAAACCGTGTCAACAGAACAATACATTTCTTTCACAACCCTCCACCGCAGACGCCGAATCTCGCGCTTCCTTATTAATTTCATTATCATAAGCATTTGCTGTAAATGAGTAGACCAGGTTATAGCCAAACCGCTGCTCATCTAGGGTCACATTACCCAGTGAAACATGGAATAAAATTGCACATGTTTCCAAAATAATAACAACGACATAAATATAATATTATCTACCAACATATGACTATATTAAAAGATATAATTAAAAAACGTGATTACTGACCGCTCCATGTAGTATAAAATAGGAAATATAACAAATACACTAAAATTTTAAAATAACTACTTTAGGAAAAACATTTATAGAGTAGTTTTCAAAGAGCAGAATTTAGTAAATAAGTAGTTCAGAATTAAATAATAAATTACTAACAAAGGGATATTAAACGATCAAAATTGTTATTTTCTATATTACTTGTCAAATGAAAAAACCTATTTTGAAAGTATTTAACTCCTTTCTAATTAAATAGTCAATAGGTTAACAATAGTCAGGGCTTTGAATAAGCTTAACTGAAATGAGATAATGGTTAAATAATAAAAATTGTTGTAGTTGGGTAAGATTAAAGACGATTTCCATGCAGGGAATACCGTTTTGACTGATGGAGGTCCTCCGACACGCGTCAACGAGTATTGTAACAATGCTGGGAATTTCAAGTAGCTAAGATACTCTATATAAGTTCAGTAAGAATTATATAATTATATTTATTTACAATTAGTTTTCAAAACGTTGATAAATAAACTTATATAAATTAAATAGTATTACTAAATTTGGTAAAAATTACTGGTAAATATATAACACCATTATACCAATTAACTATAATACAATTATCTTAAAATAATTTTGTAATTTACAAAAAATTTTATATAATTTAAACAAAGTTTCAAATTAAATTTTAAAATTGATTTATTATAACTATGAATTCCAATTGAAATTCGATCTTATAAATATTCAATATAAATACACATTCGAATATTCATGTTTAGTTTTACTAAGATAATTGTAATTGAATTATCATTCCTTTAAATTACCATTATTAAATATTCTTTGGTAGGAACCATAATGTATAAATACATTAACGTTGTTGAAACTTTAGGATCTGTGACATTTACAGAGATTTGTGAGTATAGATATAACTCTTTTCTTTTCCTTCTTTCACTTATTTTCACTTTTAGCCTTTCGATATTTCCATTTTTCATTAAACCACAAAAATGATATTCTGTCGTAGCCTAAATTACATATTTTGAAATATTAAAATATTTTTAAAACAATAAAAGTAAAACGATAAATTCATCATGATATCTCAAAGGTTGCTGAACACCTTTAAAGTCAAGTAATAGATTTTTTTTAGACGAAAACCCAATCACGAGTATAATCGCCTAAATAAAATGTTATTTACAATGAAGTTTAAATAAATGAAACTAAACATAATAAAATAAAAAAATATTACTAATATTACTTATCTAAAACCAAAGATAATAAAATTATAAAAATTTTAAATATTAATTAATAATATCAGGTGTCTTAAACAGTCGATAGCCGTGGCATCGTCTCTTAAAACCACCTTTAAACTTTCTCGAAGATCGCAAAGTAAATATAAATCGGTTGGAATATGCTTGACTCGGATGGACATAGCGGGAGATCCTCAAGTAGCATCAACCATGAATGCGTAAACAATGAGTGGCTGAAGCGATGTCGAGTGGATATTACTTCCTTTCTGCGATTCTAACTAACAGATTACTTCCATGATCAGACAGTATTCCTAATTTTTCACAGCCTGTTACCATTTACATTTTGCCATTCTACATTCCAAGCAAGGAATAGTGTGTTTTTAGCATTGATTAAAAAATTTATTGCCATGCCACGTTGTGTCAATGCCACCATTTCCGTAAACTGGCGGAAATTATCAATTATTTTAACAACCAGAGGTACTGTATATAAGTAAGATGAAATATATAAATAAATAATTAAATATATATATATATATATATATATATATATATATATATATATATATATTGTGTACTGTTTACAAACGAAAAGCTTTGAACATAAATAAATAATATTTTTGTATTTGATTAGCCTATGTTGTTGTAATATATATAACATAATATATTTTTTAAATATATATATATGAATATATATATATATGTGTGTGTGTGTGTGTGAGTGTATATGTATATATATATATATTTATATATATATATATATATATATATTTAACATCAAATAATATACACAAATACAGGAATATTTAATTTATTGAATAATAAACTCAAAGCTTTTCCTTGGTTTACATTACCAACATCCTCAGGAGTTACAATACTAAGAATGATCATTCTTACTATTGTAACTCCTGAGGATGTTGGTATTGTAAACCAACGAAAAGCTTCCAGTTTATTATTCAATAGATTAAATATTCCTGTAATTGTGTATATTATTTGATCTTAAAATATTCTAACAGGAAAACACATTTTATATTCTATATATATACATAATATAATCATAGTTCATTTTATATGTTTAAACCTCATGCCTACAAGTTTAAGCAGAATGAGGTAGGTGTAAATCGAGCATCGATATTCCTAGTGTTTATAAAAGAAATATATTTATTTTTTTTAATAACTTGTTTACAAACATACAACGCTCTTACGCTTTAATAAACTTTGCATAAAACTCTTCAATCATATTTTATTGTTTGATCTTCGATAAAACGCGAGTTTGGGCTCCCTAAGGAAATCGCTTTCATGCTTTGGATATAGACTATAAACTTAAGTAAATGCGAGAAGCAAAAACTGTGAATGCCATAAAACTGAAAGATATATGAACATTTTCTCTTGATTAACAGTATTGTGTTACGTTAGGCTTACTCGTATTCAAGGTTCATATTGTTTGGGATAATTGACCATATGACCATTTCTGGGTGTTAAATGACCAAAATCAATATTGTTTATTTTTGAGGTGTACAAACACAATTTTTTTTTTGTTGTGCCGGATAATACGTAAGTCTGGAAAACTTATATCTAAACAACCGCCAAAATTAAAAAATCATGTTTTTTTTACACATGCTTCAACCGAGTGTTTGTTCAAGAATATTTCTTATTATTATAAATATTATATTTTTGTTACTGATTGATGTGTTGCTTAAATTTTCCTAGTATGTTTACAAAAGCATATAATTTGTTCCGTAATATAAAACACTTATTCACGCTATAACTTTTGTGGGCGTAATCGGTTGTACCTTTATGAACCGAATACTACCAAAGTTGATATATTTCAAATATAGTTTGGTGATATATATATTTTATTTAATTTTAAATATGAACTTTGAAATAATTTTTAAATATATATTATTATAAGTGGTTTAAACACACACACAAATAGAAATAAACTCATAAAACTACACACACACACACACACACACACACACACACACACACACACACACACACACACACACACACACACACACACACACACACACACACACACACACACACACACACACACACACACACACACACACACACACACACACACACACACACACACACACACACACACACACACACACACACACACACACATATATATATATGTGTGTGTGTGTGTGTGTGTGTGTGTGTGTGTGTGTGTGTGTGTGTGTGTGTGTGTGTGTGTGTGTGTGTGTGTGTGTGTGTGTGTGTGTGTGTGTGTGTGTGTGTGTATGTGTGTATGTGTGGGGGGGTATGTGTGTGTGTGTGTGTGTGTGGGTGTGTGTGTGTGTGTGTGTGTGTGTGTGTGTGTGTGTGTGTGTGTGTGTGTGTGTACTGAACTACGTCATTGTTTTTCAAGAATGTTAAGTCTTGGTAGAGCCTGGTTTATGAGATATGATCTCTGTCTTTAAGAATATCATCACTTTGTATTGATCTTAAATTAGTAGTTCTTATTTCCATTTTACTGTGAGTATATATATATATATATATATATATATATATATATATATATATATATATATATATAGGTACAGTTTCAAGAAATATAATGTGCAAAGCCCCTATCAAGTCTAACATTGTAAGAGTGCAACATTACCAGTTGCTAGCAGAATATATTTTAAATTAAATAATTATTTATAATAAACCGAACACTTACAATTCAAACCAAGCCACTCACGCTAACAAAAACACCCACATATACCCCACATAAAAAAACATAGGCAATAGCCTAAAAACGGCAATCTATGAGCAACTGCAAATGCATAAACAAAAAACAACTTATTATATAAAAAATACAAATACAATTAAAAATTATTTATCTAATTATACGAAATGTACATCAAGACAGATCAAAATTAATCCATAGAACAGTGAAACCGAAAATTAAACAGTACCGTTATACCAAGTAACAATGGAATTCTTATACACCTGCCACCTAAAAGATGCCGCCAGTCTCAAAATGTATTGAAAAATGAGGCTTTTATTAGTTCTCGAAGGTCGACTCACAAATGTGCCAAGTAAGATTCTTGTTAGTACATTAATTTGTAAGTGATAAATATATATATATATATATATATATTCTTTTTGTTTAAATATGTTTCAATATTTGTATTTAAAACCAATTTACATTTGGTTAACGTTTTGTTAACGTGTTTTAAAGTATAACCTCGTACTACTTAGTCAAGTACTTAACTGAGGATGAAAATATTTGACGTCAAACTAGTCTAGCTCACATCCCATATCTTCTGGTAGTTGATCACCCCAGTGATTCTTAACCTGTGCGGATAACCTTGAAACAGAGATTGTAAACCTTGAAACACTAGCCTTGATAAAACTACACACTCGAGTATCTTGTATCAGGAAAAAGGAGTAAAATATATCGCGATCAAATTATTATTACAGATTTAATTCATTGTTTGAAAGACAAGGGGTACAATCATTCTGATATAATAAACACACTTTGATACTGATATAAAACATGTATATATGTATATATATATATATATATATATATATATATATATATATATATATATAAACAATAATATTATCATTTAAGTTTGCATGTTTTGTAATATATCGTTAAATAAATATACAAGTGAGAGAGCGATATTGCAAGATGAAATGTATATTGTAATGAACGGAATAATACTTCCACAAATGATCTCCAAGGAAAATAAGTGCAAACTAACGACCTCTTCTCAACTAAACGATTCTACATTCTTCAGAAATTTATATTACTCTTATCGCGTCTTCTTTACTAAGCTAGAAGATATGAAGTCCCAATCAAGGAGTACCTTGTTCGTTCCCAGTAATTATGCATTTCCTAGAAGTTGGCATTTTTTTACAAAACGAAAACCTTGCAACTACCCTGCTGTATTTATACCATCTAATTTCTTTTAAATATATTATCGCATGGGAATAAAATAAAACAGTACATTTTACTCTATCTAGAGTTTTGATAAATATATTACCAATATTTATTCTAAGTGTTTATTTAAAATAAAATTAAAAATATCGCATTTCTAATTAAATATGCTGTTATAAACAAAATGGAAACATAAATTCGTAGGATTCTTTTACCAAAATGCTTGTATTTTGTTACCCAAGGCTGCAATTAGTCTCTAACTCAAATGAAGCAGTTTCTGAATGCTCTCCTGCAAAATTTCTAGTTTTACTCTTTCATTATTTTTATATAAATTTTAAATAATTATTAAATATTTTACAGTAAATGTACACTAATATATAATTACACCACAACCTAAAAACTTTCTCCTTTAAAATAAAAAAAACATGCTAAACACTTTGAATAAAAGTTTATATTTTTTAAAGTATAAATAGCTTTTTCATTGCTGGATAAATTGTAATATAACCGAGGTATATATATATATATATATATATATATATATATATATATATAATTCCATTTCAAGTACTAGAAATATCATTCGTTAATATATCTCTGTTCACGGCTTGTATGTGTTACATGTACGTATTAGACTACAACTTGTGATGTGGCTTTCATCTCATCTAGCTGCGTTTACATACAAGACGTTTCCTGGCCATCAGTAAATATAAATGCATGTTACAAAAGCGAGCCTGCTCCGTGTAACTTTATCTAACAACTCACCCTGGCTTTGTTATACATCCGCAACGTAACACTTCCACAAATATTTCCTCTCGATAAGCAAAGCTTGTAAACATAGAACCCGTTCCTGAAGGTTGCCAAATACTTACATCAACTCCCTCAGCTAATTATTAATATGTAGGAGTAAACAACTTTGGGTACAGATAAAAATGTCCGAATTCTGTACTAACTGAATAACTATATAATACATTTAGGAAACTTAATTACAAAAAACGTTTTTAATGATAAAATATTGTTCCTAACTAGAACTTGAATGTATTATTATTAGCCTATCCAGACTAATTGAGAAGAATAAAACATTAGTCTGTTTTAATAGTACCAATATTCGATTCAAAAGGCTAATAAGGTACCTTAAATGTTTATTACTTTCTTATGTGTTGTTTATTTTCAAAACCAACCATGTAACTAAACAAATAATTATCTATAATGTGATTAGTCATAGATTGGTGCACAATAATAATCTGATTGTCAAACTAATAGATTGTCATTAAAGATAATATTATTGATGTAACAAAAGGTTCTCAGATAGTATTTATTCGTTATAGCCAATAAAGATGTGCCTTACTTTAAAAAATGGTTTATAAAAAGGAAGTATATTTTGATTCGCATATTTTCAGAGATACAGGTTTTCATGAGATGTCTCTACAAGGGTTTATAGGAACTTTAGAATAAAGTATTAACTAATTTAAGTCATAATAGACGACCTTGAGGTTGAACTTTCCTACAACTTGAGCAACAGATTAGTCCGTTGAATACGTAATGAAGCGATTAGTTAACCTTTCCTGGGCGAGGGGACTTACTTTAGTGAACCGCCTAACTGAATTGTTCTGTAATCAGAGGGTTTTTGTAGCAATCAAAAAATAAACGTTTAAATCATAGATAAAAATAGTTAAATTATTTTAAATATTTTGTAAGATTGAAGAAGTTATAAACCACACATAAAAATATTGCTCTAAAATAAAAATGGCAAATTCCGCAGTGATAAATCCGAAGGTTTGAATTTAATTCTTTATTAGGGATAAATAACTAAACTCTGATAGATCATCTTTCTGCATCGTAACATCATGTGAATTTCAAAAAATAAGATAAATACGAGAAGATAAAGGACAAAATTTCCATCGCATATCAACTTCAGGTTAAACGTTGGAACAATTTAACAATATATCAATTATTGCGTTATGTCATATTTACCTTTTGTTTCATGAATCAGAAATCTATAATAAGAAACTGCTTTGTACAATTGATGTATTTGTAGCTATGATTAATTTAATTGAAGGTAATCTAGAAAAAGAATACAACCAAGTGAAGGAAAATGCAGTATTCATTTTTTCAAGTTATGATACAGAAGAATTATTGTATTTATTTATTTTATAAAATGAAAACTATTTTCCTAAAAGACATTTTTATATGAAAAGGCAATTTTTATTTAGTACTTTTTGAAATATTTGTAAGATTTTGGTTTAATATTTTTAGGGCGAAAGTTGAAAAAAATTAGCATATTAACAATCTTATACGAGAATTTCAAAGCTAGCTTTAAAACTAAAACATTACAATTCTCTCATACACAACTAGATTGCCATTTTTCAGAACAAAAAATAAAAGCGTGAGAAAATAAGTAGGCTACGAATAAATTTGTATCAAAGGAATCACAAAATTTATAAATATAATTAACATTTGAAGTTTTACTTTACTGGCTCTTTATATGCATTAAAATGTTCTTTATATCTATCTTTAAGATTTTTCTTAGTTTGTCCTTTATAAACTTTATTACAATGATCACATTCTAATTTATATACACGGTTTTTTTCATGCATATTATTAATATTATTATTATTCATTATATTTAATAATTTATTATTAGTATTATAAGCGAATTTTATGTTGCTACCTTTAAACAATTTTGTGATATTTTTTACTTCATTACCAAAAAATGTAAATGAAGTCCATTTATATTTATTTATTTATTTCAAACGTCTACAGGACTATCTCTTATAATTTCAATACACTATTTCTCAAGATAATATTTTATTGTTGGCTCAAGTAAAAATAGGCAAACAAAGAAGATAATTTAAAAACAACAATATAATTTTGAAAATTAATCAAAATTTTAATTATTTAAATTTCAACAAAAAACGAGTGTCGAATAAAAGTTTCAAACATTTATGTCCTTTAAATATATCTATTTTATATACACTAGAGTAGTAAAAATGTATCATAATTTGACGCACATATTTCCCTCATTGTTGACATAAAATCGTAGTAACTTACATTTAGTCATACACTTATTATTAATAATTGAAGTCTATTAGGCCTTAGTCTCAAACAAAAAGACACAAATGACCCTATGTAAAAAACAATCTTGTCTAAAGCATTAGGACACAAATGATCCTATGTAAAAACCACCGCTCGTAGAAAGGTATTTAAATTCAACGCAGAGATATATTTTAGTCAATTTTTAATAGATCATTAAGTGGTAACATTATCGGTCATTTCGTTTACATATTTCAATTGCAATACACCATATTTCTAAATATCTATCAAGCTCTAGGCTATGAATATATTTTACATCGGGGAAAAACGTCTAGTGGAAAATTTTCTATTAAGATAGCTTGAAATACATAAATAAATAAGATTAAAATAAATAATAACATGTTAAATAAAATAACATAATTAACTTCAACAATATATATATATATATATATATATATATATATATATATATATATATATATATATATATATATATGAGTTTATATATATATAAAGAACATGAGTCAAAATACAAATACAAGAATTATAATTAAATTTACATATAGCTTATATATATATATATATATGAGTTTATAACTTATATATAAGTTGTGTATACACACACATCTATATACATATACATATAAATATATATATATATATATATATATATATATATATATATATATGCATATGTTCTAAATAAATAAATAATAGCAGATGACCTCACAAACAATATACTTTTTGTCATACGCGTTTCAATGACTTATGACAATATCATCAGTGACATTTCTCCAAACTTACAAATGCAAAGAAGTGTGTAGTAGCATCACTAATGATAATGACATTAGTCATTGAAACACATATGACAATAAATCGCATTGTTTTGCGAGTTCGAGTGCAGTTATTATCTATTTATAACTTTAACTCACAAGCTAGCTCAATTAACTCTTGTATATCGATGTGATTTCGATTATATTCATAATATCTATGTTCTAATATAACTTCCATTTTTTAATATAAAGTATATTTTTCCACATATTTGTAAGACCAAGTAGGTACTGTATAATATAAAATGTCAAAAGTGAAGAAACACCTAACAGTGAAACTAATCACGTTTACTTTAAATTTAAAACCGTTTCATTGCAAGGCAACGTTTAACAATTCGTTTACAATGTAACCAGATGTAATATGGTTTCTACTTATTTGTTAAACATGTTGTTACTGTAATCTGTGGCTGACATAGATTGTTCTTTTTTTTTAGATAAACCCTTTTCTATTACTATTAATATTTTGCATACACATATAATCATTATACAGTAGTTGTAAATTTCCTTCGATGTGTATATATTTCCGCAAGTAGTCACTTGAATTTACTATTTTCTTCGTTAGCTCAATGTTCCGTGTTCGATATTGTCTTACTACTTCAAATTGTTTTCAGATTGTTTACCGGTTTAGTCTTTTTCCAAAGCTACGATGACTAGTATTTAATTAAGCACGTAAAGTTTCTAACTAAAGATCTTATTTAATAAATGATAAACTGGTTGAATATCGGGTCACAAAAGTGTACTTAATTAGTGCTCATGTAGTCCTACCTTTTTGACTCGATATTCCAGAGCTACATCATTTAATCAATGCTCATTTTTAGAGCTCAAATAAAGATGTAAAGGTTTTATTGTGGTTATGACTCAATCTTTTGAGCTAAAAAAATATTATTTTAAGCATGAGTAGATAGTGGGATGAACTGAAATGTAATTTAATTACGTAACTGTTCCTTTAATTAAAGGCTCCATGTTTTTCACTTACCTATATAATTGTCAGTACTTAAATAAATTGATATAAAAAGAATTTCTGCTTTTATCATTACACTAGAATTATAGAAGGCCAATTTCCTAATTTCCATTAGTTCACAGATTCGAAAAATCTTTACAGAAACCCACTTTCAACACCTACAGAAATCCAACAAAAACCTCTCATCGTCAACGCCCACTCTACTTACACTGAAAACAACATAAGCAAAACCATTAATTACTTAATAGATACATTGGAGCCGGATTACATCGTGTTTGTAATTTAGTTCTATCTATATTTTTAAACTTATAGGTATTAATTCTGGTTTGTAACACATAGTTATTTATTCCCATACATAGTAGAAGGATTTATGTAATATATGTCAATGTATAAATAAACCATTATTGGTGCTTATAATATTGTTGACAATTTTTAATTAGTTTGTTTTAGCTCTATTTAGGAGTTTGTATGTTTGTAGCACATGTTTCAATTTCACTTTCTTTTTTTAACTATTTTTATTTATTGTATGTGTGCGCGGTTTTAATAATTTAACAAGCAACATAATTCGTAATTATATTTGTCTAGTTTTTGTTTTAACCCTTCATTTTAGGGACAAAGGATTACCGTTTGGCATGTGTCTTTATTAAATAATATTTTATTCAATTCCTTCTATTAGTTCACACGATCTATTTACAAATTTATATATCTTTTTCAAATATTCAGTTGTTAATTAAATATGTTGCATTTATGTGCTCAACTTCAAATACATTTTCTTAAAACTTGAAGTGGATTGCCCTCAATGTTAGTATAGATTTTTTTCAAATGATAAATCATCAATAAATAAAATTATCAATAAATTTTTAAAATGTATTGAATAAATAATTTCGTTTTCTATTTATTCACTTATTGCTGTGACTCTGTCATACATATAGACATATTTAGTACATTGTAATTATTAATATAATTTACAATACTTTTACTTACAATTATTAATAGATTTTATTTAACAAAAAGTAACTAAAATAAACATTTTTTTGTAGACCTAAATGGGAATTCATTTATAAAAAATTTCATGTCAATTGTTTTTTAAAATGTTAATTTTATAAGAATATTTTTGTATATTTCAACACTATGAAAACTTAATTGCGTCCGTTGGCCTAATTCTATTACTGTAGCAAGTATTACAGAAGATATAGAGGACAATTTAAATTTAATAAACTGTTTTTAAAAGAAGATATGCTTCTAATTTGTGGATAAAATGTATCCCAAATTGCAAATAATGTTTTATAAAAAACAAAAATCTTGGTAATTTCTAGCTAGAGAAACTAGGATAGTGTTGACTGAATTCGTTGAAAACAGCTTAACCTTGTTTCCAAACAGTGAAACTGATACTACGTTGATGATATCTTACCTCTTTGTCCTTCACGTTTTCAATAATTATTAAATGAAAACTGTTTATAGTAATAAAGTGTCACTATTTATTTTCATCTTGCAGATTAAGGTTATGTTGAAAAATAGTTTTAAACATATACGCATTTCTTCAGTATATGGGTTTGAATTGACCTCAATTTTGTATTTCGTATACTATGAAATGTTTAACTCGACATCTTGACAGTAGAGCGAGTTCCGCGATTTGATTCAAAATGTCTACCCACCAGTTCTTTGTTTCCTGTGTCTTTTTTATTGTTTACGTAAGTTCTTAAGTTATTTTTTTGTATTATTTACAATACTTTAAAAATTATGTACTTAGTAAACATAATGAAGGGAAAACTAAAAGGAAGAGAGAAATAACTAGATGTAGATATATAAAAATAATTAGAAAAACAGATGAGTCATATAAATAATTTTGAGAATGCTGAGGAAGCCAAGGTTTCCAATTAGATAAAACAGTTGTAATACTAAATGATTCAATAGTTTAACCTGTGAGATACAAAATAATACTTTTCTGTTGTCCTTTAATATTTACAGCTAATAAGGTAAAGATATGTTTAACTCTTACACACAGATATTGGTTATAAACTAAAACATCCAATCCTACAAAGTAAAGGTATCTACTAAAATAATTTTCAACATTCAAAATCGTTTAACTCTTCATTCAAAATCGTTTGCATAATTATGTTTTTTGTAATGGATAATGAAAAGTGAAATTTGAAAACTTTATATAAATCTACAACACTTTGTCGTATTTATATTCATTCTTGCGTCATTCAAAGAAATCATATTGCTTTAAGGTCATTTTTGTATAACTAAATTGGTGAAATAAACGAGATTATAAATATTTCCAAGATGTTTTTATTGTAAGAATGTTTTTTTTTCAGGGGGAGGGGGCAGAATAGAAACTTGACTGTTTATTTTTGTTGGTTTCTGTCAAGTCTATTACCATTAGACGTTTTGTAACCTTTATTCATTCATTTGCTCTATGGTACTGGATTATTGGGATTTTTAAAAGATTTAATAAAAAGTAGTGAGTTATTGAAACTTTCAAATGGATGATTTGCAGCGAATTACACATTATTCTTCTACCTTATATTTTCTAATCCTTGCTGTTAAAATGACCTTTAAAGATGTGTTAAGACCCCTATTCAAGAATAAACCTAAGGCATAAGGTTCGGCTTTTATAAAAAAGAAAAATATATAATTAAATAGAAACCAAATGGTGCATTATTGGCCTCAAAAACACTTCAACACTATTGGCTTTCAATGATTGCTTCAATTAGCTGCACAATCATACATTATGATAAGGGCTGTTTTCGTAATTTTTAATAAACACTTATATTTAGAAAATGGAAAAGGGGGAGTAAGTATTGAAAAATAGAGCATGTGAGAGAAATATTTCATTTCTAATATCTGAGACCATAACTTGGTTTGAAGAGGTATTTGATGCTGGTGACTATGCTATTCCATCTGATGCTGAGTTTAATTTAATTTTTAATGCTACACCTGCGAATAGAGTTAACTATTAAAAACACTCTAATGAAACTACATCTAGCTTATTATATAATGTATTCCACAGTACAGCTACAGTAAATAAACTATACGATTTGTTAACGTCACAGAAAGTAAGAAAATTGAATTTAACAGAAATATACTATGTATCGAAAACTTCAACGCTCATATTCTTAAATTATGTTTTCGTTTATTACCCCTTTATGCTAAAGTTGTTCAAGTGTTTGTTAATTTTTTCCATTCAAAATATATTTTCAAACTATAATATGTTCTCTTGGGTTTTGTTTTAAATGACGATCTTTAATTACTATAATAAACTGATTAAACCATTACTGAAATTAAATGTTCGGTAAGTAAAAAATTATATAAACGGCATAGTTGTAGTATTAAATCTATAACTCTTCTGAAACCATTTGAATAACTTTTATTTTTTACAGCTAACAATAAATTACTAGAAAATTAAAATTTCTAATAAAACATTATAAGTAAATTAGAAAATAATTTAAAAAAACATATGTATCTACAGGCAAGTATATCTAACTTAAACTTTCAGTTTAATTTATAATGCTATTAGTTTAACACTAAGTAATAATTTAGTTTTAACCTGCTTGTACGACAAATTTTTAATTATTTAAAATATAAACAGAGTTGTAATAGTAATGATTAAATTGTTACAGAATAGAATTTACTCCACACATCGTTATTACAACCGCTGTATCTAAACTTGCAGTCTCATTTCCTTAAGAGTCAAGTCGACAGAAGCTTAAGAATCTAGAATGGATTATTATATATGTCTCTGTAATGTTCGTCGTGTTAAAAAGGCTGATAATAAATAACTACAGATTTGTATTTTCCTTATAACTAAGAGTTTCTTCTGTGTGTATCTAGTTATAAACAAATTTGTAGTAATGGCTTGTCGTTAATTATTAAAACCACTATTTAAACAAATTTTTAGAGAAGAAAGTTTTTGTTGAGAAAAACAGTTTTTTTTAATATCCTGGCAAGTGCAAATCCCGAAGTAGTATTTTTAAATTGAGACGGGACCTGTTTAAAAAGAATGCATTAGTCAGTAACATTCAAAAAATTAATATCAAAATAATAATTGTTGGGGGAAAATAATTCCCTTACAAAATAAAACTGCAATAAAAGCCCAACAACCTAAGACTAGGATTACATTTTGTAATGAAACGTTCAACGTAATTCCACTTGTATTTAAATGTAAGAAATACCGTTTCTCGTCATATTATATCACAACAAACAGCTTAATGAACACATATTCCAAAAATCGAGGTTAATTGCAGGATGTAGCAAGACGTTTTAGGTTTCTCAGGATACCATTTCCTCATTAAAACTTCAGAATTCCAATTCAACGCTCAATGAGTAAATTGTTTCTGTTTCTTTGATTGTAAATTTCAACGAAAGCTTGTTCATATACGGCGACACAATCATGTCCAAGTAGTTTTTAGGTATGATTCATTTCGGATACCCTACAATGCACTGTAATTAATTGTAAGTACTGTGAGTATTACATAAAGTGAATGTATGTATTATATAAAAATACCATCAGATTACGCTAAACGTTTTGAATTAATTGTGAATTTGTTATTGTTGTTGAAGGGATTTTTTTCATTCACTAAAAGGACGAACGAATTCAAGTTAGGAGACTGAATAGGTTTTGTTTTTTAACCACGACGTCAAAGTCTGGGTATTAGAAGCAAAATATTAAATTCTTCCTTTGAAGTGTAGATATTCACACATACATTTGTAAATGTTTGTGATTCAAGTTGTAATAATATATGGAATGAAATAAACGATTCATATATTAGGAATAATATAAATTGTACTTTTGTGTTAAAAATAGAACATTAAGTGAATATGATTTATGTATATATTGACTATTTCGTTACCAATGAGTGATCTTAATAATTTCTAGTGTTGAGTGTCGCTTAATAAAATTGAATTTAAAAGAAAACTATTCCGATTTTATTGGTTTTATTTACATTATGCTTTTCAGAATAAAATTCTCTACAAATTTATTCCGTAACTTTCTCT
The DNA here is from genome assembly GCA_036971475.1 of Prosapia bicincta. Classification (NCBI taxonomy): domain Eukaryota; kingdom Metazoa; phylum Arthropoda; class Insecta; order Hemiptera; family Cercopidae; genus Prosapia; species Prosapia bicincta. The sequence continues at coordinate 207,325,121 of JBAIZL010000002.1, read as the reverse complement.
CTTTATAGGCAGTGTAACGCAGTTATTGTAGTCCAACCACAGAAAAGTGAGTTTCCTAACGAACCTTTTGCTTTACCCCAACTTTCGCCTAACCTATTCCAGAAAGAGTTCTGGTATAGGTTTTATGCGATTTAGCAGATCCTTTTTACATAAAAATGATCTAATTAACAAACTCAATAAACGCCCTAAAGATTTCAGTGTGAGCTAATTTCACTGAGGAAGCTGAACTTTAGGTGAAATCTATGACCCTGTATAACTCGCTAAAGATGTTTTTCCGAACCCATGTTTATAGGAACTTTTCCCGTAATTTTATTGAGAGGAATAAGCTTGTGGAGTATGTCAGATTCAGCCTGGAACATCCTGTATAATAGTATATTTCAAGTTTTAATAGGAAATTTAGAAAGTATTTTTGTAGTCTGCTCAAACACTGCACACTTGATACTTACTTTACAAGACGACGTAGTAACGATAAATATATATTATATGTATCTATATTATATATTTATACTTTTTGTATATTATGTTTTATATTTATATATATACATAATTGTAAAGTTTCCTAGTATCGAATTTTAAAAGTTACTAAACACGAAAACATTATTAATATATATAAATATATATATTATATATAAATATAAATAAATATATATATATATATATGTATATGTATTCAACAAGAAAAATTAATTCATCTAAGGATTAATATATATATATATATATATATATATATATATATATATATATATATAAAAATACAATGGAAAAATATGATGAAGATACTATCTGGAGTACATCCGTTCATTCTGCAGTCCATAAATTCGCAGTTCCAACGTTTCGCTAGAATCTCATCCAGCATTGACGAGGTGAACCCAACAACAGTAAAAGAGCGAGTAACTACTGTTGTTGGGTTCACCTCGTCAATGCTGGATGAGATTCTAGCGAAACATCGGAACTACGAATTTATGGACTGCAGAATGAACGGATGTACTCCAGATAGTAACTATTCATCATCATATATATAAATATATATATATATATATATATATATATATATATATATATATATATATATAAATATGGTGATATGTTTTCTTGTAATATAATTAATAAATTACAAATATTTCAAAAACAAGAATACTTTTAATGAATATATTTATTCAAAGGTTTTCGCCGATTAAATAGTATCAGCATCTTCAGGAAAATAATTATCTAATGTTAATTATCTTAATAAAGTTTAGATAATTATTTTCCTGAAGATGCTGATACTATTTAATCGGCGAAAAGCTTTGAATAAATATATTCATTAAAAGTATTCTTGTTTTTGAAGAATTTTTAATTTATTATTATTATTATTATTATATATATATATATATATATATATATATATATATATATATATATATATATATATTATAAAAAGATCAAATAATTACACATTTAAATATTTTACTAATAAATAATAAAATATCAAAGAAACATGTCTTAAATTTGAAAAAAAAATTGTTTTTAAACAAAATGCAACTTTCAATGGGCATTTTTGTACAGGTTGATACATAAATTAACAAATCATCTCGGCCCTGAATACAGTTTCCTAGGCTTAGAATATAAATTAGCAAATTCCTTTCTCAGATCGTATATTTTGCCCTTAATGTACATTTGTGTTGCTCTTGCCGTTCTGTGTAGCTCCAGTAACTTTTGTTTCAATTAAAAAGTTTTGATCTTAAAATGTCCCTGTCGAGAACAACTTGGGTTGAAACTTTGGTAATAAAATGTGACAAGTATTCATTGTCCTCTAAAACATGAATATGGTTTACCTCTTAGTGCACTTAAATAATTTATTTGTTTCAAAAATGACTCAATTATATATAAATGTATGTTAGGGAAATGTATTTTTTCGCATTTAATTAACTCTAAGGCTGTTGTAATAAGGCTTCAAGTATTGTATCAATAACTAAACGAATCAAAATATAATAATATTACTGTATAGTAATAATCAGAGTCCTAGAGTCTAAAAATATTAAATTATTCATTTACCCCAAAATTTATTCACAATGATAATATTACGAAATATTCTCGGTACCCGTAACTTATTAATTATTACAGAGATTTATAGGAGGTGCTAATAATTAGATTCTCGTATAATATTAGTCACCGCTTAGGTTAGGTAAATATTTACTGTTGAAGTCGTACTTAACATATTTTAAAAACCACACAATAAGAAAGCATGCACCACAACGAACTAGTAACTAAAATAACATAATTGCCAGTCATGCCAATAAATAAATCTATTATATAGGATTTACAATGTAATGCAGTATGCAAAAAAAGGCAATATAATAAAAAATATTAATCCGAACTATTAGCTAATAATCCATTGGGAATATTGACATATAATACAACCAAATAAGAGCTTTAAACACATAAGGTACAAATAATAGCATGCCAAACATAATATCATATTCCTAGAGATATATCTCGATTGAATATAGAATATATACAGAGTTCATAAAATTCCCCTTGGGAATAAAGTAAAGGGAAAGAGAGAGAGAGAGAGAGAGAGAGAGAGAGAGAGAGAGAGAGTGTGTGTGTTTGTGTGTGGTGCGCATTTGTGTGTATCTAAAATTATTAGTAGTTATTATTTGAGAAATATATATGAGAAATTATTATGATATATTTGACAAACAATATTGATGATATTCTAATGAATTAGTTGTTTTTTGTTACTACAATAATCTGAACAGATTTTGTATGGGTTATTTTAACTACAAAAATGTTTCACTGGTTTTCAACAAATATAAATGTATGTGTTTGATAAAATGAAATAAATTCCATTGCTTACAGATTTTTTTTTTACTTTCTAATTCATTCAAATTTCAAACTATTATACTTTGTCAGCCCATTAAAGTAATATACACGTACCAAACTAATTTATGGTATATCCCCAAAGAATGTAAAACTAAATCAAAACAAGTAATATAAACAAATCTTTCATACGTCAATTACTAATTCGGTCAACTAAGAAGAATGTTATTGACTTTGTAATAAATAATTACAATTAATATAAAGTAACATAACATATGCGTTAACATAACACAGCTGTTCGACCACATATTCTATAATACAAATATATCTTTTTTATGACATCATATGTTACCACATATTCTAAGCCAAATGAGACAAAATATATAAATTGCATACTTTGCCCTTTTTGTGAAAAGTTTTTTTCCTATATGAAAGATTTATTAATGAAATGATATTTGAAAAAAAGATATTAACATTAATTGTCATCCACTACAATTAAAAAATTGCATTTTAAATTAAGTGGATAAATAAAAAGTATTTTATAAACGATTGAAAATTGGAACAGGTAATAGAGGGAGAATGTCAACAAATATAATAAATTATATAATTATATATATACTATTGATATTACATTATAATTTTCCCGCATCATTAATATAATAGCTTTTATCAAGTTTAAAACAGTAATAAAAACACTTCAAATGAACAAGGTCTATAAACTAGTCTCATTGTGTAAACTATATTATTGTTTACAGTTTTGAATTGTTCTTACTAGCTAAGCTCTAATTTACTTAAAAATCTATTTAATATTATCAAAACATAGCGGTAATTTAAGATAGGACAAATTTTGGGATTCCGTTTTTTATTCTAGTTCTAAAATTCGAATAATAAAAACATTTTAATATTGTATATACAAATAAATTAAATCTTGGACTGTACCCTCTAAAGACATTGAATATCTCTTGAATATTGATAAAGCAAGTTTGTTTTCATTTTGGTTTTGGAGCAACTGTATCAACTTTACTTAAAAGTTATAAAAGAAAAACTTTTATAAACGACTGAAATGTACTTTTGCTCTACTTGCAAGGCTAGGTTTTAACGGTAATGGATACAGTGGTCACGTAAAGAAAAGGCTAAAAGTGAAAACATTATTTAAATATTTACGTGTTCAGACTGCCCTACTTATATTCCAGACACTACTGTTAGCTCTTACACTATTAAAATGCATTGCAAGTACCAACGCTAGATACACCCGAGTATAAATCCCACTTATACAGCAAGAAAAAAGATAACTTGACTAACTTTGTCTAGGTTGATTAGGTTCAAAAATGCATATTATCACAGGTTATGTGCAATTTTAAGATGTTTAGTTTTTTAAGACCTGCTTCAGAAAATATACATTCGATAGTGAGATTATTGGTTTAAATACTTTGTTTGTTGTTATTATTATTTGCTCCAGTTTGTACCAAAAAATTTCTGACGTTGAGGTTTTACAAAGTAACTACTTTGACTAATTTTATCTAGGTTGATTAGGTTCAAAAATGCGTATTATCATTGGTTATGTGCAATTTTAAGGTGTTTAGTTTTTAATACCTGCTTCAGAAAATATACATTCGATAGTGAGATTATTGGTTTAAATATTATAATTGTTGTTTTTATTATTTGCTCCAGTTTGTACCAAAAAATTTCTGACGTTGAGGTTTTACAAAGTAATAAAAATAGGAAATAAATAGCTTGTTGTTCAACAACTGCGTGGGTTAATGTAGTATATAGCGATTACGTTATATATAAACCAAAAGATTTCGTGAACTACCGAAAATTGGGATCAAAACGTGTATGAAGTGTAGTGACATCTGAATCGGAATTACTTGGCAAAATTGAAGTAGCTTTCTATAAAACTTGTTCTACATCTTCTTCTCGCTTACAAATTTCACCTCGCTATTTTAAATGTGCTAAGGCAAAGCGTGATATTACAATAGGCCAATGACTATTTCTTGCAGAATTTTTCAATTCTATTTCTATATGATATAATTATGTCAAGAAAAGGTTAGTTGACAATAGAAATGATTTTCAACCGGAAATTACTAACATCCAGTTACCATTCGGTGCCACAGATGGGTTAGCGTAGAATAACCCATTTAGATTATACGTACATCATGAATTGTGATGGAAGTGTGATCTTTCAATAAATAAGTATGGTTACACTCAGAGAATCAATCGAAACTATTTAAAACTCTACGTTTGCATAACCTGACTAATATAGAATTTTAATGATCAATGACATATTTCGGGTGTTCATTACACACTAATTACTTTATTTACTTTTTGATTGTTTGTTAAAAGCCTATAAAACTGAACTCATAAAATGTTTACGTAAAATAAACCCCCCAGAAAGTGATATATTCTGTCTGCAGTGGTACGTTAGATTTGGTTTACGGACCTTATTTTAGTAATCAGTGGATTTATCATGTACCCAACGCCTGACAGTTAAAAAACATCTAAACAATTATCTATCCTGTAACACTATACATTAATGCGGGTATAAGGAATTCTGCAGTATCAAGCATATTAAAAATATGAGTGCATAAATAAGCATCAACTGTAATTTAAAAAAAAAGTGTATCCATTAATTTAATTATGCAACAATTAAAGTCTCTGAATCAACTTTTAAATGTTTTGTGATTTTGTCTTAAGTAACTTTGAACCATATTGTTTTCTTTATATATTATTTTATTATGTTAAGTAAACTGTTTTTAACTATATAAAATATTTAGTTTTATTAAAAAATGTATATTTTTGTCAATATAATGAGTCTCAAACCTTATTCGAATAAATTAACTATTTATTGTTTATAAATGTACTGAAATGAAATATTATTAGTTGTATATTGAGTTCTTTGATTTAGATTGAAACTGACAGTTTAATAAAGTCAGCATTATTTGAACCTCCTTTTCCTTTTACCACCCAATACCTTGGGCAATAATAATGGTCAATTTAACCCTGAATTTACATTCCCTATAAGGGTTCCCACATGTTCTTCTCTACCAATACCCTAAACCCCCTACCCAAGTTTTTCTTCTAGGCTATGAGTTGTCCTCCTAAGGTTTTGAGCTGAATTGCTTTCTGGTTCATCTCATACTTATTATTTTTCAAGACATGATTGAGATACTTTATCTAAGATTTATAAAATGATTACTCTTGGGCCTCTCTTCTATCGTACCCAAAACTTCTATATTTACAATTCCCACCAAAATAAGTGATTATCATTGAATCTGAAGAGACCTCATTGTTCCATGGTGTAGTTTTAATGGTATCCTCTCAGCAACTGAGCTTGAGAACCGGACTCCGGCTAAGCCCGTTTTCCTTGTTGACTCTAAGACCGTTATCCGGAACATCTCTGGCTACTGTAGAAGAAAATTAAATACTCTCAAAAATGCCAAGTGGGCTTTTAATTCCAGTGGAATGCCGATCCTTGTAAATATCACATGGTAATGGAAAGGGTGATTAACTAGCTAGGCGGGGAATAATACCCCTTTAACCTGAGCATCTGAGTTCATTACAGTGCTCCAGATCACAAATAAAGACGTCCACCAAAATATGGAATCACGTTCGATTAAGGAAACTCTCAAGCAGGAAAACTGTGGGAAGGTATTGTGTTGGGGAGACCAATTCATCATAGCTTTCCCCGAGCTGTTATCGTTTGCAGCATTCAGATTGAGGACTGGTCATGAACATTGCTGTGCACCTCTTTAGGTGCAGCGTATGATTCTATATCCTTTTTCACTGCTTAGAGTTTGTTTGTTGATTCAGCACGGTAATTTTTAAATCAAATTTAGTTTCAATTGTTTGTATTTCACCAAGTTACTAGGTTAACTCAAACTATTTTAATTTGTATTTTTTCAAGCTTTAAATAATTTTATTGCTCAACTAATGTCTTGATTTAATTTAACTTCCTGGGTTCTCACTCAATTCCTCTTGAAATTTCTCCAACAATTGTTCTAATTTTTTCCTTTAAAAAAATTCGTTATATAAATTAGATTTATTTTAATCCTGAATTTTTTCTAACTTATTTTTATATTGTGGCTCTATCTATGCTTTATGTTTAGAGTAGTGCTAACCTTTTCTTTATTAATTTTTCTTTCTAGTTTTCCAGTTAACAAACAAGTTCTTCTTTTTTTGTTTTGTATTCTAATATCCTTACTTTCCTTATAATGTTTCCTTTAAATTTTATTATTTTTCCCTTACTTTTTTGTCGGTTTCGTCCCTTACAAGCTTACAAACCTTAATGTTTTCTCCCGGGTTGAATGTCCGATTTTTTGGACATTTGAGATTTTAATTTTTGTCAGCGTTTTGCTGCAATATCACTATTATATTATTTTTTAAAGCAGGTTTGGGCTTAGGCCCGTTTTTAACCCATCCTTATTTTATTTCCCTCTTGCTGTTCCCTTCCTACACTCTCCGGTCTGCTTTGCTCTTGGATTCTACTCCATTTTTTGGAACTCCCTTCTCCCTTTAAATATCTCCTTCCTCTACACTTTTTCCCACTTTTCCTCAATTTTTAAACTTTTCTCTTTCTTCTACTCTCCTACTACTCCTCCTAAATTTTCAGAATTTTCCATTTTCCCTAACCTTGTTTACTGCTAAATGAATATTTTTTAATTTTTTCTATCTTCTTGTAATTTCTTCATCTGTTTCTAACCCTTTCTCTTTAATATTGTTCTTCCTTTACCTTTCCTATAACTTTTTTTATTTTGGAACTCATTGTTTTCGCACTGATCTTGTTGAACGGACGAAACAAGAGATATTTGGGATTCACTTTCCATCTTCTCACCGAGACGCTAACGGTCTGAACCTTCGGTAGGGGTCACGACGTCAGCCAGATGGTCGGCTGCCGCCGGTACAGGCTCCTCCTGTCCTTCGCCTAGGCCAGTCCACCTCCCCTTTTCTACGATACTGGTTATTGGTGTATCTAGCCTCTGGAGATGACCTTGTCGGACATTCAGATGGCCTTTTAGGCTTTCTGCTACTTTTCTCTTTGCACTCTTTCCGTTTAGCACTTTCGTGCTTTTTTCTGCTTTTCTTATTTTTTAAATTTATTTATTGGAATTACGTGGGTCTCTATTTCTCCTCTGAGCCCCTCTTGCCATCTATCTCTGTTCTTGTATAAACACGAGACCCTTCTGTAGCATTTTTTGTTCCGTAGTTAGGATTAATAAGTGCAGGATTAGGGTTTTGAGGGTACCTGGTATCTTTTCAGTATTTGGTTTTACCATAGGATTGCCTAGAAGTGCTAGGTCTTAGGTTTGGTATGGCCTTCTCAGTATACCTTCGCGGTATGTCCCTTCCATTTTGTCCCCTATGTCCTATATTGGTCTCTACCCCATTTAAGAAAACTATTGCATTTTCCATTGATTCTCAATTGAACCTAAAAGCTGGCATTTCAAACTTCTCTCCCAAAATGCATCATTATTTTATTTACCAAGTATCTTTCAGGTTTTGGTGGATCTAGGTTTTTCGCTATATTTACCATGACTACAAAATATTTCGACCGGCTGTACGGCCCCATCTCAAATATATCCCGGTATCCAGTTGTTTATTTTCTAGGGGCCAAGAAATCCCAGTACCGACCCAGAAACGTAGCTTTAAACATCTCCTAAGTATCTGCTGACTACTGTATTGCCTTCCACCACGCTTCTGACGTTCCTCGTAGGTTCCTAAGAGACATCCTTAAATTGGTAAAAGAAGTACTGTCAATACTACTGACATTTTCTTATACTAATGGTAATTTGTTAATTTCTAACCAGTTTCACTTGCAACACTTTATGCTGGGTTAATTTCTATATCTTTTCCTACCCAAAACTAGCTAGTGATTTAATTTTTCTATTTTAGTATTCAAACAAACATAGCGGTCCCTTAATCATAATTACGGTAACGTATAAAACCCTTAGGTATTTATTTATTAATTCTGACCTCTTTATTTCTTCGCAAAGAACATCGTTGTTTATCTATATATTCATTTTATTTTACTACAATTTGTGAACAGCCCTTTTAATGCATTTTCTTTACATCTAATATAAATAAAGTCATTATTTTTATAACATAGTTTATTCATTACGTTTATTAGATTTAAAAGATTTACTTGAATTTTCATTTTCCCCAAAAATAATTTTTATGTACAACATTATAGATTTGAACATGAAGAAAGCAACTTCGTTTTAATTCGTGCCGTTTCCTGTATCCTGCGCGATTCCACAGTTTGGTCTGTCCAGATTTTGTCGCATTAAGCTTCACTCCATGGTCTTCTACCTTAGCTCGTTCGTTTGTCGCGTTTTGTCGTTCGTTTGTTGCTCGTTCACCGCGAAATTAATTTTTAAAAATTACAGTTCATATCCCGGTTTTTCTAAATGAGTTTCACTGATTTTATTTTCGATTTCAAAAGAGTTACTTTATAACTTGATGTGAAATTTGTATTGTTTTTAAATTTAAAAGTTTTTATTTTACCGAATTGTAATGTCACTCTCTTTTAAAACCAATTTAACGTTTATAATCTTTGGAAACCTCCGTTTTTAGATCTATTTGAAGTGCACTACATTTTGTATTAATTTAGCCCATTTTATGGACCGAAATCTTTTTAAAAGGCTTGAGAATCGCACAGTTACATTATGCAACCACCATTTCCCTGCACTTAGCACTTGATGTTAGAATTAAAAACTTTTAATTTATTTAAAAGCTGAGTAAGATGAGAGTCGTCCAGCGTTGGCCGCATCTCCAACGCATCTCCATATTTTTTAAATTTAAAATTTCCGTTGTAACGCTTAAATTCTCAAGTTAAGCCCGTTACAGTGTGTGTGTGTGTGTGTGTGTGTGTTTGTGTATAAACCTCTTGTAAGTGTAAGGGTGACGGTTGGATCAATGTCAGTGGAACAATAAATAATTTGGACAACGCCCCGCTGTCAAACGGCATGGCATTCATTAGTCCCCTAGTTTTTCACTCATGTGATGAAGCCGCCTTTCACACGTTTGAAAAGATCCAGTTCTATTTGAAAAATAGGATTTACGAATTAAAATGTTGGTAGTATTTAGTCACATGGAAAAATGTGGCTTACACTTTTAAACAAAATATGAAGGTGAAGAAAAATCTTGTATAATTAGTTCAATATTAGAATGAGTTGTATTGCTAAGTCAATGAACTGGATTAGATATATCTCTTTTTATAGATCTAAATATAAAATCCAGGAGGTATTGGACGTTCGGTATTTATGGGTAAAAATAATAACAACAAAAAAAATATTGCATTTTATCAATTCCTTTACTGTCACAAAATAAAAGTGAAAACTCAATTAAAATGCATCTAAAATAACAATTAAATGAATAGAATGATTTATATTAACAGTGTAAAAATCATAATTTATAAAGTGCATTATAGGGTTAATACATAATAACGAGTGTCTACACAATATGTAACTTGAATGCATACAATTTTATATAGATATATAATATAATAATATAGCCAATTTTCAATCATAAAATTTAGATGTCGCTATGAATATAGAGTTGTAAACGTATAATTTATGAAGTTAGTACTATATCCAGTCTCTCGTATTCACCATTGTTTTACTTGATACTCTACCCAGAAAACTTCACAAGGTAATAATTCTATACCTGGTGCCTAATTCTATGTTGGATCAGGCCCTTACAATATTATTACGAGTTTTGATAGAGTTTTGCAGAACGTCTTTCCAGTTTTCACTCGACAAAGAATTCCAGTGTGTAATAACAAGTTATCCTTTTGTAATAACTATAACTTGTAATCTATTTCGTATCTCCTTATATCTGTCTTCCAATTAAATGATTGAAAGCTTTATTTATTATTATTCCTCAGACAAATATGTAGGTGGCTCTACTGATTTATAGCGGAATAATGTGATAGTAACGAAATTAGTAATTATAGCACGTAATATAAATATTATGGTTGCAAATGAGAGAACAACGAAAGTATAATAGTTATGGCCAGTGGCTTCACCTTTACAGTTGATGTACATATATTTCAAAACGTATGTTCTATACCCTCACCCGTTACTAACTTCAGATCTTGTATTGAGTACAAAACGTAACCTCTGACATAAGGTTAATCTCACAAGTAACATCTCTAACGCCCAGTTACCTACTTAAACTAATGATTATATCGTTGATTATATGAAGACTTTCACTAAAATATTTCAAACATTTCTCCCAAATAACGTCTTTGTAGGATAACAATTTTATTAATTGCTAAACCATCTAAGATCTTACTAGGATAACCGGATTTCCTCAATAAATAAAAACAAATTTACTTTGAAAATGAAGTTCAATATAATGGAGCACTAACATTTCCCTTTTTATAATGTAAATTTTACAATGTTATATTTTTTAATTACAGTTACAAATAAAGATCCCATATTAGGACTAGCGACAATATACACATACAACGTCCAAGGACAACAATATACCATATACTACTATTCTTGAGACCAGTGCTCATGACCTGTTTTAGCACTTGATTGCTGCGAATACTATAATGTAACTAATGATATATCTTTCATTGATATTTTTTTTATAAATATTTAGACCTAACAATAAATGGATTAGGAGTTTTCTCGATAATTACCATCATATGGTTTAACATACAATGTCATCAAATGTATTGTATACATTTGCAGATTTCAATTATAATAGGTAATTGCTTTCTTTTAGTTTCATAAAATATCTATTCCATCGTTTTTTTTCAATTTACTTTGCTGAGTGTCATTTCTGTATAAGATGTTTTTAAAAAGCGTTGAAATCTACACATGTAATACATTCCAATTAATTTCATGAACTTCGCATTTAACCTATATTTTGCCTCTATTTATTTTGTTGCATAATATAACTGTTAGTATCCTACATGTATATGATTTTTATCTATAGCAATGTTTCGGTAATATTTCTCGACGTAGGCTATTACGTTTACGTTGTTATATGCTGGAAGTACTGGTTGTTTTGCACTTTTCATTACCCACAAAATTATATCAAGCTTTCTAGATGCTTTATTGAAGACTCATAAACTTTAATAATTTGTCTTATGGTCCCTTCAACAATTGTAATTTCAATCTCAATGAGCTGCAGTCCATTCATCTCAATAAACTATGAAAATACTAGTTCCACTGCAAGTAAATTATTTTCCCTCGATAATCAACACTCAACACTCAACGCAAGTATAAACCTTACCAGATTTTATCTCGCAGGGAAACGATTACATACAGGAAAGATGCAAGGTTTAGTAGCACACGACCAATGTAGAAAGTAGTAGATCTCATTTAAATTTTAACAAAACTTGATGATGTGTACACTCAAAAAATATTTTTGTTGAATACAAATGCTGTTGTTACGTGAGCCAAGTAATATTTTTAAAAAAACGTTACTTGTCCCACGAAACAATGCGATTTTTGTCTAACAAAAGTTTTGTTGGACATTTTACCGACTAAAATCAAGACTCTTCCTAAAATTTATGCCAGGTGTTGGAATACAATGTCAAACAAATATATTTAGATACACATATTGAGATTTTCTTTTTTTGTATTTAAAAGTACATTTATATTAATACTTTTGTTTTTTATATTTTATTACATTTAAAATTTGTATATAAGTACGAGGATAATTACAATGCGATACAATCAGTAGGAAATATATATTTTAATGATGGAAAAACGTTGTGATATTCTCACCAGTGAAAAAGCTACAATATTATTTGTAGTCGATATTTTTAATCAGGATTATCGTTTGTAATAAGCTCCGCGATGAAATGTTGAAACTATTCCAAATTAAATTGGTTCGAAAAAACATGTATAAATAAAATTGAAATATAATGAAAACTTAAAATATCTAATCGTTCATACGTCCTAATTTTCGTTTAACATACTAGAACCATCTGACGACAGATAACGAGTCACCTGATACTAGCCTCAACACCTGTTACCTTTTTTGATTACACAAAATGAAAAGATTATTACTCTTCCTCCAAGAGCAAAGAGATTTATCGCCATGGCAACGGCCTCTCGGCAGAGGAATGTCACATCAGGCGTAATTTTCTGCTTGTGTACTTTAATAAAACCTCAAGTCGATGAATCCAAAAAATAACGAAACGTGGGGTGAATTTTAAATCAAATACCTTATATATCTATTTCTTTACGTTTCAATAATTTTCCATTTATTTATGGAAACGTAAATATTAAACGATTTATTCACTGTTATGTAAATATATTATTCACAAATTTAAACATAAATGTTTTTAAAAATTAATTATACTTTTATATTATCGGTTTATTAGTTAAGAATAGTTACATATGCCTCGAAATTATTACAATAACTATTTTTACATATTCAACTGATATGCACACGGAGTATAAGGAATGGAGAACTGTTCCAGTCTTGAGATGGATACGCACTTAACTAGATCTCAGCGGGTGTACAAAAACAATTCTGCATAAGCATAAACTAGCCCAGCTGAGGTGTTTCTGTCCCTTACGACAATGTACGATTTCTTACCAACTCCACAGGACACACTGTAAGCGACATGGTTTTCCAAGAAGGTTTTATCTTTGACATTAACAAGAACCTTGTCGATAGTGATGTTAGGTTTGTAGACAGAACATATACTATGTTTTCTAAAGGTCTGACAATCCTATCAGTGATCCTTCTAATAAAAGGCAGGAAAACAGTACCAGTTTTCTAAGTCTCTCTTGGTTAAGAAGGGTCAAAATGATTGTGTTCACCATTCGGTCTACAGAAAACCGACTCACATCAATAGATATCTTAACGCTGAGTCACATCCCCTCCCAGGCTGTTGCTGACACTCTCTTCTCTCGGTCTCACAAGTTAAGCAACATCCATTCAAGGGAGAATGGACTTATTACTATGAGAGAGGTCCTTAGAAGCAATGGATATAAGGAATATGACATTGTTAAAGCGTTACGTCACCAAAGTGTTCTTCCGGTTGACGTGGACGAGAGACAGGCTGTAAAAACTGGTACTGTTTTCCTATCTTTTATTAAAGGGATCTATGATTGGATTGGCATATTGTTTAGGTCGCATTTTATACGTACTGTCTACAAACATAACATAACCCTCAACAAGGTTCTTTTTAACACAAACGTATTATCTTCTTGGAAAGCCATGGCGTTTACAGTGTTTTTGAGGCGTTTGTAAGAAATCGTGAATTGCCCAAAATAACCGATGCATCACAGCTACGCTTGACGAAAATTAACCCTTGACCTCAAAGACAAGCAGAAAACGTTGACTCTGTACGGACACCCAAGCGATACAGGATACACCAATGATTACCAGTCTTGCGAACAGATTGCTCAAGTGGAAAACTACAGTTTTAGAACTATCCGTGATGCTGTCGAAGTAGAGAAGCAAGGGATTCTTAACAAACGCAATGATACTTTCAATATGCCGGCGAAATTGATATGTGTCATCAATAGATTTTATCGACAGAAAGGTGAACAAAATGAAAAGAATGTGAGTAATTGTTTGGGTCAAATGTGTGTGTGTGTGTGTGTGTATTGACGTCAATTCCAATATTTATAGGAACAGAGTTTTCTGCGCGAGAGATGAGATTCTAGGGAAACTTCGATTTTATTCACTGCAAAATAAATGGATATGTATGTGTATATATATATATATATATATATATATATATATATATATATATATATATATATATATATATTTATATATATAATATATAATCCTTAGATGAATGATTTTTAAGTGTTGAATATGTATGGTGAAATAACACAACTTTCATGAATATGCTGTAAATTAGGGAAAAGCTTCAATAAATAATAAAATGAAGTAATATGATCTTGTTTATGAAAGTTGTCTTATTTCACCATACATATTCAACAAAGAAAATTAATTTATCTAAGGATTACAATATATTTGCCTATGAAGGATTTGATGAATAAAGTAATTAACTTTAAAATAAACAATATAATAATGATATACATCATCATGATATATCAATAAGTGAATAATATCTACAGTTTACACAACTTACTATTCAACTCAATACTTGGCAAGACTCAATATTGATATAGTGCATCAGACACACTTCTTATTTGGAAACAAATATAAAAGGAACTTCTACTGATAATGGTTAAAGACATATCGAAATTAGATTGAATTCAATGAATTTAACAATCCATTTTATTTTATTGAATCTATAATGTACAAATGTAAGCTGAAACCTAAAATCATATCATTTATGAATGTACATTTAATTTAGTTAAATGAATGTTTGTATAGTTAAATGAAACATAACAAGGCTTAAACGGTCATTAAGCTTATTTATATTGTTAAAGATTAACATAAATAGTATTATATAGAAATATAAATAAAAATACATGATTTTCAAGTGTAAATGCAAATACATATTCTTACATTAAATCAAGTATTAATTCGGTTTTAATCATTGGCATGAAGATATTATTTTTAGCACATGGAATGATATAATATTTTAATAATATTTTACAAATAAATTAACATTACGATAATATATATTGATAAATACTATATTGTAATACAAATACTGAAAATTAATTATATATTAATAAAATTCTTTAAACGAACTATAATATTAGATAATCTATATAATATAATTTAAAATACATGTAGATATACATATATAGGTAAATATTTGGATAATATAAGTTATTAATATAAAAACGTATATTGTAAATAATTGCACTATGTTTAAGTCAGTACATTTTGGTACATTACAAAAACAAATTATATCAAAAAAGGAAAATTAAATTGATGAGAAATAATTGTAATATATTTTTCAATAAAACATGTATACAATTACAAATTATACCCAAATATTCAAATATTAACATAAAAAATAAAGATAAAGCAGCAAAAAAAACTAAATTACAAGCGAAGAATATATGGATAAAAAATATAATCAATGTATTATATAAAAGAAAGTAAATAACATATGAAATATATAAATTAAATTTAGAATTAGCAAATACGTTACATATAATAAAGTGGTAATATATATATATATATATATATATATATATATATATATATATATATATATATATATATTTATAAGGAAATTAATATAAATATTAAATATCTCTAAAAAATTAAAATAAATAATATGAATAATAAATTAGATAAATTAAACATATATAATGAAAAAAAACAAAGTACACGAAGAAACGCATCATAAATTTTTCCCAAGTTTAATCAATTTAACTAACATTAATTTTACTAAAAATGAAGAAAAAATATTAAAAGACATTTTATAGTCAACATAAAAAAAGTTTTAATAATGACATTAATAATATTGTAATAGATACAGAAATCGCTATAAATAAATTATAAGAAAATGACCAAGAAAAGGTAAGAATTAATGCAGCAAATGTAATAGCTAAATTAATATAAAAACATAATGATTATAAAATAAAAAATTATCAAAATAAATATCAATATACAATTTAATAATCCTAATCAAAAATTACAAAATAATAACTTGTGTACAATAAAAGCGATGCTGTGGTTGTAATAAACAAACAAGATTACATAATCAAAAATGAAAAATATATTGTAGATAATATGTTTATAGAACTAAAAAAAGATACCACGGATATATATCAAAATGAAATAAAAGGTATTGTGAAGAATTCTTATGTATAATTTAATCCGGAAATCAATAACATAAATGATAATCCTAAAATACCAATATTAAATGGTATTATAAAATTACATAAAATAAATAATCCAATTAGACCGCATATAAATTTTAAAAGTGCACCTTCATATAAAATATCTAAAACTCTTGCAAAACAGTTAAAAGACAAAATTAAATTAAATAACAATCATATAATATAAAAAATACTTATCACCTTATAGAGAAAATTAAAAATATAAAAGTAGACAATAATAGCAAATTAATATAATTCGATATAAAAGACATGTATACCAATATAGCTTTAATGGAAACTTATAAAATATTGAAAAATAAATTAATTATGTACACATGTGATAAAAATGAAATTGATAAAATAATTAATGTACTTAAAATAATATTAAAACAAAATTACTTTTGCTATAATAACAAAATACACAGGCAAGAAAATGGCTTGGTAATGGATTCACCGCTATCAAGTATCATATCCGCAATATTTTTACAATGTATTGATGAAGAAATAATAAAAATTATTAAAAAATATGATAATAATGAACAATGGTATAGGTATGTGGATGAAGGCCTGTACATTTCTACAAATAATGCATTAAATTTAAACCTATTAATTACCGAAATAAATAATATACACAATAAAATACCGTTTACTTACGAAATAAAAACCTTAATGCTATAAATTTCTTAGATATCGCCATTTATAAGGGAAATAATAAATTAAATTTCACAATATTTAGAAAACCCACTCAAACAGTTAAAATAATATCTAATCATTCAAACCATCCGTACAATCAAAAAATGGCATGTTTCTATAATTTATTATACAGAATGAACCGAATTCCATTAAACCCGATAAAGAAGTTGAAAGAACTAAACATTATTCAACAGATAGCAATAGGAAATGGATATAAAAAAAGAAACCATTAATAAATTGAATAATAAGATCTTTAAAAAAATGAATAATAATATATATAAAAATTATTATTCAAATATTAAAGAAATTATTTGGTTCAAATTCTTATTAACCGATTATGATATGAAAACAATTATAAAATTATTCAAAGACACTAATGTCAAAATAGCTTATTACACTAATAACACAATTCATAATATAATAAATACAAACATTAAAATAAATAAAATTAATATAAATGCGTATATAGTATTAACGGTTCAAAATGTCAAAAATGTTATATAGGACAAACAAAAAAGGAAAAAAATGCAGTTACAAGGAACATTTAAATGCATTTAAAAAAACACATATTTATAAATCTAATCTTGCAACACACTGTATAGAAAGGAATCATGATTTTCCAGATATTAGTAATATGAAATTAATTAAACACGTACAAAAAGGTTTAAAAATGAATATAATAGAAAACTTAGAGTTATATATAAAAAAAAAATAAAAACACACTAATAGAGGAACAAGTCCAGATTAAATCAAAACAAAATACAATCTTTAGCATATTTGATGAAATTTTAAAGAAAAAGATTAGGACAAATGGAAATATTAAAGTATATTTGTCTAACAGAATAGATAACTGAGACCAGGTTTACTGAGCATATTCAACAGTCTTACTCTAGTCACATAACTGGACAGTGATGAATAAGTTTTGAACATGCTGGTAATGTAAATTGGCGAAAAGCTTCGATAAATATTAAAATGAAGTAATATTTTCATGTTTATGAAAGTCTCTCTCTCTCTGTCTATCTATCTATCTATCTATCTATCTATATATATATATATATATATATATATATATATATATATAAATATATAGTAAATCAATAGGCTCAAAAGTAGCTGTATTTTAAAGGCATACACCAATTGATTAAAGAATAAAAATTAAACCATAGAAAAACGATTCTACAACAGATATTAACCAAACATGATCATATAAACAAGTGTCTGGATTCTTTCGTTAACTACATAAAGTGTATATAAAATATATACTTTCTCATCAACACGATATTTAAATAGCGTAAATGATGAGTTCTTACTCTTTATGATCCGTGAACGTAAATATAGCTGGTCTTCCTAGTTACATATGTATTACAAAAGTCATCCTAAACGTAAAGTAGATTTAAAAGATGTGGCTCAGACAAAAGCACACGATTCAATCTGTGCACACATTTAGAACGGGCCCAATGTCAAGGGAATAAATTATATCGGTGAGATTTGAAAGGTCGGTAATTTAACATGTAATAACATATCCGATTACAGTCATCTTTCGTTCTGTTACAATCGCGCCTGATTTTCTCCTAACTTTAGCAACTAATATCAAAGTAAAGTCTAATTATAAACTAGGAGAGGCAAAATATTATTGTAGGTGTACTCAACACATAAATACTGTCAGGTAGTATTTATTGTATGGCCACTCCGTCATTATATTATAGAAACTGAGTATATTGTGGAATTCAGTAAGACTTTCTATTATATTTTATCATAATAAAATCTGAGTTGAAGTGAGGTACAAAATATGCTTGCGTCTTGTGAATTATATTTATATAATTTATATATATACAATTTATTTATAAAATACAGCTTTTACTTTTCATGATATACATATATTTAGTTTTGTTTAGGATGGTATTATAACAATATATTGAATACATAGACAAAACCGTAATCGGAAAAGAATTATTTTTCATTTCTAAGAAACATCTTTTACAGCGTAGGGTGGTGGATCGAGTAATACCACGATCTGTATTTCAGATAAGTATTAGAAGGGAAAAAAATACCTACCGCGGACCAACAAGCAGACGTTTTCCTTCATTGAGGCTCTGGCAACACTTCTCCAAAAGGCACTGGAGCTGTCGGCCGCTATATTTCGGACTTTCGATATTATCTAAGATTCCATGGACACGACAACAACCACATATTCTACAGCAATGGTATGCCACACCAAAACTACGAGTAATGAAAAAAGACTAACTTCGAAAAAAAATTATAAATTTTTATTTGTCAAATAGCATACAATTCTTTCTACCTCACACTCTCGTAATATATATAAATAAATATACATATATATATATATATATATATATATATATATATATGTATATATATATATATATATATATATATATATATATATATATATATATATATGTATATATATATATATATATATATATATATATATGAATATATATATATATATATATGTATATATATATATATATATATATATATGTATATATATATATATATATATATATATATATATATATATATATATATATATATATATATATATATATATATACATCCCGCTATCAATATGGCAGCATTTCATTTTGCAACCATATGGCAGCCACTAGAAAGAGTGGGAGTATATATGTTTTTTGTCGTGTTTAATTTATTTTTAATAAACATGATACTACTCCATGTACTTTAATTCAATAAAATCTTAAAAATACAAAATTGACTGAAGTACTATCAATACGGCAGCATTTCATTTAGGCATCAATATGGCAGCCAGTGTATATTTTCGTTCAGTCTAATAACAATATGGCTGCCGGTGTGTATATTATTCCCACGCTACTAACGATACGAGAACCAACAGTGTTGCCACTATGGTGCGACTGTCTTACTAGTCAAATGTTTAGATTGTAAGACACAGTGTGTGTGTAATCACGGTGAAAACATAAACATTAGAATGTCCCTTCTTCATTTCAGCTGGCCAATTATTTACTCAACTCACATAAGTCCTGGTTGTTAGTTTTCATAAACTTGTACAACTATCGAAAGCTGACGGGGATACAAGTGTGTGCCTCTACAGGAATAGCTAAAGGATGAAATAGGGTAAAATATCAGAACCCAAAAAAAGCTAGGAAATAATAAATTGGGGTGTTTTAAAGGATGCTGAGTCCACTACTGTGAACAAAATTAAACGGGGATGAACGGGTGGGGCTCTATCCCCGGATGGGGATAAATAGGTGATCCTCATCCTCATCATTGGAAGTAGCAAATGATGAATTGGAGTATAAATTGTGAGAAGGCAAAACAAAGCTAGAATAAAATCAATCGTAGTGTTTTGGAGGTAGCTGAGTCCAATACCGCCTTCCATATTAAGCGAGAATGCACGGATGTGGCTCTAAGGGAGTAGAAAAGGGGTGAATTGGGGTACAATTGTCAGAAGGCAAAAAAAACAATTGAAAATGATCATTCGGGTGGGTTTTAATGGTGCTGAGTCTTTCAGCATTATCGAACGTCAATGGGAATACACGGGCAACCCTCCATGGGAGTAGCAAATAATGCTTTGGGGTATAATTGTGAGAAAGCAAAAAGAAACTAGAAAATGATCAAACGTAGTGCTTTGGAGGATGCTGAGTCCAATACAGCCTACAATATTAAACGGGGATGCTCAGTTGTTGCTCTACGAGAGAAGGAAATTGGTAAATTGGGGTAAAATTGTCAGAAGGCAAAAAAAATATATAAAATGATCACTCGGGAAGTTTTGGATGGTGCTGTGTCTTGTACCGTTATCGAACGTCAATGGGTATGCACGGGTGATCCTCTATGGAATTAGCAAATGATGAATTGGAGTATAAATGTGAGAAAGCAAAATAGAGCTAGAATACGATCAAACATAGTGTTTTGGAGGTGGCTGAGTTCAATACCGTCTTCCATATTAATCGGGAATGCACGGATGTGGCTCTACGGGAGTAGAAAAGGTGTGAATCGGGGTACAATTGTCAGAAGTCAAAAAAACAATTGAAAATGATCATTCGGGTGGGTTTTAATGGTGCTGAGTCTTTCACCGTTATCGAACGTCAATGGGGATACACGGGTGACCCTCTATGGGCGTAGCAAATGATGAATTGGGGTATAATTGTGAGAAAGCAAAACAAAACTAGAAAATGATCAAACGTAGTGCTTTGGAGGGTGCTGAGTCCAATACCGCCTACAATATTAAACGGGAATGCTCAGTTGTTGCTGTACGAGAGTAAGAAATTGGTAAATTGGGGTAATATTCTCAGAAGGCAAAAAAAATATATAAAATGATCACTCGGGAGGTTTTGGAGGGTGCTGTGTCTTGTACCGTTATCGAACGTCAATGGGGATCCACGGGTGATCCTCTATGGGATTAGCAAATGATGAATTGGAGTATAAATGTGAGAAGGCAAAACAAAGCTAGAATACGATAAAACATAGTGTTTTGGAGGTAGCTGAGTTCAATACCGTCTTCCATATTAATCGGGAATGCACGCATGTGGCTCTACGGGAAGAGAAAAGGTGTGAATTGGGGTACAATTGTCAGAAGACAATAAAACATTGGAAAATGATCATTTGGGTGAGTTTTAATGGTTCTGAGTCGTTTACCGTAATCAAACGTCAATCTGAATACACGGGCGACCCTCTATGGGAGTAGCAAATGATGAATTGGGGGTATAATTTTGAGAAGGCAGAAAACAAACTAGAAAATGATCAATCGGAGTGTTTTGGAGGGTGCTGATTCCAACACCATCTACAATAATAAACGGGGATACACGGGTGTGGCTCTACGGGAGTAGAAAATTGTTAAATTGGGGTAAAATTGTCAGACGGCAAAAATATATATAGGCCTATATATAATGATCACTCGGGGGGTTTTAATGGTGCTGAGTCTTTTACCGTTATCGAACGTCAATGGGGATATACGGGTGATCCTCTATGGGATTAGCTAATGATGAATTGGAGTTTAGACCTAATTGTGAGAAGGCAAAATAAAAGCTAGAAAAAAATCATTTGTAGCGTTTTTTGAGGGTGCTGAGTCCAATACCGTCTACAATAATAATCGAGGATGCACGGGTGTTTCTCTACGAGGGTAAAAAATTGGTAAATTGGGGTAAATTGTCAGAAGGCAACAACAACAACAAAAAATAGAAAATGATCACGTGAGAAGTTTTGGAGGGTGCTAAGTCCAATACCGTCATTAATATTATACGGGGATGCACGGGTGTGACTCTACGGAATTAGAAAAGGGATGAATTGGGGTTAAATTGTCAGAAGGGGAAAAAAGAATAGAAAATGATCACTCGGGGGGTTTTATTGGTGCTGAGTCTTGTACCGTTACCGAACGTCAATGGGCATACAAGGGTGATCCTCTATGGGAGTAGCAAATGATAAATTTGAGTATAAATGTGAGAAGGCAAAACAAAGCTAGAAAATGATCAATCGTATTGTTT
This sequence comes from Prosapia bicincta, assembly GCA_036971475.1. Lineage (NCBI taxonomy): Eukaryota > Metazoa > Arthropoda > Insecta > Hemiptera > Cercopidae > Prosapia > Prosapia bicincta. The sequence continues at coordinate 207,302,407 of JBAIZL010000002.1, read as the reverse complement.
TGGAAGGTGCTTAGTCCAATACCGTCTTCAATATTAAACGGGGATACAAAGGTGGTCTTCAATAATGCACGGGTCATGATCTATGCTAGTAGCAACTTGTGAATTAGGGTAAAAATTTCAGAAGGTAAAATAAAGATAAAATATTATGACTTGTAAAGTGAAAGGTTCAACCAAATAAGATTTTATTTTGGTATTTTTATCTTTTGGAGGGAATGTACTAGCTGAAGTAAATAGATACTATCATGAAGTAACTATCATGGTCCCTGTCACACGATTAAAACTGATAATACTGAATGATGTGGTCATCCTTCAGAGATCGAAAATAAACATTACACAAACACGTTCATGACGGGTTCGATCCCAGGCGCTAATTGGTCACGTGTTACAATGTGAAATTTATACCGCCATTTCTCCATCTACTTTCAACATACAACTACACGGGACATCTCTTTACAATCATTTTCGTTTCGGCTACAATTGGTCATAGTTGTCTTAGAAATTGTCACATTGATTGTTACAATTCTATTATTTGTTGTTATTTTTAATATGAATTAACCAAATGAAACTTAACAAATTTATTGTTTTTAATAAAAACAAATGTCCACAAATAAATTTAAACCCTCAATTTAAGTCATTTTGTCTATTTAGGTTAGTACACAAGGCACTGCCTTATAAAAGGTATTACTCTCTTTGACGTATGTTTGGTAAAAAAAGGGAGACACTTGCTTAATCTATGCCTTACGGGTCGCGTTCCTCGTGTCGGTTTCTTCCAGGTCATTGGAAAAAATTAAAATTAATAAATCCACCGCCGCTAGGTTGCTATTTTAAAATTTCCCCGCCCCATTGAAGGTGTTCAGTGCTCTGTCGAGTTTTAGAAATAGTTCTCCAGTTCTGTCAGTAAACATAGTGTCATGGTAACAAAAATACGGGAGTGCATGTAGACGATTGTATTGTGAATCAGCAGGTTAGGTGTAGACCGGTATCCATCGATCATCTGGATTGATTACATGTTTTAAAAACCCTCAATAGATCTGCAACTAAATGAACGGTTTCATCTTTAACAATATTCAATCTAGATTTCCAGGCGTGCACTGCACGGAATAAAGGCCAAGCACGAATTCAATTTGTTTCTTCTGAATTTCACATTTAATTATCAGTCTTAGAGTTAGTACACTAACGTCTCCTATATCCTTAATTTACGAAAGTACATTTATTCTCATTTAATTTATTTTATCTCATTGGGCTTTCTGCCACAATTTTTAAATTCTATTTCTTTCGTGTTACAATCTTTTAAGAGTTTTTGTAGTTTAAGAATGATTTTGCAGAATTTTTAGACTAATACATCGAATTTTCTTCGACATTTCTTCTTCAGTGTATTAAAAAAATGAAAATTTCAATTTTAAGTTTTTACTGCTTGTAAAAAAATAATAAAGGACAAGTAAAGGGTTGGCATAAAGTTTATTTACAGTAAGTTTTTAAAGTTAGGCCTATAGTACAAAAACAACAAATATTGTATCACCTTTACCTCAGGTAGGTAACCAGAAAAATCTACCTATATTGTACATTGTAAATAAAAGAAGGCTTTTATTTGGTCGAATCCCATCCAATGTTAATTTCTTGTTCACGTAGGCCCATTGAACACATCTATATTTTATAGGTTCAAACGAGCACAAATTACCATTTTCGGATTAAAAAATTAAACATTGAAATAATAGTATTTCTGTACTTACGACAGCCAAATGTAACAAAAAAACTCTTTTATTTTTCTGTGAGCATATGCTTTAAAAGGGTGCATATAGTATTCTAACAAGGAGTAAAATTTTCACGAAGATGTGACATTTTAGTGCCAATACCAATCAGTATAAACATTTTATAAAGATAAGGGGAAAACATTTTAAGTATTTATTCAAGGATTCATGTATCATAGGTGGTTTTGTGCCAATAAAACTAGAGAGCAGTTCAGGCGGTTTAAGCAATGGTAAATATACTTCTCTACTTCTACATCTCTAAAGAATATAATATTATGTAAGGATATAGTTCTTCCCAATGTATATTGCATTGTAGCTAGGCATCAGGGTGAAAATCGATTTCGGTAAGCAATGTAATACATTTATTTTATTTATCCACCATATTTGATTTGTCATAAGTTATTATAGGTACAATTGCGTTTGAGTAAAGACCTATTTTTTCTAAAAGTTCCTCTTTAACTACATTAATTAAATTTTCCTGGTAGTCGTTGTTGCCAGGTTAAAAAATTTATTTAATTCCTCCCTTAGATATGTTCCTAAAGGATGACATTTCACCTTGATTGTGATGTTACTTTCATCAAGACAGGTTGAATGCACCTGAAAATATATCTAATAAGTTTTAAGTATATTTTAATCTGCTTCTTTAATTCTATCTTTAACCGTATCCCTCCTGGTATCTACAATTTGATTTATTATTATTATGGTGAAAAAATTTACAAATTATTTGACGAATATAGCTGAGGAACCAGTCTTTAAAAACTAGCTGAAAAATAGCGTAAAATAGCGTTATGCAGAGTGACATAATGAAATTAGTCACTACGATGGTATTTCTTGTTAAAAAAACAAGACGTAAAAGATAATGACTGTTTTGTAGATTTTTTTCACTTTAAAAAAATCTCTCTGTTCTTCGGTCGACATGTTACATACATTTTTATAGTTAGTATCAGAATGATTTTAGTTCGTTCGGCTGTGTCTGATCTCAAGACAAAGTCTGCTAATACTCAATCACTTCTCAAACCTGTCTCCTTTGTTTATATATTTTACGAGTCCTACCACTAGCAATACCAGTTAATAAATAACTCCTAATTACAAACTTAATATTTCAATTTGAGTATTCTCTATTTTTCGTTGATAGAAAATTACTTCAGTTAAGCAACCCTAACCAAGAGCTTATAAAACGTTTTGTAGTCAATCTTTAGACGTTGATAATCATAAAGATTTACTACCGATGATCACGGTAATTTTTCACTATACTTCAGATTTACTGATAATCTCGTTTTATTTTTAGGGTAGGCGAACAAAAAGACAATCTACGATCAAAACATTGGGCGACCTGATAAAGAACACAACGGGCATCGGCTTTTTTTAGCTATAATTGTCGACACTTAGTATGGTATTTATATCGTATGGTATCCCCGCAAGCAAGAATCAGTACAGTAGTCTTGAAGAGCCAAGCAACATTAATTTATGTATGTACTGTAATCAATAAAGTTACGTATTTTGTGCATTCTTAATTATAGTATTAGGGTTCATTAGAACTCCTGTTTTTTTTTCTAGTGTACAGGAAGCTATTTCCGTGTAATCCAAGTTTTCGGTAATCCGACGGTGTCTCGGTCCCATCTACCTCGAATTATCCATGCACTACTGTATTTGTTTCCTTACCAATGATCACCGTACTTGAAACAGTATTTCATGCAACTCTAAAGTGAGTGAATATCTCATAGACATTAAAGTTACTCTTGGGACTAGAATATCGAGGATAAACATAATTGATTTATTACATTGCTTACCGAAAACGTTTTGATTCCTAGCTACACTGCAATATACATTGGGAAGAACTATATCCTGACATATAATCTTCAGAGATGTAGAAATAAAGAATTTTAAATATTTACCATTGCCTAAACCACCTGAACTGCTTTCTAGTTTAATTGGCATATTAACACCTATGATACATGTATCCTTAAATAAGTAATTTTAAGTACTTTGCCCTTATGGTCATAGAATGCGTGTATATATCCACGTGTTCTATCTTTGTTACATTATTTATATTTTTCAAACTATTTTTAAATATTTTGGATGAAAAAATATATATATAATGTTATTATTGATAAAAATTATGTTGTATGGCGTATAAATAACGCTAGTTCTTTAATACCTTGATCATTCATTTGGAAGAGTTGAGATATTGTTGCCAAGTGTTTCATTAGAGTCCTCGATGTAAGTACTTCAGGAATTTGTAAACATGCTATTTTAGCATGCTTTCGTAAAACTTTATAAACAATTATGGGGTTACTGGTATTTGTGTTTGGAAACACGCAAGTGTTCTCGTCAAGAACGGAATTATTTCTTGAACTTGTTAGCATATAAATATAAAATAATAATATTAAAAAAATCTCATAAAAATTGACACTCGGTAGTTTTTGAGACTGTACCACTCCCCTTATATTACATCTGTCAATTCCTTTGAACATAACTGTTGTTTCGCTGGAAAGGACATACAGCTGTGGATTCGCGACCTTATCTTGGAGAGAACTATGCTAAGTATTTACAGACACAATTGTAATATGTAAACATAAACAGCCGACACTCCGAAAGCCATTCTGACGTGTTTGTTTACTTGATGGCACACCAAACATATCTTAATATTCCGGTCAATGCATCTCATACTTTTCCCTTGGGGCTCTTAGATACTATAGGATCGATTAAGTATTTATTTTTTAACTTAACTTGCTTTTCAAATTAATTGTCATAGCATCTCTATCCGATTTTAAGAATCTAAAAGTGACTATTTGCTGTATATTGTTACAACTTGGTAACATTGCAAACATGTTAACATTAGTCTGCAACAGATGTATTAACAGATGTAACACTTAACATGGCCTACGCCATATATATTCACTAAATGTTAATACCAATGTATTCAATAAACATATTAATAAAATAAAACATAGACTACCAGCGGCTAAAGTCGAGGATAGAAACAAATGTTTCCGTCTTTATACGACCATTTTGACGTTGGGAGAATACCATAAATTTACGTTTACGCCGTATGTAAATGAGAGAAAGGGATGGAAAAGATAGAATGCAGAAAGTCAGTTTTTTGGGCCTTCGTCCACGAGAGTACTTGTGGAGTGCGAGCCTTTATCTTTGTTTGGCTTGGACCTATGTTTGTTTACACCAGACAGCCTGATATCGTAATATAAACTGACAACACTCGCACAGATGTTATTTAGGTTCTTGTATACAATACAGAGATTAACGATGGATGATTCAGTATTTATTAACTACTATTTCAACTACCGTCCTGCAATTTCTGTCACAATACTACTGCCGTTGTAGCTCACAGGCACGAAATGTCTAAGTGTGATTTATTGTGTGGTTTAACAATTTATCTTGCATTTACTTTATAAAAATTGTTTTTGAATATTCTGATTGCCTGTGCCTAGTAGGGTAAACGTAGTTTTATGAGATCAGTTATATAATATTTACTAATTGAAAACTGTAGTAAATAAAACCTACAGATTTTAGCGCTGTTTAGTTAAAAAGACTTATAATCGCACGATAATTAACATACACTAATTATTTCTTGTTCACTGATTGTACACACTTAACTTTATATACAAGATATCGTTTGACACATTATAAGCTTTATTTATGGAAACTGGCATTAGAAATAATAACTCAATTTTGACAGCAGTATTTACACAGCGGCTCAGAACATTCTAAACAAATTGGCTGTACAAAGGCATCTTACAAAGTGTAACTAGTCTTTCTATTTTTTGTTGCTGGACAAATTCTACATTGCTTAAAACAATTTATCTATACAAATAGAAAAATTTGTAAATTTCTGGTGGTTGCAGTTTTTTGAAATCATTTTCATCGTCTGATGCACTTCGTTGAGATTCGGTATCATGATCGTTAGCTCAATTACTTCTTTACTCTGTTGCACAATTCCCCTATTCTCTTTAATGCCTTCTAAAAGTTGGTCATTAGATACAGCACCTGAATCACTGTCTTCTTCGGCTAATGGTGATGATCAGGCACGATGACGGTAGTTGAAGGTTTAGCTTGGAATTTGTAGATATTGGCATAATAGGTTTTCTGGATATATAAGCTGATAATGATAAGTCGATGAAATGATGTGGGTCAACAAATTCTCTTTGTCGTTTATTCTAAGTTTGTATAAAGGTTGAACAAATATAAGGTCTACTTATTTATATATTTTTTAAATTACGGTTATAGTAGAATTTTTTTCATTTACGGATGGTTGAAAAGTCATTCCGCTGCCCCCGCTAACGATACCATCCTTTTTAAAAGAACAAAAGAAAATAACACAAAAAGAGAAGAAAATTAATTACCCGAGTTAGATATCTAAATAGTCTAAGTAAAATTAGAAAGAAAAATATATGACAATTAGGTAGACAAAATACATTTAAAAAAAAGTTAAATAAAAAATTTAATTTTCATAAAATTATCAATTTGGGACAAACGGTTAACTTTTTAAGTTGAATCTTTCAAGCATACAGTCTTTAAAATTCTTAAAGCACATGGACAAGCTGCATTGAAACACTGCTTCAAATTATAAAGATTAGTTTGACAGACATGACGTAAACAAACGTGCTAGAACTGCTATCGGAGTGCCGCCTGTTTATGTTTTCATATCACAAACATTAAACAACTGTAAATAGTTGTACCATAACTTCTGTCCAAGACAGGTCGCGAACCCTACTCTTTCTGTAGGTAATGTTGCATAGTTGGAAACATGCCAATTTCGGGCGATTTATTGTCAATGAGATATATACCCCAAATCACCCCTTGGTACATGCCCGACGAAGTTTGATGAGAAGGGACTAGGACCTTCGAAAATCTTCGAATGCGCATTTTTGGGCAATATTTTAGATTCTGGCAAGTTTTACCTCAATTCACCCACAGCGACACCCGCAGTCCCTTCCCGGATTGTGCATGGCCAACTTCGGTGCTAGGATTAGACTCAGCGTTATTAAAAACCCCGAGTGATCATTTTATAACGACCTCTTAGCCTCTGACTTTTTACCCCAATTCTCCCTTTGCTACTCCCGTAGAGCCCACACCCGCCCAGCCCTGGTGTCTTTCGATGACGGTATTGAATTCAGCATCCTCAAAAGCCCTAAGGCAGTTATTTATCTGAAAATTTCACCCCAAATTATCCCTTTGGTTCTTGTGTAGAACCATCGCAGTACATATCCGGCGACGGCATTCAATTCAGCCTCCTCAAAAACCCCCGAGTGGTAAACTTCAAGTAAATTTTTGACTTTTGACATTTTTACCCCACATCATCTCTTTCGCACTCACGTAGAGTCACATACGTCCATCCCCGGTGACTTTCGAGGACGCCATTGAATTCAGCACGCCCGTCTAGATGACGTCATTGAATTTAGCATCCTCAGAAACACCCGAACGGCTTTTTTCCCGCGATTCTTAGGCACCTGATATTTTGACCCCAATTCAACCCCTTTGGTGCATGGGTTTAGCCTCACCAGTACATCCCCGGAGACTTTCGATGACGGCATTGAATTCAGCATCCTCAAAAACCTCCGAGCGGATATTTTCCAGGGATTTTTTGGCTTGTGACATTTTCACCCCAATTCACACCTTTGGTACTCTCGTGGAACCACACCAATGCATAGCCGGTGACTTTCGGTGACGGCATTGAATTCCGCCTCATCATAATTCCCCGAGTTGTTATTTTCTAGTAATTGTTTGACTTTTTTGACATTTCTACCCCAAATCATCCCTTTGGCACTCACGTAGAGTATCATCTGTCCATCCCCGGTGACTCTAGATAACGCTATTGAATTTACCATCCCCAAAAACCCCCGAACGGTAATTATCCCGCGATTCCTAGGCATCTGACATTTTTACCCTAATTCAACCCTTTTGGTACATGGGTTTAGCCTCACAATTACATCCCCGGAGACTTCCGATGACGGCATTGAATTCAGCATCCTCGAAAACCACTGAGCGGATATTTTTCAGCGATTTTTTGACATCTGACATTCTCACCCCAATTCACCCATTTGGTACTCTCGTGGAACCACACCAATGCATTCCCGGTGACAATCGGTGACGGCTTTAAATTCCGCCTCATCAAAATTCCCCGAGTTGTTATTTTCTAGTAATTTTTTGACTTTTGACATTTCTACCCCAAATCATCCCCTTGGCACTCACGTAGAGTATCATCTGTCCATCCCCGATGACTTTCGATGGCGGAATTGAATTCAGCATTCTCAAAAACCCCCGAGTGGTTATGTTCCAGAGATTTTTTAACTTTTGACTTTTTCACCCCAATTCACCCCTTTGGTACACGCGTGGAACTACATCAGTGCATCCCCGGCGACTTTCGGTGACGACATTGAATTCAGCATCCTCGAAAACCCCCGAGCGGATATTTTTCAGCGATTTTCTGACCTCTGACATTCTCAGCCCAATTCACCCCTTTGATACTCTCGTGGAACCACACCAATGCATTCCCAGTGACATTCGGTGACGGCATTGAAATCCGCCTCATCAAAATTCCCCGAGTTGTTATTTTCTAGTAATTTTTTGACTTTTGACATTTCTACCCCAAATCATCCCCTTGGCACTCACGTAGAGTATCATCTGTCCATCCCCGGTGACTTTCGATGGCGGAATTGAATTCAGCATCCTCAAAAACCCCCCGAGTGGTTACGTTCCAGAGATTTTTAACTTTTGACTTTTTCACCCCAATTCACCCTTTTAGTATTCGCGTAGAACCACATCAGTGCATCCCCGGGACTTTCAATGACGACATTGAATTCCGCCTTACCAAAAACCTCCGAGTGGTTATTTTCTAGTAATTTTATCACTTTTGACTTTTTTACCCCAAATCATCCCTTTGGTACTTACGTAGAGTTACATCCGGTTCATCCCCGGTGACTCTAGATGACGCAATTGAATTTAGCATCCTCAAAAAACCCCCGAACGGTCAATATCCCGCGGTTCTTAGGCATCTGACATTTTTACCCTAATTCAAACCCTTTGGTACATGGGTTTAGCCTCACCAGTACATCCCCGGAGACTTTCGATGACGGCATTGAATTCAGCATACTCAAAAACCCCCAAGTGGTTATTTTCTAGTAATTTTATGACTTTTGACTTTTTTACCCCAAACCATCCCTTTGGTACTTACGTAGAGTTACATCCGGTTCATCCCCGGTGATTCTAGATGACGCCATTGAATTTAGCATCCTCAAAAAACCCCTGAACGGTCAATATCCCGCGGTTCTTAGGCATCTGACATTTTTACCCTAATTCAAACCCTTTGGTACATGAGTTTAGCCTCACCAGTACATCCCCGGAGACTATCGATGACGGCATTGAATTCAGCATTCTCAAAAACCCCCGAGTGGTCACTTTCCAGCGATTCTTTGTCCAATTCAAATATATACATTACGTAGTACGATTGATATCTATGTGGATGCCAGCAATGTTGCCACGTTTGTGGCTGCCATAATGTTAGGGAATGGATGAAATATACAGTAAATTTATATACAGGAAGCGGCCATGCTGCCCCTGGCGGAAATGTTACAAACTTGTGATATACAAATCCCGTTCACTCTGCTATCAATACGAGTACCGTTTGGTTATTACAAATTATTTTTTAAAAATTCAGAACGACCATAGAACTTCGAATTACAGTGTAACTCCAATAAAACACTTCTTTTTACACTTATTGACATGATTTTTATTTCGATTATTGTCAAAGGGTGTTACATTATTATGGATTACTATGTGGCAGCCGTATACGGCTGCCACAAGTACCCGGCTGCCAGTTTGAATGCAAAATGACCAATGTATGGTCTCCGTATTGTTAGCAGGCTGTATATATATATATATATTACATATAACTTGTACACATTTTCAGTCGCTAATAAAATACGTTTTTAATTAACCAATCAAGTTCAAATACATTCGACCTAAACTCTAGTGAATGAGAATATATGTCATTAAAGTTTTTTTAAATATCTATTTATTAATAAATTTCAAACAGTTTGTTTCGCTCAAAATTAGAACTGAATTACTGCATCTTTTAAATCCAACACTTTGTCAGTGAGGCCACTCTACGATACATAGAATTAAAATTATTTTATGTTAATTTCCTTAATCCAGATTCTTTGCAAAAATTAAGCATTACAATAGATAAATAGAATGAGAATTTATAGACCAACATCACTTTCAATAATTAAAAATTAAAAAAGCGAATAAATAGTAAGAAACGAAAATAATAGACCAACATCAATTCACCGTATAAAGAGAAACATTGCAATTTCGCTTTTTGGCACAAAATATAGTGATTCTGTCATATGTAAATACATATTTATATTAACTGTAACATTTAATAAGTAACTAAAATAAAATATTTCTTTGCCGAACTCAGTAGGAATTGACTTTGAAAATTTGTTTTTCTATATAACTTAATATAATAATATAGCCATTTTCCATGTAGATCTCTGAAATTAAAATTAAGTTAAATGAACACTTTCATTTTGTAAAGAAGATGGATGCCGTCATTGTTTAACTCTTGCATTTATTTGTGGGTTCCCTGAGTAAATGAGTAATTTACTTTAACATTCCGCAACAGAATCGAGAACATACCAAACCGAGGAACTTCGCATTTTGAAGCATTTTTTATTTATAATATTACATTATAATGATACAACATTTAGTTAAGACAATAAATATATATTTGTATTCTTTTTATGAGAAATAATTGCCTTACATAAAACTATTTATTAATAACGGTAATATTTTGTAACACGTAAAACATATGTCTTGTTTATTAACGCCTTATTATTTTACTTTCGAAGATAGTCAAAATAATTGCACATTTGTTAAGCATACAGAGACGTAGGCTAATCTAAAACATATGTATTACAAGTATTTTTATATAATATTACATAATCACTATTATTATAATTTAATCATAAAAATTTAGTGTATGATTTCACTTAACATTTCATGTTGATTTATTTTAAAAAATAATAATAGTGACTGTATGGGTCAGCGAAATTGGCCTCAGCAATATAACCTGCTGACTGAGAGATGTACTCCCTCTACTATTGTCAAAAGTCCGCAGAGAGATTTTTCAGGTGAAAACGGACTGAGGAGGAATTACGATGTCTTGTTGTACCGGCGGAAAAAAAGGCAAAAGAAGACATATTTAGAGGAAACGAGAGAAATCTATATATTTTCCCGGTTATAACTCGGAATGGGCTCATTTTAACCCAGGCCTACCTTTACCGGTTCAATTTAGCGGCATCGCTAGAATGCGCTCTAAGCCAAAGTGACAAGATACCTGGAGCACATCCTCAAAAAATGGCGGTATCCAAACCTATCGAAGAATTTGTTTAATGGAGAGGCTTCAGACATAAAAATCTTACTCACAAAGAATAGTTATTGGAAATCTGCAATGACAATTTGCAAGGATATCTGGCCATCTACTACAGTTGAAGCTGGACGCCTTCTGGAAGAAATAAAAAGTAAGTATGACTTTTTGGGTAGCACAGAATATATTATGTCTACTTTACTTAGCTTCCAGGCCGATTCATTCAAAACTAGCAGCCAGGGTAACACTATAAGGCTTAAGCTGTATGTGATTTAATGGCTATATTACCTTCCTTTTATACTATAGGTCTTATATCTTCAAAAATGACAACTGTACCCCGTATCTAATAGCTTATTAGTATTGTGGAATGGAGTTATTATTGATTTTTATAGTAGTTTGAATTTCTCTTTTTTCCTACAATTTTCATTTTCAAATACATTAACAAGTTTTTGCTGCGTTTATTTCATTTGCATTTTTATATTTATTTATTACCATAGATAATTTTTTGATCTCTTGAATTTTGTATTCTATTACGTTCAGTAAACGTAATAATAACTTTTACAATAGTTTATGGCCATCCGAACTTTAAAATTTATAAATTTATAAAATTTTACTGAGACAGAACGTATTCTATCGCTCCGTGGTGATCTTCATCAGTCATAGATAAAATATAATGTCTATAAACCTATAAATATTCTAGTTGCCTTAATTATTTTACTATTGTTTTATCCGACTCAAGTCACAACGTTTTAACATATATGTTAGAGTCGCGGATTTGCACCATGCAGTATTCTGTATTTAGTTACAACTAAAGTGTTAGTGACGCAAAATGTATTTTTACAGGCAAAACATTTAATAAAAGCAATGACCGTGTACAGGCCGAGCTTAGGCGTCTCTAAACTGTATATTTAGCACTCGGGGGATTTTGTTTTCGCACAAAACGAGTCGAATGTAAAAGGGGAACTCTCGTTATCTAAAAAGTTCAGTTACTTCAAAAAATATTTCTTAAATATTCTAGTTCTTCTTGTCATGAAGTCTAGACACCTTAATACGAAATAAAAAATTGTGTCAACTGTGGAGTAATATTTATTTATAAAGAAATAAAACCTCTATAACCGCTAAAACACTAAAACCCCGATAGTCAGCCTTGTGGTAATTTTCTATGAGGTGTATTGGTCTGCAATCGAAATTTACAAACCGTATATAAATAAAACGTGTTTGTGGTTTAAGAGGTTTTATGTATTTATAATATTTAAACGAACACTGTAAAAGTTAAATGGTTATATTGTTACTCGGATATTTAAGATATTTGGAGATATTACTACTCATTTTTCCACTTGATAATTAAATTTGGACATTTACGTATTACTGAATATTAGGTCATAAATTAAATGTTTTAGTATTCCTATAAATGTATATACTGTTGAGCATTATCCGAACGTCAGACATCCGAACTGTCAACCATCCAGTAAATACCGCGACTATTTATCGGCACTAAATGCCAGGACCACTAAGTAACCATTAGTCAGGGCTTGCTGACATTTAGAATTACTACGCAGTTTTTATACTAGTAATTTTGTTCGTTATTTTTTTATGTAATGATTTTCCTTTCATGCTTTACAGTCAACGTCTACGAAACGCGTAATTACTAGGAAGGTTCCACGACTACCTTGATTGCGCCTTCAAGACGTCCAGCTTAGTAAGGTCAACGTGACGAGAATAACATAGCTTGCTAAAGAATATAGATCCGTTTAGATATGTGAGTAGAGATGGGTATACTTTATCCCCCCAATGAGAGAGCAGTATTTGTTACCCCCACCACCAGCTAAGCCCCGCCCCTAGAGGTTGATTGGTGTCCTGGATCGGGAGGGCCATTTTGTTTTGGTGTAAGCCCTGCCCTGGAGGGCCATTTTGTTCTGGTGACGTAATTGTTTGAAGATGAAAAAATATAAATGCGTATTGGGGAATGGAACCGTGGACGTTTGGTTTGCTGGCGTGTGACGCTAGCGACTGAGCTACGATGTTGTCAGTTGTGTGTTATGGTTAGATGTTGGTAGAAGTATGTCGTGAGTGTTGGATGTTGGTTTGGTTGTATGAAATAAGAGTAAAACGTGTATTTGTATAAGAATAAATATTTTTATTGTGTTAAGAATTTAATTATAAATACAGGATTATACATATACGTGAATAAAATAAAAATCTGACAATATGAAGACTAGAATAAAATATTACGTTAAAAATATGAATATAAATACAGGATTATACATATACGTAAATAAAATAAAATTCTGACAAAATGTAGACTAGAATAAAACTCAATATTACATATTACAAATATAATATAATTAAAATCTAACAAAAATAAAATGATAAAACTAAATATAAATACAAATACGAGTAATATATAACACGCACACCAACAGTCACAAATACGAACACAATATAATATAATTGAAATATAACCATAATAAAATAGTAAAACTAAATATAAATACAAATACGAGTAATATAATTAAAATATCACAATAATAAAATAATAAAATTAAATACAAATACGAGTAAATCTAACAAAAATAAAATGATAAAACTAAATATAAATCAAATACGAGTAACATATAACACGCACACCAACAGTCACACAAACATAATTTTAGGAAATACGAACACAATATAATATAATTGAAATATAACAATAATAAAATAGTAAAACTAAATATAAATACAAATACGAGTAAAATAATTAAAATATAACAATAATAAAATAATAAGACTAAATACATATACGAGTAATATATATATATAATACGCACACCAACAGTCGCACAAAAATATTTTTAGAAAATATATTACGCACAGTAGGTTAGCGAATATTGGGTTCGCGTGACTTTAAAATTCGGTGTAATATTTGTAGGTGACATCACAGCAACATCGCAGTTATGCACTATCGAAATCGAACTACACCATCAATTACTCCTCATCAGAATTGAACTACAATATAGGTCAATTCTAGTAACGAGTCTTTGATGGTGTGGGTCGATTGCGATAGTGCATAAATGTGATGTTGCTGTGAGTGTCAGAGTACAAATATTACACACCCGATTTTAAAGTCACGCAAAACCAGCATTCGCATGTATCCTTGGCTTACTGTGGGTAAAATATTTTCTAAAGAAGACAGCTCCAGCCATCGCTGTCCTCAGTGGTGGCCATTCCATTACAACATGCCACCCCCCAAGCAAACACACACACACGCACACAGTAAGTAGGTTAGCGACTGCAGGGACCGCGTGGTAATATAGGGGAAATAAAATAATTACGATTGGGATCTCAGCAACATCAGCAATTACTCACTATCAGAATTGAACTACAATATAGGTCAATTCTAGTAGTGAATCTTTGATGACGTTGCTGTGGGTTCCAAATCGTAATTATTTTTTATTTCCGATATTACCACGCAAGACCGGCATTCGCATGTATCCTGGTCTTACCGTGTGCGTAAGCTGCCTTAAGGGCTACGGAAGGCAGCTCCATCCATCGCTGCCTTCTGTGGTGGTCATCCATTACAACATACCATCCCCATGCACAAAGAAATGCGGGACACCTCTTCAAATGAGAAAAACTGTTGGTTTTACGTGAAAATGAATGTAGGAAGTAATATTTTAAAACAAGTGTCACTGCAAGGTTTAAAATACTAATTATCATATTCACATGAAAACAATAATCTTACCGCTTTGCGAGAAGTGTTATTCCTCTAGATTCCGCATTTCTTCGTCCGTAACCGTCAATAGGTCTATTACCTCTATCCCGTCCAGGTCCCCGAGCGTGACTGGCGGCTGATCAGGAGAAGGTGATCTCTCAGATGCCATTTGACTCTGTAAATCGGCTAAGATTGCGTCTATAAAGTCCAGGCTCTGAGGGACCACCTCCGCTGCCCTCGAGGTGGACGGTTGAGGTTGCTGGGATGCTGGTGGCTGGGATGCTGGTGGCTGGGATGCTGGTGGCTGGGATGCTGGCTGGGATGCTGGAGGCAGGGACGTCGATTTCCAGGCATGCGCTGGTGGTGGTTGTTGTTGCCGCTGGCTGTCGTTGCACGTCCTGAGATGCCTATCCCATGACTGGCTGATGATGATGCGGCCGTCGTTAGTACATGGGAGATAGGAAACCCCTGACGAAATGTTCAACGTTACCAACGGGTATCCCGATGATGTAGCCTCCGCCCTGAGTCTCAGCATCTGGCTACCGACAACACAATATAGTAATATGAATACACGAAATACTATAAAATTGCTCTGAAAGACTAATTCACAGTACAATTTTTAAAATTAAGTCAATCTAATGAATAAATACAACGTTTATGAAAATACAGTACTACTGCCTTATACTATTTTATCAAAAATTGATTGGTTTGATATAAGTTTAAAATATAAAATATCCAACAGTTTGAGCTCTCTTAAAGTTAATAAAATATAATTATTGGTAAAATTTTAAGTAGCAATGTGATTCAAATTCAAAAAGTAAACATATAAAGTAATTTCAAATAAAAGATGACAAAGTAATGTGATTTAAATGAAAATATAACAAAAGTAAACATATGAAGTATTTTCAAAGATGACAAATATAAATATTCGTTGTCACTTACCTAAATAGATCTTCAGCCAAGTCCGGTAAAATAGATTTGACCAGCTCCCGCAGCATGCCGTCAGTATAGCGTGTGATATTGAATCCTGGTACCATTTTTTCAAGCAACTGTGAGAGATTAACAAAATACGAAAATATAATTATAATAAAATATTAATTGGTAAAATTTAAAAAGCAATGCGTTTGAAATGAAGCGCATAATATTCAAAAAAGTTGACATATAAAATTTAAAAAAGAAGCATTGTGATTGAAAACAAATGTAAACATATAAAGTATTTTCAAATGAAAGATGACAAATTAAAAAGCAATGTGATTGAAATGAAAAATTAACAACAGTAAAATATTTTCAAATAGAAAGATGATAACTATAAATATTCGTTGTGAATTACCTAAACAAAGTTTCAGCCAATCCCTGCAATCTCTACCTCAGACTCTCGTCGGTCCAGGCAAGCTACTGTGAGAGATCTACAAGTGTGTTGTTGATATATATACTCTTCAACGTTTGGTGGGGTATCAAAGTCTCACAGTTGGCATCCGGTTGTCAAGGTCTGCTGGTTCACGTTCTCACGCCGAGTTCACTAAACACTCACGACCCCGCAACGTCCGGTTCTCAAGGTTTACCAGTTCCCAAGCCTATGAAAGATAAATACGTATCGTGGCGGATGTGGGCGTTCTGCACACGCTACATACTTCAAGGCTAAGCGAGCACAATTGACAGGCAAACACATGTCCGCATGGTAGACATACAACTTGTACTTCTTCTGCACAACAAATCTTACATATCGAACGATCATCCTCATTACGTTGTACTAGGTCACCGTCGTCATCGTCATCATCATCATCGTCGTCATTGTCATCATTATCGTCATCATCATCATCATCATCATCATCATCATCATCATCATCAGTTGCAATATCGATTTCCATTTCTTCTTCTCTTTTAGATTGTACAATCGATGCAAATTTACATTTATGAAACCATAAAACGTGTTCACCAAACGGGTCATGTGTAGGTTCCCAATCGCTTAGACCTCCCCCACAACTAAAACATATAGTAAGGTCATCTTTTCCGGTGTAGAAAAAACCGGCCAAGCTTAGAGTATATGGATTCACTGTTTCGTTTTCCACACCCTTCCAATTACGAAAAGAGCATAATCTTGTGTTCGCAAGTGAATAACGTCGATAAACTGGGTTCTCAATTGTAAGAGAATCGGTCCAAACCATGTCTGTCTGTGGAATGGCTGAAAATCTTAAATGTCTTGTATTCTTATACACTTGTTCTCTGTGTCTCATACGGGGTTGAAACCGTCATCATTATGCCCACATTACAAGTTTGGAAATAGCCGACGCTATTTACCAGTGACTGCCACAAAATGCAGTCCCCACGGGTAATCGACTGTAGGGTGTTTACCCCGAACTTCGAGGTCGAAAACCCGAATGAAAATGGCTCCAACCATCGCCATTTCCTGTAACTGCCACTCCATGACAAAATGCAGTTCCCAATGCAAACAGCCAAGAAGGTTTAGGAGGACTACGCCAGGGACCTTCAAAGGCATAGCGTTTTGTTTTTGCTTTAAAAGTTTACAGGAAGTTACCCCGTGGCAGAGACTTTTAAAGCATTTTTCTTTTGGTTTAGGGGGAGTTAACCCGCGCCAGTGACCATTTAGTTTTTTTTTTTGAAGCTTTAAAGGTTTACAGGGAGTTACCCCGTGGCAGGGACCTTTAAAACATTTTTCTTGAAGGTTTAGGGGGAGTTAACCCGCGCCAGTGACCATCAAATTTGTTTTTTAATTTTTTTTGAAGCTTTAAAGGTTTACAGGGAGTTACCCCGTGGCAGGGACCTTTAAAACGTTTTTCTTGAAGGTTTACGAGGAGTTACCCTAACGCCAGTGACCTTCAAGTTGTTTTACACACTAAGACTAAGCGATAAGCAAATCGTAATAATATCTTGCACTGCGCAGTGCACATTTACAATCTACATAACTGTTGTGTTGCGGTAGTATGCACTTGAAGTAAATACGGCTGTTGTTGTTGTTGCTAGACGAGTATTTCTCAGGCAATTCCATGACATGTGGATGGAACTGTCGCAAATATTGAGCCTTTTCCAAACCATTTGTGAATATGGTGGAAAACGGTGTTAACATGTTTCGCACTGTGTCTTCGTCAAAAGGTATACTACCTTCGTACCAGCTGATACGGTGATAGCTTGACTGTAACCAACGAGCAGACTTTTGCGATGACTCATTTAAATTGTGAAATTTGTAAGGCGTTTTAAAAATGGCAACACTTTGATAATGTTCGGCAACCACAGCCAGTTCCTTGACAACGTATTTACCTTCGTTGTCGACGAAGGCATGAAACTCAACCACTGCTTGCATGCTTCTTGTACAAAACCACTTCCTCGTACAACTTGTCTGCCTCGGGGAGAGTACTGGACACGATCTCGTCCGTGGCTAGACACTCAATGATGTAAGACCCTAGTTGTGGTTCATTATAAAACAGTTCGCTGATGCGCCGGTTTACGAGCGGTAAGGTATCCATTAATAAATTCCATTCTGGTAGGCCCAAGGTGACCCTGTGTTTTCCGTCAAACAAGGCGATATAACGTTTACCGAAGATAGTCTTTATTGTGATATCGCCGTTAGTTAGTGTAAACTTACGTTGGTCTCCTTCAGGCAGCGGTAGTCGTGTCTTGATATCATTAAAGTCGTTGTATGTGAAAAAAACAAATTTTCTACCAGCCTGTATAAGGACGCCTAGTTCGTAGACGGTGTGCTGAAAAAGCCCGGTCGCGACAAACTTCGTACACTGGTCATTCAGAAAATACACAGACTTTAGAAATATGTTCAACGGACGAGCGGTACGGTCTACATCCATCACGTCCATGGCGACAACTGAGACTAAATGCGCACGGGTAAAATATCGCAGGGTGTGGTCACAGATTACGTAATCTTTTTAACAACACCTGTTAGCAGGTTATAGACAATATGCGAATCGTGAATAATCAAGCAGTAACCGGAAGTATTAGGCGGAATATTGGCAGACGCCTCGATTTCAAGTCTCACATCTACAGGTCCTGATTTTATCGTATCGTTCTGTTTCGAACATTCGATTACAAAAATCGGTGCTTTCTCTTTAAAGGTAGACAAGTCTAGACACGGTGATGGTTCGCGTGAATAATAGGACTGTTGAAATCTAACGTACATGTCATACAAAATGGCGGTGTCGCCGAGAATATTATCGTAGGGAAAGTACTGAGAGTTGAGATACAATTTTACATCCGTTACCTTGCAGCTATCAAACTCTGAAGCATTTGTTTTAATCTTGTTTTTGCGATCGGTTTGCAACGCGAAAATTACGTAACGAGGTTTTTCCAGTTGCGAAGATGTCTTTACAGTCCAAGAGAGTTGTTTCGTGGCCGGTAAACCGGGATATTCTATTAGTTCCCATTTCCGGTGTGGTACGTGAACGGTGACATCGCGTTCAATCATTTTCAAAAGTTTCAATTTTATCGGATCGGCTACGGAGACGTGCGGAACTCGCCAATAGATAGTATTTATTTTCAGATCAATATTTGTCGCATCCGTGCTAACTATTGCGTTTAAATTTGAAGATGAACGCAAACGGACAAGCTCCTGTTTCACGTTGACTACAATTCTATTGTAATCCTCGAAAAATCCCATCAACATACGCAACGGTATAACTATGTTGAACTCTTTACAATCGTTATTTGTTTTACCCACTCCTAGCCAACCGCAATTTCCGAGTTTATTTTTTTCGTGTTCGCGCAAAGAAAGCAAGTTCTTAATGGTGGTCGTTATACCGACATTCCTGGTCCTGTCTATTTCGTTGCCTCCGATTTCGTATCTGATATCGTCGAAAAGAAAAGTTATAGCATTATTTATCAAAGACACGTCAGCGGCCGCTCCTCCGTCTTTTGTCGCTGTCAAAGTACCTTTTATATGCAGCGTGCTCTGAAAAGGTATCCTAATGACATCTTGTTGATGAATGGGAATACGAATTTCATCGTTATTACCAAACGTAGCGGAGGAGTACGGTCGATGAGTATGGTACTCCAGCCCGTTGAGGGTGTTGTCGTACTGGGCGCTAGAGTCGATTGCCAAAAGGTTTTCCATTGTTCACTTTAAAACCCAAAGATCTGAGGAACCTAACGTTTCGCAGTGTTAACTGTGCCGTCGTCGGACGTAAACTGCCGCCCTTCTTATAGAAGCGCTCGTTAAATATTAGCCCCATCTCGACGTCTACGTAAATGTAATCGTAAGGAAATGTTTTCTCCACGAAAATCTATTATATCGCCGTTCTGATCTCGTAGACTTACAGTGATATTATGAATGACGCTTACGTTGACAGGTAAATATATTACGCTCTGAGGGACTTCTACAATTTTATAACCGGGCGGTACCTGCGGATAAAATTCGTGCAAAGTATGGCATTCTATGCCGTTTTGAAACGATCCTGCGACTATATTGCAATCCACGCGTATCACGTTAACCCTGATGATATCTACAGGCCGGTCAGAAGAGTGTTTATGATTTGCCTCTAATTTCTTCTTACTGAACCCCATCAGCTGGCCTATAGACATGGCCTTGTCGAAAAAGATTGCGTGCGAACATTTTATTTCCACTTTGAGTGTGTTATTATTCGGTGTCAATACTAAAACAGTATCGGGAACTAGTTTCGTTTTAATATACCTCTCAATATCGGATATTTCGTACGATCCGGTCGGTAATGAAATCGTGTGAACGTTTTTATCATCGCCGTAATGAAAAAGATTGTTTACATCCTCAACGATGTTTGGTATCGAGTTGTATGTTGCCAGATCGATAAAAGCTATTTCCCACTCGCCTTTTGATACATCAATTGGTGGGAAAAAGTCACAAGACAAAACGGCAGTGTGATCTGTTAGAACTATGCTCATGACGTTAGAAACTTTAGACACAAATGACCGCAAACGACTGAGTTGTCTTTTTGATGTCTCTTGTAGTTATAGTGTACGTTAGCGTTTTCGCCAAAATACCTACTTAGCTCAATTGGCGGTCGCAGATTCCCGAAACTATCATAGTACTCTATAGAGTTTCCTCTCTTTTTGTAACATACCCAATGGGTGCCGGGGCCGGTTATACTATCCAAATTCACGATAGCCGATTCGTTTCTTAAAGGTCGTGCAGGTAATGTATCTCTCATGTATACACCTCTGAACCACGGTACTCCCAATGCTAAGGCGTATCTTTCCAGTTCTATATTAGTCAACGGTCTAATGGGTATACCATCTATCGACGTTTTTTTTTCGTACATCTTTTCTTCTTCTTCCCGCTACCTTGTTTCTTGTACGGTTTCAAGTAAAGCCCTTTGCCTTGCAGACGTTTCAACAGATGTTGAACGGTAGGCTTTCGACGACGACGTCTTTTACCGCCGCCAAATGCGGTCTTAGCTTTCATCGCTGCCGTTACGGCCAAAGCAGCAGCGCGTTCACCGAGCGATGCGTCACCCGCTTTGACTCTGCTCCAAGCTTTTCCCGCTAAGATTTCGTCGGCTACGCGTCTTCTATCTGAATCACTGTAGTTGCTGTAGGAGATATCGTGTTGTTTACAGGCTTCGTCCAACGGATTTATACCTTTATCACCGCGTGCCAACCGTGTCTTCAATTTTGTTCCCGGTCCGCAATAATTGTACGAAGGTAAGTGTAATTCGACTGGAAGTAAATCGATGGCTTTATTCAAAACACCAGACACTAGTTCACGTCCTGTCTTTACGACACCGCGTTTACGACTAACAGCTGTTTTCCGTTTGACACCCATTTTATTAATGATTCATAACAGTCACTGTTACGCCTACTTATAAAATATGTCTTTCAAGATTGCATATAACTCTCGGAGTCTAGTCGTCTTCATGCATCGTATTTTCAAAACATCGAAAATATCCTTTTCAACTGCCGTCACAGCTTCCAGAAATTCGTTGTACACAAAAACCTGATTGTCGGCGGTGAAGAAATAAAGATTTCCGTCCATATATCTGAAACCGCCGCGCAAATCGTTTGGTAAACCGTGGTAGATTTCGGTCATAGGTCCTTGATATAAACCGGTGTACCTACATTCATCATATCTCATCACATAAGCGTTGTCGTAGAGGACAATTGTTTTACCCAGATGACTGTTGAAAATAGCGTTAACCGTCTTCATCGGCCGTCCTATCCAATCTTTCAGCGTGTACATATATCTTTTCAAAAGACTAGGATATTCTATAGCGTAAACCCATCCGTGAGCAATGAGCACCACATCTCCGCTGGGTGATTGATAAACGGCGGTAACGTTAGTAAAACCAGGTCGCAAATAGTTTAACCATTCCGAAATGATTTCGGGTTTCGGAACAACTTCTCTCTTATTCGGATCCAAATTCAATATCCATACATACTGCCCGTGAAACAAGTACATATGTTTCATCGCTATTAAAACGGCGTCAAAGCCGCGGACAGAACATAAATCTATAGTGTTTATTTCTGTTTCGATCGTCGTAGGGCTAGAACGAGCGGTGGAGCTGATGGTAGTAGGGGTAGTAGTGCTTGTGGTGGTAGTGCTTGTGGTGGTGGAGGGGGTAGTGGTGGTTGGTTTTGCACCATATAGATACTGAATATTATTAATAGAAAGGTCTAAATAATACATATTGGATATATTTCGGGTGGTCGTATAGGCATACATTATCGAATCACGTTTCTTATTATGAGAGAGTCCTAGAGCGTGCCCTATTTCGTGAACCAGAACAGCGTAAAACGAGTCACGACCATTAACGGATGTAGACATTGTAAAGTCCCACTCTTCTTCGTTATCGAAGTGTATCTCTACTTGCGATTGAAGCACATGAGGCGCAAAAGCGTGGGCAACGACTCTTCCTCTACCGTCAAATCTAGTACCGCACATTGTTCCTTCCGACAGTTTTATATGTTCAGCGTCCCCAAATAGTATAGCGATATTTGGCCTTGTCGAGTCGAGAGTAAAAGTCAAAGGGATATATCTACTCCAGAGATTGAAAGCGTGCGAAGCGATATTGAGATATTTTCTATTACCATACATATACCAAGTTAGTCCGTTGATACCCCATTTACGGTTGGTCTTAGCCTGAACAATACTGCTACTACTACCGTTAGTTTCAGTATATCCACAAAATACCGTCGTATCGGTGATAGGGGAAGGCGACGACGACGACGACGTTGCGAGCGAGGAGCTCAACAAGGCGAACAGTAACATCAGCTTGAAGAACATTTCAACGACTGATATTATTTTTAAAGTGTTCCCGTATTTATTTTCGTGTATTGACCTTGTCGATCTATTTTTCGACAGGCTTCTCTCGCATTAGCGTGTCTCGTAGGCTTTGAATAGCCGTATTCAATTGCCTTTGCGAAACAGCATCGTTATCAGCTATACCATCGGCTATCCCCGATAAGCGCTTAGAGTTTAACCAGTAGTAGTCGCCCGTCTCCTCGGAATGCAGAGTGTATTTCTTTATCCAAGATTTAATTTCATGAAGCTGGCGAACGTTAACAGCGTCGACATCGGTGAAACCGTCTCGAACATTAGTTATACAATTTCCGTTTGCGTTATACATTTCACCGATCGGCAGTAGGGTGAGAAACAGCGTATTTTTCATTAGAAAACCCGGTGTGACCGCATCTTGTTGGTACAAAGGTTCTTCGACCTGAGCGAGCCGCTTATTTTGAAAACTCCAAACAGTTTTGTCTTTTCGAGGCACCCTATCGTCCACGTATAATTTTGTAGCGGCGTCATTTTTATACAAAGGCGCTTTAACATTACATATGGCCACTCCGTGAGCGTCAAATTTACCCTCTGCGTTTTTCGATAAGAAATTATCTCTGACGTACTTCATGTTAATAGCGTCAGAGTCTTTCATAGGCGCCGATACACCGCACACCCTTTGGTCGCCGAAGGAAAAACAATCGGCTAGTTTAATAGGAACCAACGATTCCAAGTAGGCTCTCGTTACGGCATCATCATTTTCTTTCGGCTCTCCGAGACCTCCCAAAGGCAAGCCTTTTGTATGATATCTATTCTTTATTCGAGTCAAACAGTGTTGTTCGAGATACGTTTTGGACACTGCATCGCCGTCCTCAACGGGATGGCCTAGACCGCCTACAGAAAAGCCTTTAGTGTAGTATTTTTTCCTATCCTCGTCGAAACCTAAACATTTTTTCGCTATCGTACCCGCATTGACGGCATCGCTGTCCTCAATAGGATCACCAACATTGCGCAATAACTTACCTATCGCGTCATAATGATTACCATCGGGAGTCAGACCTATCCCGTGCTGATGATGATGGGGGTGCGGAGCGTTAATCTGGTCCGAAAAACGACCAAACTTATCGACGCTCATCTTATTAATGTCCTAATTTTTCTATTTCCACTGCCTTTTATAAAATCCGCTTCCCTCAGCTCTTCTATAATGGAGGCAATTTCGTTCTCATGACCCGTATGACCTACCTCTTGAGATGACAAAAGGAGTCGTAACCTATCACAGAGTTCGTTAGGGTTGTCCCAATAGGCATAACCTTTACCGCTATGCAAACCGGTGGGCGGAAATAATCTCGATATAATTGCCTTGTACTTGGCGGATTTACTAGCACGGTTTATGGCTAATAGATGATTATAACCTTTCCTATGAGCACTGGTTTGTTCACAGATTTGTTTATAGGTGTTCAGGTCGGCCTTTGTGTATAATGTTTCATCGGGTTTGCGCATAAATATCAATTCATAGAGCCCTTCGGTTCCCTTGTAAGAGTCCGCGTCGATGATGATGTCACCGTTTTCGTCGTCAAACCTTATATACTTATCGCCTATCATAACAGTACCGTCTCCTGTTATTCGAGGACCGTATGTGTTATCAATTGTATTCCTATTGTCTTTAATCATTCTCAACACGTAGGTCCGCGGTAGACGATGTTTGAACATTGTATGGACATAACGAACACTATCTTCCTGGCCCGCCGGTGTTGATAGTAGCTCTTTAACAACACTACTTTGGCGCATCGGTGTAACTGAAGGTCCAGGCTCATCTGTTGATTCAGCTATTACTTCGGTATCGATGAATTTCGGAACATGGGTTTGTGAAGCATCATCCTCCATGTCTACATCCATTTCTTCTTCTTTTTTAATTTCCATTTTCGGCTGTGGACGACGAATTTTCGAAATTTCCTTAATGATAGGGCTATATTGTTTAGTCAAAATCCGTTCAGCATCTGCATCGCCGAACTTTATCTGCAGATACTTTCTCTTGATGTTCTCCCTCAAACGGGCGATCTCAGAGATAACCTGCTCCTCCTTTGGTGTCATATTGCGAAATGAACAGTAATTCGACTATCAAATAGCTTTTAAGACAGTTCCAAAGATCGAAAAAACACAGCGTAACGCTTTTCACGCAATAGGTACTGCACAACCTGCGATGCGGACGCTTTCATCAATTTCGAATTGTTCCAAGATAAACCTCGGCAGTATCTGTACATGTTGTTGTCAAAATATGGTATACTTTCCACCTTCTCGGCGCTCCTAAAGACAAAGGTACGTTTTATATTTTCGCGCCATTGCGGTATTTCGGCTACTATTAGATTATCATCTCTGGGCATATCTTGCATGTACCGTTTTAGCGTCGGTATAGAGTTTTCGAGAAGATAACTATTCAAAAGCAGAAACTCATCAGTATTTGCCCCCGTATATGTGCACCAAATTTGAAGCTGCCTACTATCGACAACAGTATATTTTGATCCGTCAAAAGAC
Organism: Prosapia bicincta; assembly: GCA_036971475.1. Classification (NCBI taxonomy): domain Eukaryota; kingdom Metazoa; phylum Arthropoda; class Insecta; order Hemiptera; family Cercopidae; genus Prosapia; species Prosapia bicincta. The sequence continues at coordinate 207,276,836 of JBAIZL010000002.1, read as the reverse complement.
AAGCCGAAATGATGACACTGATTAGGCACCGTCGGCAGGGCGGCCTTTAGAAATTCGGTTGTAAACACACCTTGTGCCTTATTATTTACAGCCTCGTAAAATTTACCTCTACTGCGTAAAGGTAGCGACGAAGGTCTAGGACCGTATTTCACATTGTAGCTAATGTCTACACAACACTTTACACCGCTGATAAGCTTGTACGCCTTTATAGGACCGACTATGGGAATTGTCCTTTCCGTGATTACTACACAACGGGACGCGTACGGCAATGAACAGCTGTACTGTAACATGTCGAGGTATACTTGCGTGTACTCTATGCCTCCGTGACTGAGAGTCAAAGTCCGATTGAAAAAATCAGGAAACAGCCGGAATCTGGATACCAAGTTTTGCGGATGGCGAACAGTTCCTTTCAACATGTGTTCATTGTATAATATCAATTCAAATGGTACACCTCCTTTATCACATTCGTGCATGAACCTAATCCAAATGTCTCGATTATAAATTCTATTTGCGGATGTGATCATTAACAGAATTATAGGCGGTAAGCTCTTGCTGTACGATCCGAACCGCTTATGTCTCCAGCAGCGCCTATTAAATACATGTCCATGTCTATTCGTACGGCTACAGTAGTTTCCGCAAAACCTCTTCTTATCGGGATAATAGAAACAACATAAATTTGATTTTGGTGTTTTCGTAGTGTCGCTATTAGCATATGGCGAAATATCATTATAAGTGTATATACGCATTATAAATCTCTTACGAAGGAATCAAACCCTATTCTGTATCGACCCTGATCTATATCGCTGTCTTTATCTATTACTATAAAACCGAATTTCTCTTTCCAGGCTGTTGCGCAGAGCTTTTTGAAAGTGTTAAACGACAGGTCCGTGCCTACGTGATCCGAATGAATGTGTCTTAAATTCATATCGTCCTGTTTAAATACAACAATCAGATTGGTATTGTCTCGGATTAAATGTTTGGGAATCCTACTGTACGTTTGACCGAGATAAAAAGAGTCAATTGAGCTATGTCTTCCCATACTGAAGTAATTACGTATATTATCATGATTTTCACACTGTATATCGTCAAAAATCATAATGGAATTCGGTTCCGCTTCATGTGGATTTATGATGTTGTCGTTATCACTGTACGGAAAATAACCGATACCCGATTCTTCCATCACCTTAGACAGAAACTCATATTTCGGTTGGTGAAGTGATTTTGAAAAAATATATATGTTGGCGAACTTCAGCCCGTTTGCCTCGAACAAAAGATTAAAAATTACATTTGTTTTACCGCAATTTGAAGGACCACACACAATTGCTCTAATAGTGTTGGGCAATAGGGGACTGTGTCGAATTCGTTTCTCCTTTTCACCTACATAAGCGTCGAAATTATGTAGCTGCATCGTATATGGAGCAACCACTACACGCATCTCGAAAGACGTAACCAGAATGAATCAATTGTGTGAAAAACCTGATATTTATTTTCGAAACATATTTTCTATTGCAGTATAAAGCAATTGTGTCACATTGACTCTGCAACTAGTACTTTTCCATTGACGTCATCGCATGCTCGTGGCCGGATGCGTGTAAGGTCAGTTGGGACAAAGCAATTGCGACCAGTATTTTTCCATTCACGTCATCGCTTGCACATGGCCGGATGGGCGCAGCTCACCGGATGTGGTAAATTGTTTCAAAGTATAAGTTTATTTTTATCTACCTAAGAGTTGTGCTTTTTATCGAAACCTTGTCATTTCACAAGAAGCTTATCTCCTTTCCGGCGCAAAACCTTTTCCACCAAATAAACGTCGCCAACATTTGTTCGACTTAATTCTTCAGCATAAAACCCACCTTTTAATATTTCACCTCTCGAATCTTGTAAAATGTAGGTTTTAGGTGAGGACGGTACAACAGCAAACACGGTAAATACTTCTTGCGTCCAGTTTGGATAAAATCCTTTCGAAAAAACTTTTTTGTATTTGGATATTCTAACTCTATCGTCTACCTGGAATGATCGCGATTGAGGTATAGTACGACTATTTACTTTGTCTTTTATTCTAGCCAACAGCATTGCTTCATGTTTTTTTCTCACCTGACACGGTTTCATACCAATAGTACTGTGTACGGTTTTGTTGTATGACTTTACAATATCATCTAAAATATCAGTCCATTTATGACTACCGCGAGCCGTGAATTCTAACCACATTTTACTTTTCAAAGTTCTGTTTAACCTTTCTACGATGGAAGCTTTTTTCTCGGTGTAAGTGTGATAGTGATTAATTTTATAGGTTTTCAATAAGTTTTGAACAGATTTGTTAAACCATTCTTTACCCTGATCGGTCTGAAAATGCTTCATACTGTGTTTCTCTAGTATAGGCTTTAATGCTGAAGCTACTTCGGAACCGGTTTTAGATTTTATCGGCACCGCAAACGCAAATTTTGATAAACAGTTAATCATAGTCAATATATACTTATAGCCTTTGTTTTCATTTGCATAGGGAATCATCTCAACTAAATCAGCTTGATAAAGATCGTTTACACCTTTCAAAGTAACACTACGTGTTTTAAAATTTCTACGAGCCGGCTTATGAAGCTCGTTAGCAATAGCACGTCTAACGTTCATTTCAAAACTGACCACCTTGATTTTACTTTTGGTACTTTTAAACCAACTGACTAGGTTTCCATCAACACCCAAGAGGTATAGTCCGAAGTCGTTCTTGTTTTTTGGAAGCTTCCCCGGGAATGTGAAGCATTCCAAGGCCTATCCTCCCAGGCGATCAGTTTTTGTCGTTCAATTTTACTTTTAATCCCATCCACACACACATTCAGTCTTATAGACGATTAAGTCGAGACAGAGGACCATTCAACCTAGGTTTCACACACACACACACACTCGTGCAACAAATATTTTATACCTTTTGCAAAAAGGTATTTTATTCAATACAAACACACACAATCTGTCAAAACAGAAGCTATGTTCTTTTGTTGCTACAACACTTATCCATTCACACAACCTTATAGGCGATTAGACCGTGACAGAGGGCCCATTCATTCAGCCTAGGATCTCCACACAGCATAGGTCATACAAAAACTAAAATGGAACGACTTGATTTCACAACACCGTTCAGGATGATGGGAATCATTCTAGGCGTGGAACCTTACAGTACCCATAAGGTAGCGTATCAAAATCCCCGTTACGTTTTCTTTTCGCACCTGTGGCTCTGAACAATTTTGTTTCACACACAGTAACAACACCATGATCCTTTCTGCGACGTATACGCGATTCATCGACCATTATGCTATCCTCCTCTGTTTGTTCATTCAATACTAGTTTCTTTAAAGAATCGAAATTTAAATAACCTGAGGTGCGGAGATTTAAAGTCAGTCCTTTAATTTTGCAAACTGTAACGGTTTTGTCATTTTCCGGACACATTACCATGTAGCCGTACGTTTTCGGACCTCACGAAACAAATTCTGTAATGTATGCAGAAGGACCATAGTCAGCCAGTTCGTCTGTCATCTGCCCCAAGTAGTCTCCTGTCGATATATCGTGCGTACCGTCTTTGTGGAGATAAATGACACTATCTGTGTCGTAATAGAGGACCTGTGATCCCAACACGTCCAAATACTCATAGAGCTTAAGACGAGCATGGGCTGTAGTGAATGCAGCGAGAACGACATTTACTGTTGGTAGTACATCACAGGCGTTGTCAGTGTAGCACCAGTTCACTACGACAACGTCCTGGTTAACCTCTTGTATATGGATTACATCAATTGACGGCGACGTTAACAAGTTGAACAGTTCCTTAGGCTCTCTTACTATTGTAGTCTTTGCCTGGTTTTCACGTTGTCCAAACTTACCCCAAAAGGAGTTTAACATTAGTTTAGCCAACGACCTGGCACCAGGATTTTTTTCAATTTTCAACGGGTCAAGTCTAACCCCTTCGTTGTCGAAATAGCTTTGGACATAGTCTATTTTGTCTTGTTCAGAACGACACCATTCTGGGTAACCTGAAGCCTCCTGCTTTATTTTTAAAAATGTATTAATATAGTCGGTAAACAGTCCGTTCCCTTTGTCAAATGAAGCCATTTCGTATTGCCAGAGCTCATACATTTCCAATATCACGTAACCTTTCTGCACAGCTTTGCGTATCTCATCCATAGTCCATGTTCCTGTCAACGTCCGTTCGTCAAGAGAGTGAGTACAGTCTCCAGGTATAAGGTTCTCGCCACATGTACGGCATAGGATGAACATCAATTTATCGTTCATCCTGACCGGCAGCACTGGATGATACAGATCCCGAGGAGGTAGGACCGTACATTTCAGGAGGCCGTCAGCAGACATTCCGACTGCTCTACACTCATTATTACCGACGTGTATTATCGGATGTCCTATCGGATATTCGCGGTACTTACTCACCCAGGGGTACAAGGAGCAAACATCAATGTACCGAATTTTCTCGTTCTCCTGACACATATGGTACGATTTTACATTCCCCGTACGACCGCCGAAAAACGCGTCTCGAGGGTTTAGTGGTGTGAGGTGTGTTAGAGGGTGGGAATCAAGGTATGCCATAGTTTTGTTTAATTTTTTCTTCCTATAAAATTCACACTCCCACATCTCGACAACATTATAATGACGGGACAATTTAGCCATCTTAGCTTTAGTCCTGGTCAGTCGCGCACTATGAGTGTCTGACGGGTCGTCGATTAGAGGTGAATCACGCCCAAATGTGTAACAGTTTGGACATCCGTGCCAGTAACAGTCGTGAAATTCATATACGGTCTTCGTTCGGTCACATAGTCCGTCGACCTTTATACCGTCTACTTTAATTTCACGACCTCTACCGGCATGCTCCAGTCGATAGCCGTTCTGGTCTTCGATCCATGCGAGCCACTGTAGAGCGATGGCGGATTGATTATCGACGCGTCTGTACCCATTCTTTGGCAGTATGCCTATTGTGCTTGGCTTGAGAAACTTTCTTCTGAACGCTAAGCTACACGCGCTAGCAATAGTGACGGCCTCGAGAAACGGATCTAAATTGCATTCCTGCAAGAACGAAGCACGAAACTTTATACAAGCTTGAGCTAATATATCAACATCAGAGAGGCAATATTCGAATATTTCCGTTTGAAAATTGAACACATAACCGTTGGAGACTTGTTCATCGTATCACTGTAAGAATTTTGTATTGTTCTTTTCGAACATTGAGTCAGGACAGTAGTATTCCTTTCCAGGAATAGGACCTACATAATTTTCATTGGCCACTGTGTTGAAAAGGTGAGGAAAGTAACCTTTCTTTTTTTCGGGAGGTAGGTCGAACGCTTCAGGGAGTTTAGACAATGTCATTGGCATATAGTTTAGAGAATCGATAAACTTTACGTTATCGATCTCCATCAAAATAATCCTAGTTCCACGCATTATCAATTCAGGTGTAAACTGAGTTTCTTCCAGAACGTATTTCAAAAGGAATTGAAAATCAAATGCCTGTCCATTATGAGCGATAACGCACACCTTTTTAAACGTTTTACGCACATCCATTATGTAGGCTATGAACCCGTCAACTGGACTCTCTTTAAAAACACGAGTTCGTGGCGTACAATTACGACAGCGTTCGCCATTTATGCATTTCCAACAGTACTGTTGAGAAATGCATAAATTTACCCTGTGAACGTGAGCGCTATCAAGGGCTTCGTCTTGACGCGTTTCCAGATCGAAAAAAAGAAACACGAAATCTTTAACTTGAGGCGTTTGGGTATTGATTTTCATGTAACAACGATGGCTAGCCGGTTTGTACTCTAAGCACATTTTACAATAAACCTCTCCACACTGATGTGTGGTTTTACGATCTAGAGTAAATATTACCTTCTCACACATTAAACATTTTCTAATATACTTGCAAACGCTTACGGAATGTGTGTTGTAACATTGCTGGTTCATAAAGTGACGGTTACAGTCACCGCATTGAATACCTCCGTTGTCGTCTAGCACACACGGCGGAGACCGTTTACAAGAATAACAGATAGCTGAACATCTGTGTTTGCCTAAAGTGTTGTACGGTGTTCGACATGCTTCACAGTAGAAATGACACGCAAACGCACTAGTTAAACTGGTAATCACATTAAAATGGGAATTGTGAAATAGCAAATTTATTTTATACTTGGGATTGTTCACATTACCTTCAAATAACACATGCCTACCTCTACTACCGTAACTGTACACCGTGATTTTATATTCTGTCAAATGATTTTGAAACGCTTGTAACTCATTCACACCGGCACCTGACTCGGTAATTTCTACATTAGCGTCAGCCATTAGTTGCTGTGCCCTAACGGTCTGACGTTTACCTTTGTTCTGTATTATAGCTTTATATTCTTTGTCATTTTGCGCCCGAGCAATGCCAACCACAAGAGCACAGGGCAAACACAAAGCATCTTTATTTTTAATTACAACGATTCCCGTTCTGCTGTGACACTCTTCGTCAAAGTTATTGTAAATCCCACGCCTACGTCGACCCCGGCCTACAGGTACTCTAACCTTGGTACACGATACCTGGAAGGTATCACCTGACATAAATCCCTCAGCGTTACTCTGGACTATTCCGCCAAAAACGCTCCAAAGCGTGTCTGACGTTATTTCCGAAGCAGGTCTGAAGGCTACGTACCCAGGTGTACGATTCTTAAAGTTTATGCTAGTCATAGTAAAACCAAGTCGATCTTCGTCTGTTGTACCCCTAGTCACAGATTCAGCCAACTCGTGAAGTCCCTGTCTAACCCATTCAATCTCTCCTACACCTTCAGGGGGTGTATTGAATTTAAAAACAATTTTATTCCCGTATAAACGGAATTTCTTTACATAGGTTTGCACATTAGAAAAAATATACACGGCCATAATATAGGTTTTATTTTAAGAAGTCAAATTAGAAACAGAGATAGGATAACAATCACACTTACCTCTTTGCAGTCAGAATGAGACCCGAGTATACTGTGCTAACTGTTATATAGCTAACTGTTTATTAGAAACAGAGATAGAATAACAATCACACTTACCTCTTTGCAGTCTGAATGAGACCGGAGTATACTGTCCTACCTGTAATATACGGGTTTATATAGCAACCTGTTTAGAGTGGGAGACATAGGCCAGCGATTTCTAATCCTCTCATTGCACGACCGCGAGTAGGAGTGAAAGTAGGTCAGCGATTTCTAATCCTTTCACTGCACGACCGCGAGTGGGAGTGAAAGTTCAACGATTTCACACGGTACAACCTCAAGTGTGGGAAAAGGTCAATGATTTCTAAACTTTCCGTTGCGTGACACAGCCGCTTTGGGCAACTACGTCATGGGAACTACACAAAGGACGCGTGGGGAGTTGCACAGTATATAAGCCGGTACCAACATACAGAGAGCATCAGTCTTCAGCGCTTTGCAGTTAGGTGCGTTGTGTGTGTGTTTTATCTTAATTATGAATACTGCAAGTCAGCTCTCCAAAAATTCGACAGTTAACCGGTTCAATGCGGTTCCGGTTTACGAGCGAATTTTGGTGTCGTTAAAGTCGTTGGCGTTGAACAAAGAATACGGCATTATCTGTGCGAAACTCGTAACAACCGTTCATGGCTCGTCTATTCAGGTTGACTTTGATGACGACGATATAAAAAAGACTACTTTTTTTCCGAAACGGTATACCGCGATAGTGAAAGATTCCGATCTTCCGGAGTTGGAGAAATGCAAATTTGTCATTACACGTCATGTCGGTAAGACGGTGATAATGGAAATACGGCCGTAAATCGTATTTATTTTCAAGGGGGTGACATATTTTAATGGAATGGTCACCACTGATTACAGCGTGGCTGGAGCTGTTTTCACTGGGACGAACTATTAGAGTTCGTCCCACGGGGAGCTGGCTTGAGCAGTTCCGGTTTACGAGCGAATTTTGGTGCCTTTAAAGTCGTTGGGCGTTGAATAAAGAATACTGTATTATCTGTGCTCGTAACAACCGTTCATCTGTTCAAGTTGACTTTGATGACGATATAAAAAAGACTACTTTTTCCGAAACGATTCTGCTATAGAGAAAGATTCTTCTGGAGTTGGAGAAATGTCGGTAAGACATGGTGATAATGGAAATACGACGGTAAATTTATTTTCAAGGGGGTGACATATATTAATGGAGTGGTCACCACTGATTACAGCGTGGCTGGAGCTGTTTTCACTGGGGCGAACTACTAGAGTTCATCCCACGGGGGGAGTGGACTTGATTAACGAATACTCTTTTTAAACAAATACCTAATTTATTTCAAAAATTATCGATTTATTTCAGAAACACGATGACCGATAGACGTAATCAATCAGAGGTGAGTATGAAATAGTGTGTTCTTTTTTTTGTTAAAGTTTTTATGTTTCGTTATTGCAATTTTTCATTGGTTTTCAGTCTAATGACACAACAAACAACGATGATTCTAGCTACGATGAAACGGGCATTTGGGAAGAATTAGATAATCATGCTAACGAAATCGATCGTAACAGACGTAGCCCATCAATATTACATGGGGTTACATGGACACCGTACTATAGACGCCAATCGATAGTTGATCATAGCGGGGAGACTCTGTCACAGGTAATTATAAATAATTTAAATTATTAACAGTTTCATTTTCATATCTAATAAGCTTTTTTCTTTCAGGAAACAAACATTACGACTCCTCCTAGAGTACCTTTGACTGATCGTAGCAACACCGCCCACCCAACATCGGTGATTATTAATGAACTGCCTTTACCGTTTCCAAACAATTTAGATTATTAACAGTTTCATCTAATAAGCGTTTTTTTCTTTCAGGGAACAAACACACCTTCTAGAACCAGAGGGCCTTTGACTGATCGTAGCAACACCGACCACCCAACGCCGGTGATTATTGTATTCCTAATAAATTATTACTGTTATATTCTTATTTGCTCATTACTAATACATTGTATTTTATAGGCTGCAATATTAGATCACGTTGTAAATAGACTCAGAGATCGAGCTTCTTATTCGGGGGAACTAGATGAGGAACTAAAGCACATACAAGGACTCGAGCATTCCCGTATCGACTGTTTCCTTTGCTTAGGAAGTAGGACACGGTATCCTCCTCAATATTCAGTAAGTTTTATTGTACGATGATAATAGCAGTAATATCAGAGGATTATAATTGAATTTCATTTCTAATTAATTTTCTTAGACGGCTGTGGGAAACGCACGGGCAACTTCAGCTCGTAGAGTATCGGCTGATGCACTGCAGATACTAAAAGACTCGTAACGGACTTAGAGGCAGCGTTTCAAAGAGATGGATACGAGGAAAATTTCTATGCGGTCGGCGTATGGAGGATCATGATGAGCGATCTTGATAAGCTACTCGAAGAGGGCCGAAGAAGAGTGGCTGTCGCTGAAGCGGCGGCGATAATGGCCGATCGAATCCCTTCAGGCGTAGTCGTAAGTGTTACAATTTGTAAAACCTGATATTTATGCTATTCATTTACAAGAAAATTATCTTCTTTGTTTTGTATGTTGAAACAGAGATCATCAGAAGAGCAGATTGTAGGAAACAGTGGCTACCGTATAGCAGACTGCACTGTCTGCTTAGAACGACCACCATGCACTGCCATCATACCCTGCGGTCACGTTTATTGCAGGGAGTGTGCGGAAAGGGTGCAGAGGTGCCCCATATGCAGGAAACCCGCAGACAGACGCTGCCGACTATTTCTGAACCTGGAATGATTGTGCAAAATATCATAGTTAATCAAGTCTCCCCTCTAAATTCTGTCAATTCCCAGATTTATATTTTATGTATAATCCTGTATTTATAATTATATTCTTAACACAATAAAAATATTTATTCTTATACAAATACACGTTTTACTCTTATTTCATACAACCAACATCCAACACTCACGACATACTTCTACCAACATCTAACCATAACACACAACTGACTACATCGTAGCTCAGTCGCTAGCGTCACACGCCAGCAAACCAAACGTCCACGGTTCCATTCCCCAATACGCATTTATATTTTTTCATCTTCAAACAATTACGTCACCAGAACAAAATGGCCCTCCAGGGCAGGGCTTACACCAAAACAAAATGGCCCTCCCGATCCAGGACACCAATCAACCTCTAGGGGCGGGGCTTAGCTGGTGGTGGGGGTAACAAATACTGCTCTCTCATTGGGGGGATAAAGTATACCCATCTCTACTTAAGTGAAAAGTTTTTAGTTCGCATTCTTTAATTTTACTTAAATATTTTTTAAAGTAATTATGATAACCTTAAATCCTCCTCATTTATAGCAAAAATATATTGCTCATAAACCAAGTTGTATAATAACATGAATAGTAATTAATTCAATTAGTGATTTTGTATTGCTTAAGGAATTCTTTTACAAAGTCATTTAATAAAACATACTATAAACTAACTCCAGGCACTAACATAGCCCAAGCTTTCTCATATTAAAATTTGATTACTACGTCACGATCCACAGTTTTAATTATTTAAAATTAAATGCGATATTTTTATTCGCTACTATGTCTAATGGTGACATTACTGGTAAATTTAAATTACAAATTGAGAATTTAAAACATAGGTGGCACATTATAAATTATTAGTTTATGTCAAACACTACGTTTGTATACAAAATACTGTCTCTTAACTCCGTTTATATGTAGGGATTTTTTTGAAAGATGTCCTACTACACGTGTTCAACTACTGCCAAGTGTACGAGGACATGCGCTAGGGGTCCTTCGCCAGGAAAATATATATAGGAAATGTAGTAACTAAAGTTTAAATTCTGAGAGTCTTCTATCTGCGGGAAATAGATATAGAAGACCTTTACAGTTTAAACTACACAATCATTAACTAGTTTCATTTACCATATATTTGCAATATAAACAACTAATATTTTACAATGTGTGGCGTCGTATCTTTAATTATTATAGTGCGGTATTATTATAAATAATATGGGCTTGTAAACATATTGTACTAATTATCTGGTAGATTTAAATCATGGACAAACGGCCGAACGCAAACATAAAAAAAAACATTTTATTTTACACCTATAGTCTTGTTTTACAGTTTAAACATTTTTCACTCCCCCCCCCATTTTTAAATTCAGCAAGCCCTCTGCCTTTATACCCTCCACTGGTTTCTAGTAGGCAGCGTAAAATGAGTTAATGAGACTATATGGACCTACTAACAAGCTAGGTAGATCTAGATTAGTACCCATTCCTAACATTTACTATAATGATATCCTAGCCAACAAGATTTTTTTCACGATTTGTTGCGAGTTTCTTTCTAGCCAAGTTTTTCCTTCTCGCTCTTGGATCAACACAACCTACTTCATCCTTTCATCTCCTCTGATATACACGTAAAGACCTAAATAGCTTGGTATATAAACCGTGAAACTTTATGCCCTCATGCTTGGGATACTAACGACATGAGAATGCGAGCGTGGCTTACTACAAGTTGACAGCCACGAGAGAAGGCTTTTAGAATCCCGGACCTGGGTAAAAAAATGGAAATAGGTATTTGCATATAAATACTTTTTTGATAGAACCCATAGTTATTTTACTCAATTTTGAGTTTAAGCTAATTCATCGTAATATTGGGTTTTGTTTATAATTTCAAGAACATTTTCTATTATCAGATATAAAAACAATATGTTCAATAATGTTCAAACTATATTAGTTTAGCTCGAATCAAGGGGAAAATTATTCCTCACTAAAAAAAATAATAAATATTATTTAGCAAGTTATTAAAATGGGATATATAAAGTAAGGATTAATATGAGAGTAACATTTGGAATTGCCAAAATACGGAAAGTAATGCTACGTATGGAAGAGGAAGATTAACATATTTTTTAAAAAAATGCTAAATACAGGATACATTTTCTAACTTAATTTTCTGCTAAGTTCTTTCTGTGATTAACAACCTTACCTTAAACATAGCAAAATAAGTATTAATTAAAAACATAGTTGTAGAGGAAACTAATCAGTTCCAAAAAGTCATTGAATTCACTAAAACGAATGAAAAAGTTGATGAGCACTACAACTACTGGAAAATAAAAATATTATTTTTGGAAATCCTTTGAAAATCCTTTGAAAATTTAAGTTTTTAAACAAATAATAAACAAATTGTTTATTTAAATTGGAACAAAACAATATAGATAATATGATACACAACCCTTATAAACTATACAACGTCTAAATTTTATTTTATTTAAAAATACTATAATATACATAAATAAATATTTACTTAAACATTATTCGTTGTTGTAAATGTTTGAAAGGAACTTTCAAATCTGTGTGTGTGTGTGTGTGTGTGTGTGTGTGTGTGCGTGTGTGTGTGACTTATCATGTAAAAATTACATTTAACCATTAGGATGCAATTTCACATAGACGTTATTAGGGTCCCAGGTTAAAACCTAGGCCTATTCGTATTTAGAAAAACCGCCAGGGCACCACCTCACAGGCCTTAAATCATCCTTAACACTCACTTTTCTATACTTGATTTAATACTTAACTTATTTAATCACTGATAGTCACCTGTAACAGTCACATTTAAACACATTTAAACAGCTGACAGTAATTGATTGTTTTTCATCTTTACAGGTTAGTTTACTTTACAAATGTTATGTTACAAGCTGAAGTTTTTCCTTTCTTTGGTTTTCAAGACAATAATCAATAAGTTTATATTTTGATATATTTATTGGGAACTAATAATCTACTAACTAATCTATACTATTATATTATATTATAGTTTGTCCCAAAAACAATCAACCATTGGGAAAAACACAGTATGTGGGGACCAATTTACATAATTTTGGAGAGCAATTTGTCGCAACGGGGAATGGTAGGTTAGGCTTTGAATTAAAAATATATTGAAATATATTTTCATCATATTGATATAAAATATTTTTCATTATAACTGATTTACATAAAATTTTCATTAAATATGGATGAATAAATTCCTAAAAGTAATTTGTAGGAATTCATTTAACATTTTAACACTAGCGGTGGGAACCTTGGGGTGTATGAAGCAGAATCCTGCTTAACGACAGTAACTCTAGAAATATTTTATCAACCACGGGATGGTTCTGGTTCATTTATTATAAGCGTAACTATTGAAGTTTGAAATAAAGCTGCAAGTCATGAATAATTAAACATATTGAGAGCGTCGTTTACCCGAATACGGTGTCAATGTTAGCAAATATTAAACTGTACAATTAAACACCAACAAACAGTTAAAAAGACATTGCCAACCGCTATATTACGTACTCATTGCGGGAGAGATATTTGAACCTAAACTAAGACTACAACAATTTACATGTTCATGTATAACAATGTAGTTCCATATGCCTAAAGCCATATGCCATATTACTAAAGCTAATATAAGTTCTCGTTTAATGCCATATCTTATCTGTGTTGTCAATCCATTGAATTGTTATCGAGGACTGCTATTGGCGGTTCGGTTGGCCATTCTATGTGAACTGTTCTGTTTTCATTCTTACATTGTTGTTAGCCACTCGTAGTATAATAATACCTCCCGTTCTCGTTCTTACATTGGTGTTTGCCACTCGTAGTGTATTATTACCTCCCATTCTCGTTCGTACATTGCCTTTTGCCACTCGTAGTGCATTAATACCTCCCGTTCTCGTTCTTACATTGCTGTTTGCCACTCGTAGTGAATTATTACCTCCCGTTCTCGTTCTTACATTGCTGTTTGCTACTCGTAGTATATTATTACCTCCCGTTCTCGTTCTTACATTGCTGTTTGCCACTCGTAGTGAATTAATACCTACCGTTCTCGTTCTTACATTGCTGTTTGCCACTCGTAGTGTATTATTACCTCCCATTTTCGTTCGTACATTGCGTTTTGCCATTCGTAGTGTATTATTACCTCCCGTTCTCGTTTTTACATTGCTGTTTGCCACTAGTAGTGTATTATTGCCTCCCGTTCTCGTTCTTACATTGCTGTTTGCCACTCGTAGTGGATTATTACCTCCCGTTCTCGTTCTTACAATGCTGTTTGCCACTCGTAGTGTATTAAAACCTCCCATTCTCGTTCTTATATTGCTGTTTGCCACTCGTAGTGTATTAATACCTCCCATTATCGTTCCTTCATTGCTGTTTGCCACTCGTAGTGTATTATTACCTCCCGTTCTCGTTCTTACATTGCTGTTTGCCACTCGTAGTGTATTATTACCTCCCGTTCTCGTTCTTACATTGTTGTTTGCCACTTGAAGTGTATTATTACCTCCCGTTCTCGTTCTTACATTGCTGTTTGCCACTCGTAGTGAATTAATACCTACCGTTCTCGTTCTTACATTGCTGTTTGCCACTCGTAGTGTATTATTACCTCCCGTTCTCTTTTTTACATTGCTGTTTGCCACTCGTAGTGTATTATTACCTCCCGTTCTCGTTCTTACATAGCTGTTTGCCATTCGTAGTGTATTATTATCTTCCGTTCTCGTTCTTACATTGCTGTTCGCCACTCGTAGTGTATTAGTACCTCCCGTTCTCTTTTTTACATTGCTGTTTGCCACTCGTAGTGTATTATTACCTCCCGTTCTCGTTCTTACATAGCTGTTTGCCACTCGTAGTGTATTATTAACTCCTGTTCTACGTCTTACATTGCTGTTTGCCACTCGTAGTGTATTAATACCTCCCATTCTCGTTCTTACATTGCTGTTTGCCACTCGTAGTGTATTAATATCTCCCATTATCGTTCATACATTGCTGTTTGCCACTTGTAGTGTATTATTACCTCCCGTTCTCGTTCTTATATTGCTGTTTGCCACTCTTAGTGTATTATTACCTCCCGTTCTCGTTCTTACATTGATGTTTGCCACTCGTAGTGTATTATTACCTCCCTTTCTCGTTCTTACATTGCTGTTTGCCACTCGTAGTGTATTAATACTACCCATTCTCGTTCTTACATTGCTGTTTGCCACTCGTAGTGTATTATTACCTCCCATTCTCGTTCTTACATTGCTGTTTGCCACTCGTAGTGTATTATTACCTCCCGTTCTCGTTGTTACATTGCTTTTTGCCACTCATAGCGTATTATTACCTCCCGTTCTCGTTCTTACATTGCTGTTTGCCACTCGTAGTGTATTATTACCTCCCATTCTCGTTCGTACATTGCCTTTTGCCACTCGTAGTGCATTAATACCTCCCGTTCTCGTTCTTACATTGTGTTTGCCACTCGTAGTGAATTATTACCTCCCGTTCTCGTTCTTACATTGCTGTTTGCTACTCGTAGTATATTATTACCTCCCGTTCTCGTTCTTACATTGCTGTTTGCCACTCGTAGTGAATTAATACCTACCGTTCTCGTTCTTACATTGCTGTTTGCCACTCGTAGTGTATTATTACCTCCCATTTTCGTTCGTACATTGCGTTTTGCCATTCGTAGTGTATTATTACCTCCCGTTCTCATTTTTACATTGCTGTTTGCCACTAGTAGTGTATTATTGCCTCCCGTTCTCGTTCTTACATTGCTGTTTGCCACTCGTAGTGGATTATTACCTCCCGTTCTCGTTCTTACAATGCTGTTTGCCACTAGTAGTGTATTAAAACCTCCCATTCTCGTTCTTATATTGCTGTTTGCCACTCGTAGTGTATTAATACCTCCCATTATCGTTCCTTCATTGCTGTTTGCCACTCGTAGTGTATTATTACCTCCCGTTCTCGTTCTTACATTGCTGTTTGCCACTCGTAGTGTATTATTACCTCCCGTTCTCGTTCTTACATTGCTGTTTGCCACTCTTAGTGAATTAATACCTACCGTTCTCGTTCTTACATTGCTGTTTGCCACTCGTAGTGTAATATTACCTCCCATTTTCGTTCGTACATTGCGTTTTGTCATTCGTAGTGTATTATTATCTTCCGTTCTCGTTCTTACATTGCTGTTCGCCACTCGTAGTGTATTAGTACCTCCCGTTCTCTTTTTTACATTGCTGTTTGCCACTCGTAGTGTATTATTACCTCCCGTTCTCGTTCTTACATAGCTGTTTGCAACTCGTAGTGTATTAATATCTCCCATTATCGTTCATACATTGCTGTTTGCCACTTGTAGTGTATTATTACCTCCCGTTCTCGTTCTTATATTGCTGTTTGCCACTATTAGTGTATTATTACCTCCCGTTCTTGTTCTTACATTGATGTTTGCCACTCGTAGTGTATTATTACCCTCCTTTCTCGTTCTTACATTACTGTTTGCCACTCGTAGTGTATTAATACCTCCCATTATCGTTCCTTCATTGCTGTTTGCCACTCGTAGTGTATTATTACCTCCCGTTCTCGTTCTTACATTGCTGTTTGACACTCGTAGTGTATTATTACCTCCCGTTCTCGTTCTTACATTGTTGTTTGCCACTTGAAGTGTATTATTACCTCCCGTTCTCGTTCTTACATTGCTGTTTGCCACTCGTAGTGAATTAATACCTACCGTTCTCGTTCTTACATTGCTGTTTGCCACTCGTAGTGTATTATTACCTCCCATTTTCGTTCGTACATTGCGTTTTGCCATTCGTAGTGTATTATTATCTTCCGTTCTCGTTCTTACATTTCTGTTCGCCACTCGTAGTGTATTAGTACCTCCCGTTCTCTTTTTTACATTGCTGTTTGCCACTCGTAGTGTATTATTACCTCCCGTTCTCGTTCTTACATAGCTGTTTGCCACTCGTAGTGTATTATTAACTCCTGTTCTACGTCTTACATTGCTGTTTGCCACTCGTAGTGTATTAATACCTCCCATTCTCGTTCTTACATTGCTGTTTGCCACTCGTAGTGTATTAATACTACCCATTCTCGTTCTTACATTGCTGTTTGCCACTCGTAGTGTATTATTACCTCCCATTCTCGTTCTTACATTGCTGTTTGCCACTCGTAGTGTATTATTACCTCCCGTTCTCGTTGTTACATTGCTGTTTGCCACTCATAGCGTATTATTACCTCCCGTTCTCGTTCTTACATTGCTGTTTGCCACTCGTAGTGTATTATTACCTCCCATTCTCGTTCGTACATTGCCTTTTGCCACTCGTAGTGCATTAATACCTCCCGTTCTCGTTCTTACATTGCTGTTCGCCACTCGTAGTGTATTAGTACCTCCCGTTCTCTTTTTTACATTGCTGTTTGCCACTCGTAGTGTATTATTACCTCCCGTTCTCGTTCTTACATAGCTGTTTGCCACTCGTAGTGTATTATTAACTCCTGTTCTACGTCTTACATTGCTGTTTGCCACTCGTAGTGTAATAATACCTCCCATTCTCGTTCTTACATTGCTGTTTGCCACTCGTAGTGTATTAATATCTCCCATTATCGTTCATACATTGCTGTTTGCCACTTGTAGTGTATTATTACCTCCCGTTCTCGTTCTTATATTGCTGTTTGCCACTCTTAGTGTATTATTACCTCCCGTTCTCGTTCTTACATTGATGTTTGCCACTCGTAGTGTATTATTACCTCCCTTTCTCGTTCTTACATTGCTGTTTGCCACTCGTAGTGTATTAATACTACCCATTCTCGTTCTTACATTGCTGTTTGCCACTCGTAGTGTATTATTACCTCCCATTCTCGTTCTTACATTGCTGTTTGCCACTCGTAGTGTATTATTACCTCCCGTTCTCGTTCTTACATTGCTGTTTGCCACTCGTAGTGTATTATTACCTCCCATTCTCGTTCGTACATTGCCTTTTGCCACTCGTAGTGCATTAATACCTCCCGTTCTCGTTCTTACATTGCTGTTTGCCACTCGTAGTGAATTATTACCTCCCGTTCTCGTTCTTACATTGCTGTTTGCTACTCGTAGTATATTATTACCTCCCGTTCTCGTTCTTACATTGCTGTTTGCCACTCGTAGTGAATTAATACCTACCGTTCTCGTTCTTACATTGCTGTTTGCCACTCGTAGTGTATTATTACCTACCATTTTCGTTCGTACATTGCGTTTTGCCATTCGTAGTGTATTATTACCTCCCGTTCTCGTTTTTACATTGCTGTTTGCCACTAGTAGTGTATTATTGCCTCCCGTTCTCGTTCTTACATTGCTGTTTGCCACTCGTAGTGGATTATTACCTCCCGTTCTCGTTCTTACAATGCTGTTTGCCACTAGTAGTGTATTAAAACCTCCCATTCTCGTTCTTATATTGCTGTTTGCCACTCGTAGTGTATTAATACCTCCCATTATCGTTCCTTCATTGCTGTTTGCCACTCGTAGTGTATTATTACCTCCCGTTCTCGTTCTTATATTGCTGTTTGCCACTCGTAGTGTATTATTACCTCCCGTTCTCGTTCTTACATTGCTGTTTGCCACTCGTAGTGAATTAATACCTACCGTTCTCGTTCTTACATTGCTGTTTGCCACTCGTAGTGTAATATTACCTCCCATTTTCGTTCGTACATTGCGTTTTGTCATTCGTAGTGTATTATTATCTTCCGTTCTCGTTCTTACATTGCTGTTCGCCACTCGTAGTGTATTAGTACCTCCCGTTCTCTTTTTTACATTGCTGTTTGCCACTCGTAGTGTATTATTACCTCCCGTTCTCGTTCTTACATAGCTGTTTGCCACTCGTAGTGTATTATTAACTCCTGTTCTACGTCTTACATTGCTGTTTGCTACTCGTAGTGTATTAATACCTCCCATTCTCGTTCTTACATTGCTGTTTGCCACTCGTAGTGTATTAATATCTCCCATTATCGTTCATACATTGCTGTTTGCCACTTGTAGTGTATTATTACCTCCCGTTCTCGTTCTTATATTGCTGTTTGCCACTCTTAGTGTATTATTACCTCCCGTTCTCGTTCTTACATTGATGTTTGCCACTCGTAGTGTATTATTACCTCCCTTTCTCGTTCTTACATTACTGTTTGCCACTCGTAGGGTATTAATACCTCCCATTATCGTTCCTTCATTGCTGTTTGCCACTCGTAGTGTATTATTACCTCCCGTTCTCGTTCTTACATTGCTGTTTGACACTCGTAGTGTATTATTACCTCCCGTTCTCGTTCTTACATTGTTGTTTGCCACTTGAAGTGTATTATTACCTCCCGTTCTCGTTCTTACATTGCTGTTTGCCACTCGTAGTGAATTAATACCTACCGTTCTCGTTCTTACATTGCTGTTTGCCACTCGTAGTGTATTATTACCTCCCATTTTCGTTCGTACATTGCGTTTTGCCATTCGTAGTGTATTATTATCTTCCGTTCTCGTTCTTACATTTCTGTTCGCCACTCGTAGTGTATTAGTACCTCCCGTTCTCTTTTTTACATTGCTGTTTGCCACTCGTAGTGTATTATTACCTCCCGTTCTCGTTCTTACATAGCTGTTTGCCACTCGTAGTGTATTATTAACTCCTGTTCTACGTCTTACATTGCTGTTTGCCACTCGTAGTGTATTAATACCTCCCATTCTCGTTCTTACATTGCTGTTTGCCACTCGTAGTGTATTAATACTACCCATTCTCGTTCTTACATTGCTGTTTGCCACTCGTAGTGTATTATTACCTCCCATTCTCGTTCTTACATTGCTGTTTGCCACTCGTAGTGTATTATTACCTCCCGTTCTCGTTGTTACATTGCTGTTTGCCACTCATAGCGTATTATTACCTCCCATTCTCGTTCTTACATTGCTGTTTGCCACTCGTAGTGTATTATTACCTCCCATTCTCGTTCGTACATTGCCTTTTGCCACTCGTAGTGCATTAATACCTCCCGTTCTCGTTCTTACATTGCTGTTTGCCACTCGTAGTGAATTATTACCTCCCGTTCTCGTTCTTACATTGCTGTTTGCTACTCGTAGTATATTATTACCTCCCGTTCTCGTTCTTACATTGCTGTTTGCCACTCGTAGTGAATTAATACCTACCGTTCTCGTTCTTACATTGCTGTTTGCCACTCGTAGTGTATTATTACCTCCCATTTTCGTTCGTACATTGCGTTTTGCCATTCGTAGTGTATTATTACCTCCCGTTCTCGTTTTTACATTGCTGTTTGCCACTAGTAGTGTATTATTGCCTCCCGTTCTCGTTCTTACATTGCTGTTTGCCACTCGTAGTGGATTATTACCTCCCGTTCTCGTTCTTACAATGCTGTTTGCCACTAGTAGTGTATTAAAACTTCCCATTCTCGTTCTTATATTGCTGTTTGCCACTCGTAGTGTATTAATACCTCCCATTATCGTTCCTTCATTGCTGTTTGCCACTCGTAGTGTATTATTACCTCCCGTTCTCGTTCTTACATTGCTGTTTGCCACTCGTAGTGTATTATTACCTCCCGTTCTCGTTCTTACATTGTTGTTTGCCACTTGAAGTGTATTATTACCTCCCGTTCTCGTTCTTACATTGCTGTTTGCCACTCGTAGTGAATTAATACCTACCGTTCTCGTTCTTACATTGCTGTTTGCCACTCGTAGTGTAAAATTACCTCCCATTTTCGTTCGTACATTGCGTTTTGCCATTCGTAGTGTATTATTATCTTCCGTTCTCGTTCTTACATTGCTGTTCGCCACTCGTGGTGTATTAGTACCTCCCGTTCTCTTTTTTACATTGCTGTTTGCCACTCGTAGTGTATTATTACCTCCCGTTCTCGTACTTACATAGCTGTTTGCAACTCGTAGTGTATTATTAACTCCTGTTCTACGTCTTACATTGCTGTTTGCCACTCGTAGTGTATTAATACCTCCCATTCTCGTTCTTACATTGCTGTTTGCCACTCGTAGTGTATTAATATCTCCCATTATCGTTCATACATTGCTGTTTGCCACTTGTAGTGTATTATTACCTCCCGTTCTCGTTCTTACATTGCTGTTTGCCACTCGTAGTGTATTATTACCTCCCATTCTCGTTCGTACATTGCCTTTTGCCACTCATAGCGTATTATTACCTCCCGTTCTCTTTCTTACATTGCTGTTTGCCACTCGTAGTGAATTATTACCTCCCGTTCTCGTTCTTACATTGCTGTTTGCTACTCGTAGTATATTATTACCTCCCGTTCTCGATCTTACATTGCTGTTTGCCACTCGTAGTGAATTAATACCTACCGTTCTCGTTCTTAAATTGCTGTTTGCCACTCGTAGTGTATTATTACCTCCCATTTTCGTTCGTACATTGCGTTTTGCCATTCGTAGTGTATTATTACCTCCCGTTCTCGTTTTTACATTGCTGTTTGCCACTAGTAGTGTATTATTGCCTCCCGTTCTCGTTCTTACATTGCTGTTTGCCACTCGTAGTGGATTATTACCTCCCGTTCTCGTTCTTACAATGCTGTTTGCCACTCGTAGTGTATTAAAACCTCCCATTCTCGTTCTTATATTGCTGTTTGCCACTCGTAGTGTATTAATACCTCCCATTATCGTTCCTTCATTGCTGTTTGCCACTCGTAGTGTATTATTACCTCCCGTTCTCGTTCTTACATTGCTGTTTGCACTCGTAGTGTATTATTACCTCCCGTTCTCGTTCTTACACTGTTGTTTGCCACTTGAAGTGTATTATTACCTCCTGTTCTCGTTCTTACATTGCTGTTTGCCACTCGTAGTGAATTAATACCTCCCATTTTCGTTCGTACATTGCGTTTTGCCATTCGTAGTGTATTATTATTTTCCGTTCTCGTTCTTACATTGCTGTTCGCCACTCGTAGTGTATTAGTACTTCCCGTTCTCTTTTTTACATTGCTGTTTGCCACTCGTAGTGTATTATTACCTCCCGTTCTCGTTCTTACATAGCTGTTTGCCTCTCGTAGTGTATTATTATCTCCTGTTCTACGTCTTACATTGCTGTTTGCCACTCGTAGTGTATTAATATCTCCCATTATAGTTCATACAATGCTGTTTGCCACTTGTAGTGTATTATTACCTCCCGTTCTCGTTCTTATATTGCTGTTTGCCACTCTTAGTGTATTATTACCTCCCGTTCTCGTTCTTACATTGATGTTTGCCACTCGTAGTGTATTATTACCTCCCTTTCTCGTTCTTACATTGCTGTTTGCCACTCATAGCGTATTATTACCTCCCGTTCTCGTTCTTACATTGCTGTTTGCCACTCGTAGTGTAATATTACCTCCCGTTCTCGTTCTTACATTGCTGTTTGTTACTCGTAATGTATTTTTACCTCCCGTTCTCGCTCTTACATTGCTAGTAGAGAAGGCTACAGGGTAGATGGGGCGCTTGGGCGGGAGCAAATAGGAAAGCCGGATTCGCTACCCCTACCCCTTTCCAAGATGACGGCGCCCATAAGCGCGGGAACAAGATGGCGGCGACCATTTGCGGGAACAAGATGGCGTCTCGCTCTAGTGTTCTAACCTAAGAAACCTAGTGCTCTAACCTAAGGTCTGGGGTGTATGTTGGTTAGATGAGGGGCGAGGTCAAACGATCGGTTTGATCAAACGACCAACGGTTCAACTAAACAACTGTCTTACGCTAAGTTTAACCGACCAACATACACGAAGTTCAAACGAACAACATTTACACCAAGTTCAAATAGTCAACTCTCTTTGCGGGAAGCGGCCTATCAGATTGCAGGCGCTCGGTAGGCTTACGTCTAACGGTCACGCAACACACGGACGCGTTGCTGCAGGCCCACCAGCAGGAGGGAGATGTGTGAAGAGTATGAATATCAGTACACCGAACTCTATGTCTGTTTACAGGTGTACCGTATAACAAGGTTGATTCTCGGTATCGCGTAATATTGTGTGTAGCAAATATACAAGTTTATTGTTATCTAGACACCTGCACTCCTAACCGGTATGTGTAGAGGTGAAATAATAATAACTCAAATATCTCTTAGCATAAGGTTAGTCTCGGAGCACCTGCATGCTCTGTCGTGGGTATATCCTAGCTTTTATAAAAGGAAAAACAACGAAAAAGCCTGTACCTGCTCAGACTTACACAACCCTACGGAAAAAGGTGTTGCAAATACACCCTACAGAGGCGCTGACTTCGCGTACCTCCCCTACATAAAAAAAGACTGACCTCCTTGTATCATTTCAACTACCTAAACTGACGACCTCAAAACCGTCATGATTAATGGTATCTCGTATGGGGTAGTCATCAAAAAAGAAAGTGCAGCCCCGCCACTTCCCCTACCCTTAAGTTATCGATATTGCACAGATATCTGGAACATTCCTGACAGACTCCGCCAGATTTCATGCTAAAATTCATACCGCATTGATTGCCCGATCCATTCGAGCCACCGCTCGGCCGGAGGCATCGCCTACTGGTTCACAGAAGGCTAGTACATCAGGCTGTAATAAATCGCCCCAACACCAAAAAATGAACACAGATGTGATCAGGTACACTACTAGGGTACCAACCTTTATATATTTTCCGCTTATCTACAACCTGGTAGTAGGCTCTCTAGCTCTGTCTCGGACTTCCTACAAAACACTGATGACCCATCAATCTCATGGAGCATCTTAATTTCAAACAGCCGATATAGAGCTCTACTGTCTCCAAACCACACGACAATGTTCTCCATAGGTACCTTACCAACAAGCCAGGCGTCAAAAAAAACTGGAACCAGCTGACCACATATTACCCATCCATTCGCACGTACAGGCATGATGTCCTAGACACTACCGTGTTTAAAACATCATCCTCAGACAATCGCTCATCAATATACACTATTTAAGCCTGGGCTATGACCCGTTATTCTAACACTTGACGACCCACCTGACGTTCCACCTCCCACAGTTAAAATGCTTACGAAGACCAATTGGGAACGCTTCAATGAGTGCCTTCTACAAACATCACGGTAACCCGACTGACAGCTACGAGGATGTTGACCATGAGGTCGACAAAATACAGACAGTCCTCTAACATACAGTCAAGAACAGCTCCTACACCATTGATGATAGAAAGACTGACCCTCCACGCCAAATCCCCGCCTAGCTGACAAAGAAACGCCCATGGCCCCGATAATGTATCCATGCAACCTCTACCAACAGGAACCTAAACGCCTAGAATTAGTCAAGACACTACTAGTAACTCATGCTGTGGAGGAATGGTTCATATCCTCAGTAAACATAGAAAATGGTTCTCTATGGAAACTAAATCGCAAGATACCAAAACGCTACGTAACATACCCCAGACCAGCACGATCTGGCTTGAGGTCTGAGTGACCTAGGGCTTGGCTATAGGGTGTTACTATACTTTGAGCCTACCAATGTCTGACTGACTGCGACTCCTCACAGGTGTCAGGATCACACCGTCATGTGTTCGACGCTCTGGACCTATATAGATTTAAAAACCTCAGAGAAAGGACGGTCTTAAGACGGTATCGGCAGCATTCTGAGTATTTCAGACCCCTAAATACCGTATGGGTTACTTATCGGTGATAAACCTTCATTTTCCCATCTGATTGAAGATAATAATGTTATCGTATCCGATATGAGATAATACGTGTTTACTTAATATCAATCGTACTTCTGGGAAAAATTGTTATAACATGAGCAACCTATGGCTATATTTAGGAGTTATAGACATGAGATGAGACTTGGTCCCGTATCAAATAGAAAGATTATACTCCGTTATAATTATGACGTGGTTTATCAGTGAGAGAGGTAAACCCCAGACACTGTATAACTTGCCGGCAGTACATTTTTAGGATCCCTGTTTATATTAATTTTTTATTATTTTGAAAAGAAGAAAAAGCTGGAAAGCTAGAGTAATTATTATGTCTGAATATTATTACTCTATATTATACGGCGCAATTATCTTTGAGTTAACAATCTTGTAATGTAGAATATAATATTGACCTGCGTTAGAAGGAGAATTTATGTTTTTAAATTAATTATAATAGAGTTTAAATTGTACAATAGTGTAGACTTATAGAAACCACAGCCGTAGAATGACATCTACGTGATAAGGAAGCTTCCGGTCTGAGTGGAATAGTTCATTATTCATTCTAAAGGAGGTAAAGGAGGTTTAGAACATATGCGCTGTGACGTCACCGTGATATGATATGATATGCAGCCCAATGGTGCAGTTGTGCAGTTGTATTCGTTCAGGATAACATGCAAGTACTAATATAGTAACAACTCAAACATTACAATCATAAAGAGAAAAGATTTAACGTTAACGACACTCTTTTATTATCAAACTAACACTGCATTATTCGTTAAAGAGCTAAAATAATCTCCTAATATTATATTAATTATGTGTATCTTTGAAAAACAACGACAAGTTTTTACAGCTAATAAATCATACGTACTACAACTCAACCATATGTTAATTGGTATTATTATTATTTTCAATATGCGTTTCTCTTAGTTACATCTGAATTAAATGTTTGTCATATTAAAAAAAAACTGTACAACCTGTCGGCCACAAACACAAACAAATCTTATAAATACATACATGCGACTATACATACAGACGGCTACCTATACAGGTGACAACATTAAAAGGTGCATACGTATACAGGAATCTGTGTATAAAAGTGGGTAAATATATAGGTGACTACAGGTACAGGTGACTAACTGTATAGGTGACAAATCAATAAAACTGATAAAACTATATTGATATCATAAACTTGATGAGCTCATATAGGTGACTCATTATAGATATAGATGCCTGCGTATAGAGGTCAACTACGTATATAAATCACTGCTTTATACAATTATTTACACTTTTGACTAATTCTTAATGTTATGACTAATGTTAAAATAAGTATAGGCGGCCCACCCATATAGGTAACAGTACTCATAAAACCGTTAAACCTATATTGGTGTCATAAATGTACAGCTGACTAATGTAGAAGTAGCCAATGTATGCAGATGATTAGGTTTACAGATGACAACGTGAACAGGTCGTTACATATACAGGGGATTAGGAATACAGGTGACTACGAATAGAAAGGTCTACGTATGCAAATCACTGCTTTATACAATTATTTACACTTTCACTAATTTGTTCACTTTGACTACGTGTACAGTTAGTTACGTATACATTTGAGAGTCCTATTCATGTGACTACCGACACATCCAGGTGACTATCTATACAGGTGACTACGTATGCAAGGGGTCTACGTCCACAGGGAACCACGTATACAGGTGATAAAATATACACGTGCCTATGTATACAGGTGTATGAAACTGTCTACATATATAGATGGTTACGTATACATGTGTCTATGTCCACAGGTGACTAAATATACATGTTGGTGTAATCGTGTTGCTACGTATACTAGTGAATAGAGGTGATTAAGTATACATGTGACTACGTATACAGGTGACTTAAACCTTTAACTGACTTATCATTACAGGTGTCAAGAGTATACAGGCGACTAAAAATGCAGGTAATACATGCTCATCTTGAGCACTATTAAAATACATCACACCGTGTCAACAGCCTTGATTTCGCTAAACTCTCGTAAACTCTCACTAAACGTGTAATCTCTAGTAATCCTGTTTTTCCATTTCATCGAATTACATTAGTGGTGTCAAAGTATCCAGTTTGTTTATTTCTAAACATTACACTTTCTCATTAGTTTTACTTTAATTCGGTTTTCTAGACGCTAAGAGTAGGTAATTTTATGAGGTGCATTTATATAATTTTTTCTAACAACTTTCCCGATTCTTTATGTAATGATAAACTTAATTCCATTCTCTAATCTTTCGTAGCTAGTAGCGCTAATGTGTCACAAGATTTTATAAACCTTAAAAGAAATGAATACGTTCACTGTAACTTTATTTATTTTAAAACAGTTTTTGTCTAATTTTTGTGGGTAGAAAGTGAAACTATCTATTAGATTGTTGTGTAATAGTAAACAAAGCGTTACAACCGTTAAGCCAATCATTGACAAACACACAACACATACACACACACGCGCACTCAAGCATGCACACATACCCATACAAACCATTATTATATATTATTAAATATAGCTGAGTAAGTTAAATTGACCGTTTCTAACTAAATTAAGTTCGCACACACGCACACACACACACACACACACACACAAACACACACACACACACACACACACACACACACACATACACACACACACACACACACACACACACACACACATATATATATATATATATATATATATATATATATATAACAACATAGGTTATTCAAATACAATAATATTAATTAATCTATATTCAAAGCTTTGAATATAAATTCTTTAATATTATTGTATTTGAATAACCTATGTTGTTATATATATATATATATATATATATATATATATATATATATATTTATATATATATATATATATATATGTGTGTGTGTGTGTGTGTGTGTGTGTGTGTGTGTGTGTGTGTGTGTGTGTGTGTGTGTGTGTGTGTGTGTGTGTGTGTGTGTGTGTGTGTGTGTGTGCGAGCTTATTTTAGTTAGAAACGGTCAATTTAACTTACTCAGCTATATGTAATAATATATAATAATTGTTTGTATGGGTATGTGTGCATGCTTGTGTGCGCGTGTGTGTGTATGTGTTGTGTGTTTGTCAATGATTGACTTAACGGTTGTAACGCTTTGTTTACTATTACACAACACACCTAAGTTTTATCACACAAAACTCTCAAACAATTGAGTTAACGATTGTATCGTATTGCTTACTATTACTATACTACAAAAGTATTTGTACATAGGCAGGTAGTACATGTACTAAGAAAAATCTCCTTCTTCAGTAGAGATAATATACACTTGAACACCTCTCAAGCAAATGACCTAATGTCTGTAGCGCATTGATTAATACAGTATGACTAAACTCCGTAAGTATTTGCGCATGCGCAGAGAATACATGTATTAGGTAACATGAAAAATCACCTTCTTCACTAAAACTGTTATACCATTGTACACATCTCAAACAAATGACTTAACGCATGTATAGCATTGCCTAATATTACAAGATTATCTGAGTATTTGCGCCTGCGCAGAGAATACATGCATTATTAAACATGGAAAAATCATCTTCTTCACTAAAGCTGTTATAGTTTTGTAGACATCTTGAACGAATAACTTAACGCATGTATAGCATTGGTTATAATTACAAGACTATCTAAGTACTAGCGCGTGCGCAGGGGATATATGTAAAAAAATCATGGAAAATCACCTTCGTCACTAAACCTAATCTACACCTGTATTTCACTCAAACGAATAGCCTAATGACTGTAACGCATTGTTTATTATTACAATATGACTAAAGTATTTGGACATAGGCACGGAATACATATCTGATAATAAGATGACATGATCATGAAAATGTACATATGGGTTTAATCTTAGTTAACTTGTATTAGAAGCTGTTTTTGATTATTTTGTGGTATTTGTGGAGTTGTTTTCAATAATTTCATTGTAGTATGTTGTAGCACTGTGCTCTTGATTTTGTATATACTAAACTGAACTAGGTTAGAAACATAGATAGTAAAAATTAAAATGAGATAAATTTAATGAATTATTTAATTATAATTTTAATTTAAAGAGTTAATATTGTTTAGGATATTAAAATTTGAGATAATAGCCTAGATTTGTAAATAACAATCAAATAGATAGTTTCACTTTCTACCCACAAAAATTAGACAAAAACTGTTTTAAAATAAATAAAGTTACATTGAACGTATTCATTTCTTTTAAGGTTTATAAAATCTTGTGACACATCAGCGCTACTAGCTACGAAAGATTAGAGAATGGAATTAAGTTTATCATTACATAAAGAATCGGGAAAATTGTTAGAACAAATTATATAAATGCACCTCATAAAATTACCTACTCTTAGCGTCTAGAAAACCGAATTAAAGTAAAAGTAATGAGAAAGTGTAATGTTTAGAAATAAACAAACTGGATACTTTGACACCACTAATGTAATTCGATGAAATGGAAAAACAGGATTACTAGAGATTACACGTTTAGTGAGAGTTTACGAGAGTTTAGCGAAATCAAGGCTGTTGACACGGTGTGATGTATTTTAATAGTGCTCAAAATGAGCATGTATTACCTGCATTTTTAGTCGCCTGTATACTCTTGACACCTGTAAATATAAGTCAGTTAAAGGTTTAGGTCACCTGTATAGGTAGTCACCTATATACGTAGTCACATGTATACTTAATCACCTCTATTCACTAGTATACGTAGCAACATGATTACACCAACATGTATATTTAGTCACCTGTGGACATAGACACATGTATACGTAACCACCTATATATGTAGACAGTTTCATACACCTGTATACATAGGCACGTGTATATTTTATCACCTGTATACGTGGTTCCCTTTGGACGTAGACCCCTTGCATACGTAGTCACCTGTATAGATAGTCACCTGGATGTGTCGGTAGTCACATGAATAGGTATCTCAAATGTATACGTAACTAACTGTACACGTAGTCAAAGTGAACAAATTAGTAAAAGTGTAAATAATTATATAAAGCAGTGATTTGCATACGTAGACCTTTCTATTCGTAGTCACCTGTATTCCTAATCCCCTGTATATGTAACGACCTGTTCACGTTGTCATCTGTAAACCTAATCATCTACATACATTGGCTACTTCTACATTAGTCAGCTGTACATTTATGACACCAATATAGGTTTAACGGTTTTATGAGTACTGTTACCTATATAGGTGGCCCGCCTATATTTATTTTAACATTAGTCATAACATTAAGAATTAGTCAAAAGTGTAAATAATTGTATAAAGCAGTGATTTATATACGTAGTTGACCTCTATACGCAGGCATCTATATCTATAATGAATCACCTATATGAGCTCATCAAGTTTATGATATCAATATAGGTTTATCAGTTTTATTGATTTGTCACCTATACAGTTAGTCACCTGTACATGTAGTCACCTATATATTTACCCACTTTTATACACAGACTCCTGTATACGTATGCACCTTTTAATGTTGTCACCTGTATAGGTAGCAGTCTGTATGTATAGTCGCATGTATGTCTTTATAAGATTAGTTTGTGTTTGTGGCCGACAGGTTGTACAGCTTTATTTAATATTACGAACATTTAATTCAGACGTAACTAAGAGAAACGCCTATTGAAAATAATAATAATACCAATTAACATATGGTTGAGTTGTAGTACGTATGATTTATTAGCTGAAAAACTTGTCGTTGTTTTTCAAAGATACACATAATTAATATAATATTAGGAGATTATTTTAGCTCTTTAACGAATAATGCAGTGTTAGTTTGATAATAAAAGAGTGTCGTTAACGTTAAATCTTTTCTCTTTATGATTGTAATGTTTGAGTCGTTACTATATTAGTACTTACATGTTATCCTGAACGAATACAACTGCACAACTGCACCATTGGGCTGCATATCATACGCACGGTGACGTCACAGCGCATATGTTCTAAAACTCCTTTACCCATTTAGAATGAATAATGAACTATTCCACTCAGACCGGAAGCTTCCTTATCAAGTAGATATCATTCTACGGCTGTGGTTTCTATAAGTCTACACTATTGTACAATTTAACTCTATTATAATTAATTTAAAAACATAAATTCTCCTTCTAACGCAGGTCAAAATTATATACTACATTACAAGATTGTTAATTCAAAGATAATTGCGCCGTATAATTTAGAGTAATAATATTCAGACATAATAATTACTCTAGCTTTTCAGCTTTTTCTTCTTTTCAAAATAATAAATAATTTATATAAACAGGGATCCTAAAATGTACTGCCGGAGAGTTATACAGTGTCTGGGGTTTACCTCTCTCACTGATAAACCACCTCATAATTATAACGGAGTATAAGGATTATAGACCTACGTATACAGGTTTTTCTAAAACAACTACGTTTCAGGAATAATTCTGAAGGCAGAAATAATATCCAGGTTTTTAACCAGATTTTGTTATCTGGTTACGGAAATAACCGGTCGTATCCGATTGTATTTATAAACTGCAGTTAGTTTGTATTTTTCAGATATACTCTGTCGGACCCTACCTCTCTTAAAGTTATTTGTCTAATGTAATAGTAAACTACAGAAGTAGAACAAGAAGATGGAGGAAGTGGCGGGGCTGCACTTGGGATGAGCGGTGGCTCGAATCAATGCGGTATGTATTTTAGCATGGAATCTGACAGAGTCTGTCAGGAATGTTCAAGATATCAGTGCACTATAGATATGTTAGGGGTAGGGGAAGTGGCGGGGCTGCACTTTCTTTTTTAACGATTACTCCATTCGAGATAACATTGATCATGACGGTTTTGAGGTCATCCGTTTAGGTAGTTGAAATGATACAAGGAGGTCAGTCTTTTTTTTATGTAGGGGGGGTATCCGAGGTCAGCGCTTCTGTGGGGTGTATTTGCAACCCCTTTTTTCCGTAGGGTTGTGTAGGTCTGAGCAGGTACAGGCTTTTTCGTTGTTTTTCCCTTTATAAAAGCTAGGAAACACCCACGACAGAGCATGCAGGTGCTCCGAGACTAACCTTATGCTAATAGATATTTGAGTTATTATTATTTCACCTCTACACATACCGGTTAGGAGTGCAGGTGTCTAGATAACAATAAACTTGTATATTTGCTACACACAGTATTACGCATTACAGAGAATCAACCTTGATATACGGTACACCTGTAAACAGACTTAGAGTTCGGTGTACTGATATACATCCTCTTCACACATCTGCCTCCTGTGGGTGCGCCTGCAGCAACGCGTCCGTGTGTTGCGTGTCATCGAACTAACATACACAACTTTTTCTTAGGTTAGGACACTACAGCGAGTCGCCATCTTGTTCTCGCGCTTATTGGCGCTGCCATCTTGTTCCCGCGCTTATGGGCGCCGCCATCTTGTTCCCGCGCTTATGGGCGCCGCCATCTTGTTCCCGACATCTTGGAAAAGGGTTGGGCTAGCAAATCCGGCTTTCCTATTGGCTCCCGCCCTAGTGACCCACCTCAACGATAGCCTTCTCTACTATTGCTGTTTGCCACTCGTAGTGTATTATCACCTCCCGTTCTCGTTCTTACATTGCTGTTTGCCAATCGTAGTGTATTAATACCTCCCGTTCTCGTTCCTGCATTGCTTTTTGCCACTCGTAGTGTATTATGACGTCTCTTTCTCGTTTTTTCATTGCTGTTTGCCACTTGTAGTGTATTATTACCTCCTATTCTCGTTCTTACATTGCTGTTTGCCACTCGTAGTGTATTAATACCTCCCGTTCTCGTTCTTACATTGATGTTTGCCACTCGTAGTGTATTATCACCTCCCGTTCTCGTTCTTACAATGCTGATAGCCACTCGTAGTGTATTATTACCTCCCTTTCTCGTTCTTACATTGCGGTTTGCCACTCGTAGTGAATTAATACCTCCCGTTCTCGTTCTTACATTGATGTTTGCCACTCGTAGTGTATTATTACCTCCTATTCTCGTTCTTACATTGCTGATTGCCACTCGTAGTGTATTATTACCTCCCTTTCTCGTTCTTACATTGCTTTTTGCCACTCGTAATGTATTTTTACCTACTATTCGCGATCTTACATTGCTGTTTGCTACTCTTAGTGTATGACTACCTCCAATTCCCGTTCTTACATTGCTTTTTGCCACTCGTTGTGTATTAATACCTCCCGTTCTCATTCTTACACTGCTGTTTGCCACTCGTAGTGTATACGAGTTTACAAATACCTCCCGTTTTCGTTTTTACATGGGGTTTTGTCACTCGCGGTTTTATTTACTATCTACTTAGAATGTCAATTGGTTTTAATAATGTTACGTATTTCTCAGTATCTTTGGTTTTTGTAAAATAAATAAATTGTGATTCCTAATCATATTTATTTAAATCTTGTGAATCAACTGTAAATCCAACTATGAGGTTTCTATTGTTTGGAATAGAGTTTTATTTTAAATTTATTTATAAATATTGCGCTAAACCAGGTGCTACCTAGGAGGTCAAAAGAAGTAATTAGTAGCCAGAAGAATGTATACCAGTCGTAGATTTACTCACGCCTTGCTAAGGTATCTACAAATATTTTCTTTATTTTAAGCGTAGTTGTTCAGGTAATTTTACATTTACATATCCCAAAATTTACTTGGGCCTAATAAAGGACTACATATATTTTTATTGTATTACAGACACCAACATGAATCTCACAAAGTAGAGCAACCTTTCAAAATATTAAGTTTTATGCCAAAAATTTTGTTAACCTATTATGCCATAGGAACGAATATAAATTATTATCTGTTAGGAAAAGCATACAAAACAAGATGTTTCGCAACATCAAGTTACAACAAAGCTTAAAAGAAAAATATCGATAATTGAAATAGCTTTGGCATCAACTATTAGCCTTCAATAGGTACAAAGAATGGCGTGAGCAAATTTATGTTGATGAATCGTCTAATGCGCTGAAAAGAGCAAAAAGAAACGCCTTTGGGTGTAATATCAACCCAGGAACAAATTCTTAAAAACTCAAATTTCTATATAGAAAGTGGAACTTCTCTTAGGCTAAATTACAGGGCGAATATGGTAAGAGAACGATGGACGAAAAACATTCAAACATTTTGGTAAAGTTGTAATGAAAAAATATAGCTCTATCACATATTTAATGATAACCTAAGATCACAGAGTCCATTAAGCCAAATTCTGTAAAAAAAATATATAATAGGTAAAATTTTATAATTATATCCCAATATAATGAAACATATTAGTATATATAACTGTTGGGGAATCTAGAGATATATTAGCATTGTCATCTAACTATTACCATTTATTCCCTACATGCAAAGACTGTGTTAAAACTTCATATTAAAATAAATTAATTGAAATTACCTGCTCAAATAAAATCAATAACTAATAATAATAATAGTGTTATATCAACAAACCTAATATAAGTGTTATCACCTCTAAAGCCTTTGAACAGGCGATTGTTTTTAATAATTAAAGTGAGCTTGCTAAAAGAGTGTCAATACGTTCTACAGTTACGTCGAAAGGTAGATAAGCAACAAATTGTCCTGATACTGCTAGCACTACATAATTTGTATTATGATACGTTGTTTACTAATGTGTAGGCCTATTTCTTATATGACAATCTCACAAGCACCGCTATAATATATAATACAACAAATATTAAATATTTAAATGTTACTAGCTGTGGGATATTTATTATTGGTATTATAACAATATATTATTTAGTAGTAAGTTTACAATATTAAGGTGCATACGGTTACTATAAGGGTAGTTTTACACCTGAAACAGGCTAAATACAACTAAGTATCCCATATCTAACAAACTATGCGCTTAATTGTTATAGTAGTCAATCATCTAGACTTTGACAGAAGTCAGACCAGCCTTTTCCAGACATGTGAGTCATTGTCTCAGTGGTTGGAGTCGGGAATCGGGTCGACACAATGACAATAAATCCTAATTAACGTCAATCTACTTATTTATATACGCTGATATTAGTATTTAAAGTTCAACATAAACACACCATCAACTTTATGTAATAAATATATTTAATATAAATATAAATATTTATACAATTTAGGTTACTTGCATTTCAATTACAAATAGACTACTTGAAATTACATTAAAACTTGATGAAAATAACATTCCCAAAACATCGATGTTTTACACAATGGCCGGCCACAAATTTTAAAACTGTAGATGTTAGTTTATTCAACTCTATTACTGCCTTCTTTTATATTATATATATATATATATATATATATATATATATATATATATGTGTGTGTGTGTGTGTGTGTGTGGGTGTGTGTGTGTGTGTGAGTGTGTGTGTGTTTGTGTGTGTGTGTGTGTGTGTGTGTGTGTGTGTATTGTACACATTTTGTAATCGTTAATAAAATATTTTTAATCATTTATCTACTGAAGTTCAATTTTCTTTTAAACTTATAGTGGATGACAATTATTGATGTAATACAGTTTTATTCAAATATCATATTCATTAGGTAAATATAATGAACTGTTTTAGTTTTATATAGGAGAAAATATTTTCAAAAAATGTCGAGGTATGTAATAGAGTTATTTTCTCGCATTTGGTTTAGAAAAATAATAACATATGATTTCATAAAACAGATGAATTTTATGTTGTAGATTAAGTGGTAGAACACCTCTTTCAACTCATAGGTTATGTTACATTGTCTATATAGATAAAGTAATTATTTTATAAAAAGTAACACAAATAAAATTTTCATTGGGGACCTAAGTCTTTTGTGGATTTGACTTTAACTAAAATGTGGAAAAGTAACTAAAATAAAATATCTCTTTTGTAATTTAATTCATTTGAAAAATTGACAATTTTGTTTATATTACCTTTTTTCATTTCTAAAAGAAGTTTCTACCAGTTCTAAACTGTCAATATTACATTCAATTCGAATGTTTGTATCCAAGTTGAAAATGGAGAAGGCGTCCCATGCGAATATCTAATATGGAGCTAAGTGGATGTTTTGCTAATCTTGGTGTTTATTACGGGATCTTGACCTATATTCCCTGATTCTCTCTGGTATCTGTATTGCACTTTTATTACTTTTATCCATTTGCAAAATAGATTAGACGAGAAGATAAGCATGACTAGCTTCGGTTTAGTTAAAATATTTATTACATAAAAATGTGTTTTTCGAAAGTACAATTCTGTGTTTCAAACAAGAAAGATAACTCGGAAATACGACTTTATGTTAGGTAATATTTACTTATGATATATCAGAAAGCTTGATATATCGATTTCAATGATATATTTGTAAGCGGGAACGAAATAATATTCTAGAGTTGAAGTGATTATATATTTCTCAGTTTTATAGATCCCACAGTGGTCTACTCCTCACGTCTACTTAAGGTTATATGCTATATCCAAAGCATGAAACCGATTTCTCATGGAAAATGAAATTCTCCCAGCCAATTCCCAAAAAGAAATGAAACAACAATGACATATTTTACGAATCGAGTGGAATTCCTTGTAAAGCATTCTTTCCACAAACGTTTAAGGTATGCAATATAGTTATTTCGTCCCATTTGGCATAAAATAAGTGATTTCATAAGGCAACTGCTTTTACGTTGTAGATGATATGGTAGAACAGCTGTTTCATCGCATAGATTACCTTACTTTATTTATATAAACAAAGGAATTATTTAATAAAAAGCAACTAAAATTATATTTCTCTTTGATAATCTAATTCATTTGAAAAATTGACAATTTTGTTTATATTACTCGTTTTTATTTCTAAAAGATGATTATACCAGTTGTAAACAGTCAATATTACATTCAATATGTATGTTTGTATGCAAGTTGTAAATGGAAAAGGGGTCCCATGCTAGTGTCTAAGATGGAGCTACGTGGATGTTTTGCTAATCCCATTGTTTACAATAAGATCTTCACCTATATTCCCTGATTCTCTCTTGTATCTGTATTGCTGCATCAGCTCTAGTTTTTTGTTGTTGTTATAATAACAAAAAAAATAAAAATTTATTACAAAATTAGGTTTTAAGCTAAATATGTATTCAATTAATTCATAATAACGTAATTTTATCCAAGCTTTAGTTCAATTCAGGATTTAAAATTCTACAACCGAAATACTTATATTTTTAGTACATGGAACTGACTTTATACAAGTCGTGACCCAGACTAAGAATGGAAACTGAGAGGTAAGATGATATACCTAAACTAAATGTTTTTATTTGTTTGCAAAATAGATTATACGTAAAGATAAGCATGATTATATATGATTTAATTTTAATATTTATTACATAAAAATGTGTTTACAAATGTACAGTTAAATAATGTTCCAAACTTGAAAGATAACTAGGAATCCCATCTTTATGATAATTAATGTTTGCCCACGATGTATCTGAAAGCTTGGTATGTCGAGTTCAATGATATTTTTATAATACTTAACGTAATAGTATTCTCAAGTAGAAGTGATTATATATTTCTCAGTTTTATAGTTCCCACAGTGGCCTACTCCTCGCGTCTACTTAAGGTTAGACAATATCCAAAGCATGAAACCGATTTCTCATGGGAAATAAAATTCTTCCAGCCAATGCCCAAAGAGAGATGAAGCAACAAAGACATATTTTACGGTTTGAGTGGAATACCTTGTAAAGCACGTTAGTCTTGATATAAATGTAAATACATTATAACAGTTATTATAGTGTTGGACGATTTCTGATTGGGTTTAACTTGACAATGTATGCTTCATAAACATAATTGTACGTTTATCCAAAAACCATTTACCTGAGTCTTGTTTCGCTTTATAGGGATAAAGTATGAACAGAAATAAAGACAACTTAGTTACAGAACAACTTATATCCACCTAACATGAGGAATAGCGATTCCCGTGGAAGCAATATTCTTTTAAATATTCAGGCTCAGGACAGTAGTTCCTAATCACAACATACCTTACTCATATCTCACTTGCTTAAAGTTATATAAATCTTTATCTATCGTTAATTAGAGGTAAGCTACTGAGAACAATTCCCGAAAAGTCAATACCAAACTATTTCACTCAATATCTTACTAATCTATAGGTTATTTCTTGTTTCGGAAACCATGTTACTTTCGTTGGTGATGTCGTACACGCAATCGTCAGTGATTAGTGAGATTTTTAATGCAATCTTTTCGTAAGTACTTTCGGTCAAGAACTTTATACAAATTTACCTTCTCCAAAATTTAAGTTCCCTTTATAAAAATGTTTGGCATTAAACTACTTAGAATATGTTTAAACTTTCAATTTTGCATTAACAAATATTCAATGCCGTAAAAATTGATGAGATCTATTTCGACGACCATTGATAAAGAGTATATATCATAATATTTACCTAATATTCATATTATATTTATAATGAAACCCGGTTGAGTTTAATGATGGAATACAATGAGGAGATTATCTGAAAATAATTATATTATATTGTAATTTAATATTTTACCATATAATGTTATTACACTATTTAATAATATTATTTCCTAATGAATTAAATCATTTTAAAAACTGAAAAGTGTTAGTGTTGGGAATATCCAGTTCAGTGCGATTAAGGGGAACCCGTTGGAGAATATTCAATACAGTGCGATAAAAAGGAACCAGTTCTGGAACATTCACTTCAATGGGATTAAAGTAAACCAGTTGTGGAATATTCATTTCAGTGCAACTAAATGAAACCAGCTGTGGAATATTCAGTTCAGTGCGATTAAAGGTGACCAGTTTGGGGCATATTTTGATTCAGCCTTATTATTATTCAAAAGGTGAA
This sequence comes from Prosapia bicincta, assembly GCA_036971475.1. Classification (NCBI taxonomy): domain Eukaryota; kingdom Metazoa; phylum Arthropoda; class Insecta; order Hemiptera; family Cercopidae; genus Prosapia; species Prosapia bicincta. Next base: position 207,238,648 of record JBAIZL010000002.1, on the reverse strand, counting down.
TTTCATTTGTTATTTCATTGAAATTGTTCACATACACACATAGTTGCATATAAAATATTTTGTATACTCTTAAATGAATAGTGTTTTTAATAATCTCTGAAAAATTGAATTATTTAGAAATTGAAATTGGATCGAATCAAAATTATGGAAAGGAAAATCAAATTCAAAATGTAAACACCTTAACACAATTATATATTAAACATAACGAATCGATTTAAAATGCTTCTTTTGTAATTATTCATTTATATTGCTTTACAATAACAACAATTGTTTATATAAATGAATGTTTAAATAAATCTAAATATTATTTCTGTGAATTATGTACAGCATAATATTTCTTCCAATACAGTTGTATTGAAAACTACGTTTCTTGTAAAAGAACGTAAATAGGCCGTAACGTAATAGGCTATTTACGTATGGTAAATAGGCCAAAACTACTAAGTCGGGCTGGTATTATAATATGGTGTGTATCATTCGTTACAATGCATATAACTTGTTATTTTTACTATAAATGTCCATGGCGTAGTAAATCCTTTTACCTCAAGTAAGTCTGATAAATAAACATGTTTAAAGATAGGTAAAAAAATATGTACCTGACTGTAGGCATTTCTATCATTTATATTAACTGCTGTATACTTCATTATATTGTTACAAATGAGATTTTATTGTACATGCTAATATATTTAGGAGGGGTGGAATATAGGCTATTGTATTCTTGTATGCACTTGTCGAAGCTTCGATACATGTATGCTAGTAACTCTATTTTGTATATACAAAATAATTTACTAATATAAGTTTAATGATATTGTATTAGTTATTTTAAGTTTACGTCTTAGAATGTATTGCATTTTTGCATATAATTAATAATATTTAGTAAAACTAATAAATTCCAATAAATATTTAGTATTATCTAAATATACATGGATACACTTGCATATACAAATTATTACACAAATATACACGGCTACACCTAAATATATCCAGATATAGTGGAATATACACTGATACGATTGACTATATACAATCAAAGCCTAGTTTTCTGAACAGCCATTTCAACAGTTCAAAGGAATATTTCATATCTATTTACAGGGATTTAAAATATGTAAACTATCAAGGGTTCTTACTACGTAGCCATTACTTTGCTTAGTAAATTAATTATAACTAAACGTACAGCTTAAAAAAAAATTATTAAATTCGGTTCAATATTATTTCTTGGAACACTTTACAATCAGTAAATTATTATTTTGATACATTTTTACCTTTTACCACATATTAAATGATATATTTTCTATCACTAAATAAAGTAATCTACACGGATTTTAGCCTTATGGCGATTTTCTATGCTCATTCATACCTGCCACAAGGTATGTTTTAGCAAGTGATCCAACCTTGCTTTAGTAAATCAGTAAGAAATTATTTACAAGTTATAGTAGCAAATAAAAACAAACAAATTGTATACTTTTGAAGACATACATTTGTTTAAACATTTATCCTAATTTTAACAAAATAATTTATTTTATATTGATGGTAACTTTGTATAAATACTGTAACGCAGAAATTAATTTCAAAAGGCATTACTTGTGCAGCTGACAAACCGAACCAAAGAAGCATGGAGCGAAACCCCGTGAGCTTCTTCACCTACGGCTTCTCTTCCGAATTATTTTCGGAAACGATCAGCTGAAGCATTCAGTCGTCTAACTATACCTCATAAGATCTCTATTTATTCCAGCTTCTTTAATCGTTAACCTACAACTCTCCTCTCGCCCAACGATGATTTACGTATTTGTTGGTCTCGTGATAAATCAAATGCATTCTTATAGCAATACTGTTGACCAACGATTCTTCATACTTTTGTAGGAGTTTGAGTTCTTATCCTTCTTTTCGTATATTAGAACATTAGATGCATAACATTTAAAGAGACTGATTTTAAAATGTAGGGCTAGGCTGTTTGAGGTAAATATACGTATATTTAAAATTACTGAACGTATATTATTAAAAATTATTAATTACAGTGAAAACATTCATATTGTTTGTCGTAGACTATATGCCTATATTTGCCAATATTAGCTCTACATGGATATTCATATTCACCACATGTTTACTTGTGACGATCAATTTATAAATGTAGGATAAAGTCATCAATATGATCAGCTACTTTGCCTTTCGGAAGGTTTGGTCATACTTTCTCCTTCCGTTGATATTTGTTTTTACTCGCTGAGCTGACTTCTTATACCATTGGTGAATATACCTTCCAACGTAATAAAACACAATGAGCGAGTACTTGGCGTTTTGTAGGAGCATTATAGTCACCTAGAGCCGTCAGTAATGTTATTTTGTGTGGATGTATTTGTAACAGCAAAGAGCAGACAGTTGGCAAAACAAATTTAAATCACTTGCTTATACATGTTATCATATCGGTAGATAAATGTTTGCTATTAATTTGTTATAATATACGCCAGTATTGTGGAAACCTAGTTAAAATTTGTTCATTAGATGATTATTAGTCAAGTATTTTCCGTAACGGGAGGTAAAACTAATCAATTAAAGTTTCTTTAGTTAATTATGAATTGTGTATAAATCTACAAAAATATTCAGGAGGAATTTGTAAATATTATAAGAAGCTGAACTGCGTTAGAGCTTTCCACCACTTTTGTTTAATGCACGTTCATACAATGAATTAGTAGATTCTAGTATGGACTATGAAAGCAAATAATTATTAAATGTATTTGAGCGTAAAAGAAAGATTTTAACACTTGTGTAAGTGTTTTCGGTTTGGCACGGAAACAAGACGGTCAAACTAAAAAACCAAAACAATTTTATGGATGTGCTTAAGGAAAATAAATTGGTTATGCACTGGTACTTTTTGGTATTTATTTTTTTTTAAAAAAAATACAATAACTTAATTTAAAATATAGCAATACGTATTTTAAAGGTACATAGTAGAGATTATTCTCCAATATATTAAGTTTTTTTCGGAACCTTAACTCCATTCATTAAAACATAATACTATCGGGGCGTATTTAAGTAGTTAAAGATCCTTCACAAAATGAGGATTTTGACCAATAAATGCAATATTTCACATCAAGTGTTGCTGATGCAATTAGTTTTCCAAAGGGTTAACCACAGACTTGCTGTCTGTTTCTGAAGTCATAGGAAAGGGCAAGACGGGTGAACTGTCATTCGTTATCCTCTAAGAAAAGGTAACGTTTAGAATACCGACATCAACACTGTAGCGAACACATCTAACTTAAAAAGTAGGAATGAATGTAGACAGACACTATAAGATTTTGCAGGTGTGTTAGCGAAACAGACACGTGAAGAAAAAAAGATGTTACCTAGTAGATATATAGTAGCCCATTGCCCGTACGTTTTGACAGGTATGTTAACGAGAGTGGAAAACACGTGACGAATACAAAAGATGTTACCTAGTAGATATATAGTAGCCCATTGCCCGTACGTTTTGACAGGTATGTTAACGAGAGTGGAAAACACGTGACGAATACAAAAGATGTTACCTAGTAGATATATAGTAGCCCATTGCCCGTACGTTTTGACAGGTATGTTAACGAGAGTGGAAAACACGTGACGAATACAAAAGATGTTACCTAGTAGATATATAGTAGCCCATTGCCCGTACGTTTTGACAGGTATGTTAACGAGAGTGGAAAACACGTGACGAATACAAAAGATGTTACCTACTAGATATATAGTAGCCCATTGCCCGTACGTTTTGACAGGTATGTTAACGAGAGTGGAAAACACGTGACGAAAAAAAAGAAGTTACCTAGTAGATATATAGTAGCCCATTGCCCGTACGTTTTGGCAGGTGTGTTAAGAAGAGTGGAAGACACGTGAGGAAAACAAAAGAAGTTACCTAGTAGATATATAGTAGCCCATTGCCCGTACGTTTTGGCAGGTGTGTTAAGAAGAGTGGAAGACACGTGAGGAAAACAAAAGAAGTTACCTAGTAGATATATAGTAGCCCATTGCCCGTACGTTTTGACAGGTATGTTAACGAGAGTGGAAAACACGTGACGAAAACAAAAGATGTTACCTAGTAGACAGATAGTAGCCCATAACCCGTACGTTTTGGCAGTTATTCGGAGGGCTTAAAACTTTACTCTTCATAGTAGTTAAATGAAAATAATAAAACTTAAATGTAGACTAAGTTTAGATCTATGATATTTTAAAACCACTTTTTTAATTTAAAGAGACAGAATACTTGAAACAAATGTAACATTGAAATTAATCGCAGTTGATCTCTAGGTAATTTACCTTAAAGTTACTTTAGAAGCAAAATAATCGTCTCGACTTTCTTTTACTCGTAAATTCAACAATTTATTCAATATACATGCTTTGGTTGTGGTTTCTGAGTTATATAGAAATTATTTTATATCTATACAGAGCTACTTCTTCGATCGGAATTTAAACCCACGAGCTCAATACCCATGCAGGATATATTATCGCACCTTTCACCGAATAACTTGAATAAATCAATTTTACTGCATTCCAAATATTCATCTCCAATTAATTCCAAGTAATGTGTTATAAATTTCGATTTACCTTTAATGTATTTGATATTACACTGTGGAGTAAGCCACAAGAAGAAATTATTTTAAAAATTACAATTGTATTACTAAATCCAACTCTGGTCAAAACCTACATTGGAAAATTTCTGCAAAACCTCTATCCCTACCCTAAACCAAAAATACAGCATTTACATCCAAGAGACAATGCCCATCGCTTGGAGTTCTGAATTTGGTTAAACACTAATCGTCGACTCTTGAATTATATTGTATTTGCCGATGAGTCACAGTTCGCTCGGGATGGTATCAACAATTAACGAAACCAACATTCATAGGCAGAAGTGAACCCTTATGCAACTATTGAACGTTACTTTTAACAGTGTCTTAGCATTAACATATGGTGTAGGGATATTCATGATCAGCTGATTGGACCGTATATTTGTCAAGAGCGCTATCAGGCCATACATACTTAGTTTCTTCAAGAAGAATCACCGACATTTCTTGAAGATGTTCTTCTTGGAACGCGACAGCAGCTGTACTTCCAACACGATGGCGTATCGCCACCTTTTTCAAATATGGTTTCCACTTGCTTCAATCAACAGGAAGGAGAAAGTTTACGAGGTAAAAGTTAATTCCCGTGAGGCATTACTTGAACGTATTACTGAAGCTTTTAAATAGTTAAATGAAAACTCTGTTGAACTACGTAAAGCCACAAAAGTGTAGAACCATGCATTCAAGTTGACGGAATACTTTTGAAAGTTTACTGTACTTTAGTTAAATATGTTCAGATTAATGTGTTTTCAGTGAATTTTACTTTGTGCTGTTCTGAATAAAACTTCATTCAATCAAACATCGATTCGCTTTCGGTGTTCTTTATTCACACCGTATTTTCCAAATAAAAATACTCTACAACTTTTGTTAAAATTTTTGATGTTTTTCCAAGTAAAATAACAAATTCATTGTGAACAATGATGAAAAAATGTATTATTTCGCGTTATTTTTTGCATTTGTCACTGGTTTTATCAAAAACTACTTTGAAAACTGAAAACTATTTTGTGACCTGTTTTACTCAATCTGTCAGGTGAAAAACGAAGAGAAACAATTAAATTCCCCCTTAATTCTTATTTACCAGAATCTCAGAAAGATCTCGATTAACATGGTTACATGAAATCCGAGCAAAGTTTTTCGCTAGCTGAAACTTGCTAACGAATCATTTCTGAATCCATGTTTACATAAACTTTTTCATTCTTTTACATGTACAATGAGCAACTAAAGTATCTACATATCTATGTAAATCACCCTTTGATATATGAATAATATCTGACATTACACTTGCCGGTAAAACTTAGAAAAGATTTACTTCATTTTTATAAAATTCTAAAGTAATAATTTAAGAGCTTTAAAATAATACATTTAATAATCTATCTCTTAACGTCACAGGCTCTAAATTATAACAAAACAACAGACATTTAGAATATTAACAAATGTATAATTACAATGAACTCAATGTATAACTATACAATTGTTAACAACAAATAGTTTTAAGGGTTTTATTCTAGCTTTAGTGTACCTATAGTTTAGAGTGCCTTAGTTACACCTTTGGATGCAGCTTGCTTATAAATGCGCCTATCATATGTTTATCAGACATGTTGGAATACAAAGATAATGTAGATCTAATTAAGTAACCTTTTATTATTATTATTTATGATCGCTTTAAATTGTTTTTCATTCTACGATTATTTGGGTAATTTTTAAATTATGCAATATAGTTATTTCGAACCATTTAGCTTAAAATAAGTGAGAGCATATGATTTCATAAAACAAGTGATTTTATGTTTTAGTTTATATAGTACATCAGCGATTTTAACGTATAGGTCAAGTTATTTTATTTATAACAATTCTAATTATTTAATGAAACGAAACTAAAATATAATTTTTGTTTATTGGCCTAAGAAGGGATTGACCATTCCATTTTTTGTTTATGTTATTTATTTGTAGCAAATTAAGTATTTTTTAAAATTCATACTATATATCAGCTCATACACAAGATTAGTTAATTGGGGGGGGGGGGGAGTGTTGGATCATACGTATATTAAACAATATGTTTTTCGATTGCTGCTTGTGACAACATTGAACATTTTTGAGCTATTAGCTTTAAGTGGATCAAACCATTAAAGAACTATCCTGACCATCTTTCTTTTTTGGGAATTTACAGTTTTAGGAAATTAACTTCATAATATACGCTTTCCTGTTGTCTACTATGTTTACCAAAATGTTAAAAATATTCTCATTTTAAGTTTTTTTAAATCAATATTATTATATTTTTAAGGGGATTAGTGATTATTGAACGTATTTTAAAAATTAACTAAGGTTTGTACAACATTTATCAATGATATTAGAGCAACAGTTGTATTTGTTCCTACTAAACATAAACTCATTCAGTTAAATTACACTAGTAAATATATTTAAAGAATCAAAGTTAAGAGTATTTCATACTTCAGAGGATACTACAAAAGCATACAGGTTTCGCCCTTCTCGTTTTAAAATATCTCTTACGCTTGTATACCTAAATAAAAATTTACATTTTATAGTCAAGTATTTATCTACAAAAACGAATTCTTTATTAGATAAACTATCTAACATTTTTTTAAATATAGACTCAAACCTTTTAAATGCATGTTTAAGAGTTTGTGATTTTTAGAAATGAATTAGTATTTGCCAATATTTATCGCAATAAAATAAAACTACTTTTAAAAAACTTCGGTAATATTTATATTTCGTATTTATATGTAGGGTCTATATGTAGGCACAGAACGTTTCTACACAATATTTTTTTAAAAACTCAAGTTATATCTGACGTAAAAGAAAACTTTATTATTATAATTAAAAATAATCTAATTATAATGATTTGGTTCGACTCTTATTCAGAGAGGGCCAGCCTTTACCAGTCATATACAGAATCCAGCGGCTTGTGATCATAGACGCTGACAACTTATTCTAGGAATTATGCATAACTTTTTATCTCCTGCTATTTGCCTCTACCGTACACATGTATAACACTAAAATTAACTATTGAACTTGAAATTAAATGAGATTACTGAACCTAATTAACGATTTAATTTTTACACACTCATACACACACACACACACACACACACACACACACACACACACACACACACACACACACACACACACACACACACACACACATACACACACACACACTCACACACACACACACACACACACACACACACACATATATATATATATATATATATATATATATATATATATATATATATATATATATATATATATATATATATATATATATAGCTTTTTAAGGTTAAATAACCTTTTATATAACGAATATATAAAATGTTAATGATCTCAGTAGTACCAAACTAACATATTACTATAAAAGTTGTTTAATAGTAATTGTTGAATATGTTAATCAATTATACTAGCAATAGTGCTAAAGAAATTTTTGACAATTATTGGCTCCTTCGTTACAGTCTGATTTTGTTGGATTTTGTTGCTTCTTACTATTCCCTACTCTAAAATTATTAGTTGAATTTCACTGCAAAACCAAAACATGTTTAAAATTAACTCAGAAAGATTTGTTCTACATACAAAGAGGTATTACTAACATTTATCAATTACGAAGATTTATAAAACGTTTTATTGGAATTAAGAATATTTCATTTCATTAATTGTATTTAACAACACAAAAAGCCCTTAGCGTTTAGAGAGCAAACAAGGATTTGCCTCTATTCAAAGATCATTAAATGCAACAGTTTTAATATTACCTGCAACATTGTGCTACAAAACCTTTGGTCAAGTGGAAATGATTTCTACTTTAATAAGATACAGAACTGAGTATACAGCTTTATTAATCCATTGTATTGTGTATTTTACTGAAAATAATTATTTTTAAAACGTTAAATTTATACTCTCAGTAAAAGTCTTTTTAATTATCTATCTGTATATATATATATATATATATATATATATATATATATATATATATATATATTTAAAGCAGTATATGTTGACAAATATCTAGCAGTACTTAATATTTCATATTTTACCCTACGAAGTGAAAACAATGAGACTAATAGAGAAAATGTTTCCAATAAATCATCAACAATAAGTTAATTTTACAATCAATATCAATGATCAGTTTTTCTAATTAAAGTTGTAAATAAACTGTCAGAAATATCTTATTGCTCCATGTGTACAACAAATATCCATATTCCTGATGAGCGTATGCAGGCATACTAAACGCAGTCATAGGATTTTGACTGTCACTGTATCCAGTATTTTATTCTTAGAAAGATAACATTTAGTGATTTTACAGCACACGATCAGAACTAGAATAGAATTATCTGCTTTAAGACTAGTAATAACAAGTTTTTAAACTTTCTCTAAATCAATATCTCTCTGGAATACCGTCAAGTAGTCTCTGCAAGTGGGATACTACTTCTATACCCTAATCCTATTCTCATTGTGTTAACTTGGTTACCTTCAGCAGCTACTGCACTGTTTTCACGAATCCAGGCCGATAGCCAGTAGGCTGAGATAACAATCGGGTTATTCCGTTCTAAGTTACCGTCAAGTTGCCTCTGCAAGTGGGATACTACTTCTGTACTCTAATCCTATTCTCATTGTGTTAATTTGGTTACCTTCAGCAGCTACTGCACTGTTTTCACGAATCCAGGCCGATAGCCATTAGGCTGAGAACAATCGGGTTATTCCGTCCTAAGTTACCGTCAAATAACGCTCCTAACTTTACTTCATAATTGTAAAGCAGTAAAACAAAAACCTAAGTCTTTTTCTTCCTTGCAAGAAATTTTTAATAAAATATTTGATTATTCATCTGACCCTTGCTGCTTGAATTTAATATCATACCATAACTGTCCCATTTCGAACTTTGTTTTAACATATATACATCTTGAATATATCTGTGTTGAAACACGTCTCTTCTAGATCTTATTTTCCAATGTACCGTAACTTTCGTTCAACAAAAGTTTATGATCTGCAATTTCATTCAGTTCTTTCTACCAATAAGAGATTTGCTTAAAAAGCTCAAACAATGAGCTAGTTTTTCCTCAGATTCTTATTTTAAATTTGTTCGTTACAATTTGTAAAAAATCGTTACTCTGTATCCTAACTTTCTTTTCACAAATCCCATCTGCAGAGTTATAACTCTCAGACGTACACACATACTTAAAGAAGAATATTTCTTTGCCCTAGGATGGCTTTACTACAGATTTAAGCCCCTTTTAAAATTTGACATTTAAAAATGCTTTAAAAGTTGTACACATAGTATATTAAACAATTAATGTAATTGATTATAGTGGTTTAACAAATATCACACTTATAATAAATTTAATATGAAATCATTTATATTATCTGGTTTAGCAAAAAAATCACAACCAGTGTTGTTAGGTTAGGTCAGTTTGTAAGCCACACACATCATTAAACATAATTTTAAAAAGGTTTAATTAAGGTAAAATTTATGAATATCAGTAAACCCCTTTGTAACAGTATAAGTTGATATCGGTGAACATGTAGTGTCATATTTCAGGTTCATGTTATAAAAATCCAACGGGAACAGCCAATTCTTGTGCAAATACGTTTTTCTGCATAGTTACTTTCAGATCATTGAAAGCAACATCAGTTACAAAGCAATATCAGAAAGTGGCTCTTAGAAGGAACGTTTGACATTTCGATTTAAAGCTGAGTAAACAAAATCAAATAGAAACCCTTTTTTATATAGAATCCATGTATGGGTTTGAATGTAGTCACTTTGTCTTCTGACGTTTTTAAAAGATCAAATAAACCGACTCCTATAGTGTATTATAAATTGTTTGCGTACTCCAGACTTTAAAAAAATATGACCTTTAAAATTAATTTAAATAAATTACACCTAGCAATATCCAATACAAATGGAGACGTTAGCTTAGTGGAAATCCATACTACCTCGTTTAATGGCAATAATAGAAGAATAATGATATTTATTAATTTTATACATCCCATAATATATAAAATCATCTATTAAAATAATCCAGCCGGATCCTTACGAAGTTACACCTTCTCTTACTGTTATATAACTAAAAGAAAGGCTTTCAAAAAAAATAATAAACTCTAAAAAAACGTTTGGCCAGCCAACAACTATTGCTATAAACTGAGCTTTACCACGATTTTCATCAACCACAAATTTCTCCCTTATTTCTTTCGTTCGGTCAGCCCTTACATGTGCCATTATAACAAACAAAGTGTTGTCTATTAATCCTTATCTTTAATTTGATTATTTACTAAACTTATAACTTTATTTCTTTCCGCAAACAATTTTATTTAACAATAAAAAATCGTAAATTTTACACTCTAATTTTGCCCTACTCTTTTCAATACTCTTTTCCTCCTCTAACTGTTTTCCTCTAACTTCTTTCTTTATCACCAGACTAACCAATCAATTCATATTGTTTTAGACATTAGAGGTTTTTTAAATTATTTTCCCCTTATCGTCCAACCATTAGCAGCTGTAAAATATATCAGTACTGTTATTTTTTACCTACTGCCACATTAGCATATTAAAAACTCTTGTAATGTTAATTTTATTTTTATCAAAGACTATAGTTTTCAACATGGTTCACAGTATATGATTCCTTCTCGATTGGAAAATATTATGAATAGATATTTTCCACTGTAAATATGATCATTTTGTAGTTAACAAAAACCCGATTCTTTTGTTTCGCCAGAATGTCATCCAGCATTGACGGAATTGTTGGGAAGAGGCTGTAGAATTTAGAGTTGGGTTTATCTGATCAATTACAGATGAGATTCTGACGAATATATATACATATATATATATATATATATATATATATATATATATATATATATATATATATATATTTATTTATTAGGGTGTGGTCGGAAAAAAAATTTTCTAACGCTATACCGCGGAAAACCTGCGTCTGTTGTAGACAAGTAAAATTCAAAGTAAAATAGAAATTATACGTGGAACCCCTAACTAGCACATTATACTTTTTTTCGGAAATCGAGCCATTTTCAATTATTTACACATTCCTTACTTAATAATATTTTAAAGCAATATAGTGAAATTGTTTTAATTAAAGGTTTAAATAATAGCACTTAAGTGTGAAACAGACAATATCTCTTATTATGCTGTAACACAAAACACTCAAATATTATTAAATTAATGCCTTTTTAAAAGCCGCGGTAGCCTCAAGCGGTCTGAAATGTATAGGTATGTTACTAATTATGACCTCTCCTATGTTGTTCATAAAAGTAAAATAAGAGGAGGAAAAGTGCTTAACGCAGAGAACTTCGAAACCTGAGCACAGAAGAACGCAACCCCTCCAAAGTTTTACTTCGATGGAAGGAAAGATAATTCCTTTGTAATAGAGAATGTCAACGAAAAACGTTTTAGAAGCACTATAAAAGAAGAACATTATTCCATAATACAACAACCTAGATCTATCTATGTTGGTCACGTCACACCCGCAAGGGGATATGCTCAAGATATCGCTAATTGTATTATCTCGTATATGACGGAAGGTGGTATTTTCTTAGACGAACTTGACGTAGCGGGATGTGAACGTACCGTTACTAACACGGGTTGGATAAATGGCGTGCTACGTTATTGAAAAACAAGTAAAAATACCCCTGCAGTGGGGATAATGCCTTTTGCATTTGAACGAGTTGCCATTCCGGCATTTATTTAAAACCCTAAAGGGTTAAACAAATTTGCCAAAGTCAATTAGTGGCCTAATTGGCATCCAGATTAGTAAGTGTGAAAACTTCCAATAGTTGATTTTATAACTATTGATTGTGAATTACCAGAAATAATCGAAATCTTCAGAGCAACGATCAACAGTAAGGTACCTTCTAGACATATTTAGTACGATAAAGTCAGGCAACTGCTGGAACACCACTGAAATTACACCACCACCGTTGTTACGGAGAGTATCTGCTGATAAGGTTTGGGCATATTACTTTGCATTTTACTAATTTACCCTATAGGTAAGTTTTCTGCGGTATAGTGTTTAAACAAAACTTTATTTTTTTCGAAACCCCATTATATATATTAATCGATTCCTGCGCGTATGTGACTATTGCCGACACATGCGGCTGGGAGGAACGTTCTGCACGATCTTTGAGGGATTTAGTCAGTCGGAGGTTGAAATCCTCTCGGGGTGGGACGTTACGTCACGTGGCATTCGTAGTGTTTTCCACATGCCACGAGTGATGATGTACATCAGAAGTTGTGTATGGTGTACATTTTGTACATCATATCCTATCAGACTGTCTGTACTGTTGCAAGTATTCCTCGGCCATCTGAAACAGTGTACATAATACACCCGCTTAGACTGAGTGAACTGTTGTAAATATGTTTCTAATACCAAAGACAATATCCTAAAATTGTCAACTCATACAGAGGCAGAGAAAAAAAAATATTGTGTAACAAATATCATATATTTCCATTGTCAATTACAATAAGCATCTATCGCTTTGATGGTTAACAGTTATATAGGGCGATTGCTTGACGTAGGCCGAATTCCCAAGGTCACAATTTTCTCGTTTTCTTTAACGTAGTATAGCTCTTAAATAAAGTGTGTTCTGTTTTCCTGTAACATTATGTCATTTGTGAACCAACAAATCATCTTACTAAATAGCCGTTTTTTACATTTTGCAGCTTTTTAGATACATTTTATGACTTTATAAAAAACGGAGATAGCATTTTGTACGAATAAGAGTCGCATTAAAAAGTAATAATAAATTTTACACTTTATGGAATTAATAAGATATGAAGTAAGGACTAAAGGATAATTCGGTTTACCATTATTCGATTTTACCATGATTAGCAAAACATCCACGTAGCTCCATATTAGCTATTTGCATGGGACGCCTTCTCCATTTACAACTTGGATACAAACATTCGAATTGAATGTACTATTGACAGTTTAGATCTGGTAGAAACTTCTTTTAGAAATGAAAACTGGTAATATAAACAAAATTGTCAATTTTTCAAATGAATTAGATTACTAAAGAGAAATTTTATATTAGTTACGTTTCCACATTTTAGTTAAAGTCAAATCAAAATGAAAAGTTTTTTTTGTGTTACTTTTTATTCAATAATAAATTTTATCTATATAGACAAAGTAACATAACCTATGAGTTGAAAGAGGTGTTCTACCACTTAATCTACAGCACAAAATTCATCTGTTTTATGAAATCATATGTTATCATTTTTCTAAACCAAATGGGAAAAAATAACTCTATTGCATACCTCGAACTTTTTGTGAAAATATTTTCTCCTATATAAAACTAATACAGTTCATTATATTTACCTAATGAATATGATATTTGAATAAAACTGTATTACATCAATAATTGTCATCCACTATAAGTTTAAAAGAAAATTGAACTTCAGTAGATAAATGATTAAAAATATTTTATTAACGATTACAAAATGTGTACAATACACACACACACACACACACACACACACATATATATATATATATATATATATATGTATGTATATATATATATATATATATATATATATATAATATAAAAGAAGGCAGTAATAGAGTTGAATAAAATAACATCTACAGTTTTAAAATTTGTGGCCGGCCATTTTGTGAAACATCGATGTTTTGGAAATGTTATTTTCATCAAGTTTTAATGTAATTGCAAGTAGTCTATTTGTAATTGAAATGCAAGAAACCTACATTGTATAAATATTTATATTTATATTAAATATATTTATTACATAAAGTTAATGGTGTGTTTATGTTGAACTTTAAATACTAATATCAGCATATATAATTAAGTAGATTGACGTTAATTAGGATTTACTGTCATTGTGTCGACCCGATTCCCGACTGCAACCATTGTAACAATGACTCGTATGTCTGGACAAGGCTGGTCTGCCTTCAGTCACAGTCTAGATGATTGACTCCTATAACAATTGGGCGCATAGTTTGTTAGATATGGGACACTTGGTTGTATTTAGCCTGTTTCAGGTGTAAAACTACCCTTATAGTAACCGTATGCACCTTGACGTAAATATTGTAAACTTACTATTAAATAATATATTGTCATAATACCAATAATAAATATCCCACAGCTAGTAACATTTAAATGTTTAATATTTGTTGTATTATATATTATAGCGGTGCTTGTGAGATTGTCATACAAGAAATATGCCTACACATTAGTATACAACGTATTATAATACAATTTATGTAGTGCAAAAAGTATCAGGACAATTTGTTGCTTATCTACCTTTCGACGTAACTGTAGAAGGTACTGACACTCTTTTAGCAAGCTCACTTTAATTATTAAAAACAATTGCCTGTTCAAAGGTTTTAGAGGTGATAACACTTATATTAGGTTTGTTGATTTAACACTATTATTATTATTAGTTATTGATTTTATTTGAGCAGGTAATTTCAATTAATTTATTTTAATATGATGTTTAAACACAGTTGTTGTATGTAGAGAATAAATGGTAATAGTAAGATAACAATACTAATATATCTCTAGGTTTCACAACAGTTATATATACTAATATGTTTCATTATATTGGGATATAATTATAAAATTTTATCTAGTATATATTTTTTTACAGAATTTGGCTTAATGGAATCAGTGATCTTAGGTTATCATTAAATATGGGATAGAGCTATATTTTTTCAATACAACTTTACCAAAATGTTTGAATGTTTTCCATCCATCGTTCTCTTACCATATTCGTCCTGTAATTTAGCCTAAGAGTAGTTCTATTTTCTTTATAGAAATTTGAGTTTTTCAGAATTTGTTACTGGGTTGATATTATACCCTAAGGCGTTTGTTTTTGCTCTTCTCAGCGCATTAGACGATTCATCAACATAAATTTGCTCACACCATTCTTTGTAACTATTGAAGGCTATTAGTTGGTGCCAAAGCTATTTCAATTATCGATATTTTTCTTTTAAGCTTTGTTGTAACTTGATGTTGCGAAACATCTTGTTTTGTATGCTTTTCCTAACAGATAATAATTTATATTCGTTCCTATGGCATTAAAGGTTAATAAATATTTGGCATAAAACTTAATATTTTGAAAGGTTGCTCTACTTTGTGAAACTCATTTAGGTGTCTGTAATACAACAAAAATATTTCTAGTCCTTTATTAGGCCCAAATAAATTTTGGGATATGTAAATATAAAATTACCTGAAAAACTACGCTTAAAATAAAGAAAATATTTGTAGATACCTTTACGTACCTTAGCAAGGCGTGAATAAATCTACAACTGGCATACTTTCTTCTGGCTACTAATTACTTCTTTTGCCCACCTAGTTAGCACCTGGTTTAGCGCAATATTTATAAATAAATTTAAAAAAAGCCTCTATTCGAAACAATAGAAACCTCATATTTGGATTTACAGTTGTTTCACAAAATTAAATAATTATGATTAGGAATCACAATTTATTTATTTTACAAAAACTACAGATACTGAGAAATACGTAACATTATTAAAACCAATTGACATTCCAAGTAGACAGTAAATAAAACCGCGAGTGGTAAAACCCCATGTAAAAACGAGAACGGAAGGTATTTGTATACTCGTATACACTACGAGTGGCAAACTACAGTGTAAGAACAAGAACGGGAGTTATTAATACACTACGAATGGCAAACAGCAATCTAAGAACGAGAATGGGAGGTAATAATACACTACGAGTGGCAAATAGCAATGTAAGATTGAAAACGGGAGGTATTAATACACTACGAGTGGCAAACAGCAATGTAAGAACGAGAACGGGAGGTAACAATACACTACGAGTGGCAAACAGCAATATAAGAACGAGAACGGGAGGTAACAATACACTACGAGTGGCAAAAAGCAATGTAAGAACGAGAACGGGAGGTAATAATACACTACGAGTGGCAAAAAGCAATGTAAGAACGACAACGGGAGGTATTAATACACTACGAGTGGCAAACAGCAATGTAAGAACGAGAATTTGATGGTAATAATACACTACGAGTGGGAAACAGCAAAGTAAAAACGAGAAAGGGAGGTCATAATACACTACGAGTGGCAAACAGCAATGTAAGAACGAGAACGGGAGGTAATAATATACTACGAGTGGCAAACATCAATGTAATAATGAAAAAAGAACAGTTCACATAGAATGGCATAACCGAACCGCAAATAGCAGTCCTCGACAACAGTTCACTGGATTGACAACACAGATAAGATATGGCATTAAACGAGAACCTATATTAGCTTTAGTAATATGGCATATGGCTTTAGGCATATGGAACTACATTGTTTTACATGAACATGTAAATTGTTGTAGTCTTAGTTTAGGTTCAAATATCTCTCCCGCAATGAGTACGTAATATAGCGGTTGGCAATGCCTTATTAACTGTTTGTTGGTGTTTAATTGTAAAATTTATTATTTGCTAACATTGACACCGTATTCGGGTAAACGACGCTCTCTATATGTTTAATTATTCATGACTTGCAGCTTTATTTCAAACTTCAACAGTTACGCTTATAATAAATGAACCAGAACCATCCCGTGGTTGATAAAATATTTCTAGAGTTACTGTCGTTAAGCAGGATTCTGCTTCATACACCCCAAGGTTCCCACCGCTAGTGTTAAAATGTTAATAAATTCCTACAAATTACTTTTAGGAATTTATTCATCCATATTTAATGAAAATTTTATGTAAATCAGTTATAATGAAAATATTTTATATCAATATGATGAAAACATAGTTCAATATATTTTTATTTCAAAGCCTAACCTACCATTCCCCGTTGCGACAAATTGCTCTCCAAAATTATGTAAATTGGTCCCCAAATACTGTGGTTTTCCCAATGGTTGATTGTTTTTGGAACAAACTATAATATAATAGTATAGATTATTTAGTAGATTATTAGTTCCCAATAAATATATCAAAATATAAACTTATTGATTATTGTCTTGAAAACCAAAGAAAGGAAAAACTTCAGCTTGTAACATAACATTTGTAAAATAACTAACCTATAAAGATGAAAAACAATCAATTACTGTCAGCTGTTTAAATGTGTTTAAATGTGACTGTTACAGGTGATTATCAGTGATTAAATCAAGTTAAGTATTAAGTCGAGTATAGAAAAGTGAGTGTTAAGGATGATTTAAGGCCTGTGAGGTGGTGCCCTGACGGTTTTTCTAAATACGAATAGGCCTAGGTTTTAACCTGGCACCCTAATAACGTCTATGTGAAATTTCATCCTAATGGTTAAATGTAATTTTTACATGATAAGTCACACACGCACACACACACACACCTACACACACACACACACACACACACACACACACACACACACACACACACACACACACACACACACACACACACACACACACACACACTGCAACGGACCGGCCCACCACTTACGCCCGCCGTCAACCCTACCGTTGACCACCACCGAGCGCAAGGCCGACCACCAAACGCCCATTGCAGAGCAAGAATTTTGAAACGAGCCGCTCGCAGCCAAAACCACGAACGCTGTGCAATGCTCGCCAAAATCTGCCAGAGAACAAGTCACTGGACTTAAAAAAGAAAAAACCTAACTTGCTGCGGATTTTACCCTTAACGGGTAAGTCATCCCGGGGGATGGGTTCTTTTGAAAGACATCTAAACGGCGAAATGACCATATCAGTTGTAGGAGAGTGTAAGAAACTTGTTTAAAAGAATACTCAGTTTGTTTGCAAGTTAGTTAAAAAATATTTATTTTTTAATTTTAAAATTTAAAATTTAAATTTACATCGCACAGTCGGTAACTTCTTTGACTTAAAATATCTTTTGTGTTGATTCTCACACAGTTAAGAAACCATACTCTGCTTATTCTATTTGACATTAAAGTTTAAATTAAGATTTTACGATTTTAGTTTGCTTACAATCGGAATATACCAAAGCGTAAAACTTTGCTCTACTTAACGTTCAATCTTACTTGTCAAACTATAACCCTTTCCAACCTGAAGTTCTTGTTCTTATCTTCTAATTAAAAATTCTCTTTTCCCTTAAGTGACTATTTTAAGAACCCTTGACTGCTTGTCCTAATTTTATTTCAGTATCCCAGGTTATTATCCTTGAAATTTTAATTGTCAATATTTGGTTTTGTTTAATTAAATTTTTACTTAAAATTTAATTGTTACAGTTTACAAATTTTCGTTTTAACCTTTTTGATTCAAGCAAAGCCTTACTCTTCAATACACTCCGAAAGCTCCCTACTTTTTACATTTTGTTCAATTAGTTAAACTTTCTAAACACACTACTTTTTTATGGCAACATTCTACATAGCCATGTAAGTGATAAAATCTTTCCTATATCTCTATCAATTTTAAATGACGTTTTAAAATTTAATTTCTATTCGCTTTAGCAGGTAAAGTTTTACTCAATTTTACGAAACAACATAAAAACAATTTCATAAATTATATCAGATTATATAAAAACCAATTATCAAGCCCATACTGAAACAAAAATTACATATAAAACATATAGCCATATCTTCCCACAAGATTATCAAAATATTTACTGAACAACAAATCATAATTAATAAAAATTGTTAAAACATCTGCTGAATAAATTCAAACACCTTCTCAATTGAAATTACAATACTTAAATACATGTTTTAATTAAAACGTTTACTGAAACATAGTTAAACACTTTTAAACTGATCCTTGATCATTTACAAAGAAATTTACAAATTTACTAAAATTTATTTAACCCTTTTACTAGAAAATATTTAACCCTTTGGTTACTATTTGATTAACCTTTTCGGCATGAAAATCCACATAATGAAATTTATTAATATTTATTGAAACATAGTTAAACCCTTTTAAACTGATCCTTGATCATTTACAAAGAAATTTACAAATTTACTAAAATTTATTTAACCCTTTTACTAGAAAATATTTAACCCTTTGGTTACTATTTGTTTAACCCTTTTGCATGAGAATCATAAATACAGAAATTTATTTAATTTTTTTTTAAATTTATCAATGCAATTTCTGAAGGAAATTGATTATTCAATAAATTTTGATTAACCTTTGCCAAATGGTTACTAACCCCTTTGCCTAAATTATATAACTTATATTTAAACCAATTTGCAAAAATTTCATTTTTCCTTCTAAGTTTCCCTATCACCAACATATTATTTTACATACATATAAATCATGAAATAGACAAAATACACTTATAATTCATAAAAGAAAAAACTTATTTTAATATATTAGCTAGCCCCACTCACAATTTTAAAATCTCTGGTTTAACCTAACCATTTTGTTGTACTTTTAAAATATTTAAAATCTACACATATCAAAATCATAACCCTTTATTTTTACTCAAACCTTGGTTTGATTCAATTTTTTTAATACACATATATAATTTCACCCTTTTCTAAATAAAATCAACAGTTTATATAAATAGCTTCAATTAATGATATAACCCTTGTTTATTTTAAACGAGAACAATTTACGTCAATTTGTTTCATATTGAAAAATTTCATAAAGACTCCTTCTAAATAAAATAACAATTCAGTTTGATTTAATTATTTGAAATAACACTCCTGTTTATAGGAGTACTTGAAACTAAAGCATGGCCTTCAAATCAGCTGTGGTAAACAATTGTCTTTGTCCGCCATCTTAGATATTTACTTTTAGCATATCATATTTAATTTTATTACAACCCATCTCTTTTTTAATTTCCTTACACCTTCATAAGATTTTAACTCTTTAAATAATTTAAATCCCTTTATTTGATTTGTTTATTTAAAAACCTTAACCCTTTACACTATTTCTAACCGAAAATTTTTATTTCCCTTACTTTCATGAAATGCAATATATTTTCTGCTTTTATGGCATCGCCATCTTGAAACCCCCTCTTTAAAACCAAGCCACCAGTATTTATTTCTTAATTTCAAAGTTTACTGTTAATGATTTTAAAATTTATTTAAATTTTATAACATTCTCCCATAAAGAAAAAATTTTCAAATTAAAATTTTCTAATTTGCAAAGGGAAGTCAAAGTAGACCTGACCTGAAATCCACCACAAAGCACAGCCCATTTCTCCCTCTCTTCTTCGTCTCTCCTTTTGTTCTCCAGTGGGGTGGGGAGGTCCGGCTTGGATGTTGTATCTTTCCCACCCAGGTATACTAGGATGATTTCCCACGAGTTGCCGCCATCTTTGGAACCAACTTCCCTTTGTGCTTCTGGTACACCTCATGTAGATCTGCTTGCTCCACCCTTTGATTGAAACTCTCCCATCTTCTTTCTTCGATGCCTTTTGCACCTCTTTTAAATTTTAGACTGTTACTAATAAAATTTTTAGCTTTAAGCCCTTTTTTAACACTGTTCTTAACTGGGCATTTTATAACACAGGAAAGAATAAAAAAATGTTTAAATCGTTTACCAAGTTAGTTGAATTATGTTTAATTTAGTTTGAAATTTAGTATCACTTTTTTAAAACTGTTTGCTAGGTTAACACTCTTCACTTCGCCTTGCCTTTGTAGTAAGGCTGTAACACACACATGTTAAGACGCTCGCACATTATTGATGGAATTTTATGGGGAAACCTCTTTCGGCGCGATCTTGAGTCCGAAAGGGCCCCATTTTCGGAAACACAACGTCACGACATTCCTACGAAACGAAATTGCCTTAGCCACTAATCGTTTTTAAGCAATTAACGGTAAAATACTACTGTTCATTCTTTACCGGAGCTAATCCCTCACACGTCCGTACACTTCAGAAGTCCTGGTTTCGCTGGGCTGTAAAAGGACGCTAACCTTCTATCCCACGGGGAAGCCCCCTCCTTCCAGTCTGTTCCCACGAGCCTCTCAACCAATAAGGATCCTTATCGATTTTGTCATGATCGGCGCGCGCATCTTCTTTGCACAAAACTCAACGGCTCGCAAAAATCCATACATTGGATCGATTCTATCCACTTTTTCGTTCTAGCCGTCTAACTCTTTATGGGTGCCTTTAATGAAGTTTTCTTATTCTTTGTTATTGATTTTTCTCGTCTCGCTTTATCTCTGGAAATGTCGATGGTAGCTCTAGGTCAATTTTGACAATCTTCCCCTTGCAAACGGCCTTACATTAAAGTTTCTAACCCCTCTTACGGTGGCTTGGTTGGTTTTATATAAAAGAAATTTAAACTCTTTATGTTTTAAATTTTATCTTTTTGCGGTATGTATTCCAAGAGAATACTGCCCGTCGCAACACACACACACAGAGATTTGAAAGTTTCTTTCAAACATTTACAACAACGAATAATGTTTAAGTAAATATTTATTTATGTATATTATAGTATTTTTAAATAAAATAAAATTTAGGACGTTGTATAGTTTATAAGGGTTGTATATCATATTATCTATATTGTTTTGTTCCAATTTAAATAAACAATTTGTTTATTATTTGTTTAAAAACTTAAATTGTCAAAGGATTTCCCAAAAATAATATTTTTATTTTCCAGTAGTTGTAGTGCTCATCAACCTTTTCATTCGTTTAAGTAAATTCAATGACTTTTTGGAACTGATTAGTTTCCTCTACAACTATGTTTTTAATTATTACTTATTTTTCTATGTTTAAGGTAATTTAAGGTAATTTTTTTTAGTAAGGAATAATTTTCCACTTGATTCGATCTAAGCTAATATAGTTTGAACATTATTGAACATATTGTTTTGAAACCTGTAGAAAATGTTCTTGAAATTGCAAACAAAACCCAATATTACGATGAATTACTTTAAACTCCAAATTGAGTAAAAGATATATGGGTTCTATAAAAAAATGTATTTAAATGCAAATACCTATTTCCATTTTTTTTACCCAGGTCCGGGATTCTAAAAGCCTTCTCTCTTGAATGTCGACTTGTAGTAAGCCACGCTCGCATACTCATGTCGTTAGTATCCCAACCATGAGGGCATAAAGTTTCACGGTTTATATACCAAGCTATTTAGGTGTTTACGGGTATAGTCAGAAGAGATGAAAGGATGAAGTACGTTGTGCTGAGCCAAGAGCGAGAAGAGAAAACTGGGCAAGAAAGAAACTCGCAACAAATCGTGAAAAAATCTTGTGGGCTAGAATGTCATTATAATAAATGTTACAAATGGGGTACTGACCTAGATCTACCTTTCTTGCTAGTAGGTCCATATAGTCTCATTAACTCATCTTACGCTGCCTACTAGATCCCAGTGGAGGGTATAAAGGCAGAGGACTTGCTGAATTTAAATATGGGGGAGTGAAAAATGTTTAAACTGTAAAACAAGACTATAGGTGTAAAATAAAATGTTTTTTTTATGTTTGCGTTCGGCCGTTTGTCCATGATTTAAATCTACCAAATTATCAGTACAATATGTTTACAAGCCCATATTATTTATTATAATACCGCATTATAATAATTAAAGATGCGACGACCCACATTGTAAAAAATTAGTTGTTTATATTGCAAATATATGGTAAATGAAACTAGTTAATGATTGTGTAGTTTAAACTGTAAGGGTTTTCTATATCTATTTCCCACAGATAGAAGACTCTCAGAGTTTACCCTTTAGTTACTATATTTCCTATATATATTTTCCTCCTGAAGGACCCCTAGCGCATGTCCTCGTCCACTTAGCAGTAGTTTAACACGTGTAGTAGGACATCATTCAATAAAACCCCTGCATATAAACGGAGTTAAGAGACAGTATTTTGTATACACACGTAGTGTTTGACATAAACTAATAATATATAATGTGCCACATATGTTTTAAATTCTCAACTTGTAATTTAAATTCAACAGTAATGCCACCATTAGACATAGTAGCGAATAAAAATATCGCATTTAATTTTAAATAATTAAAACTGTGGATCGTGACGTAGTAAACAAATTTTAATATGAGAAAGCTTGGGCTATGTTAGTGCCTAGAGTTAGTTTATAGTATGTTTTATTAAATGACTTAGTATATAAAGAAAAAGGAACAAACCTTTTTATGTAAAAGAATTCCTTAAGCAATACAAAATCACAAATTGAATTAATTACTATTCATGTTATTATAAAACTTGGTTTATGAGCAATATATTTTTGCTATAAATGAGGGGGATTTAAGGTTATCATTATTAATTCAAAAAATATTTAAGTATAAATAAAGGACGCGAACTAAAGACTTTTCACATATCTAAACGGCTCTATATTCTTTAGCAACCTATGTTATTCTCGTCACGTTGACCTTACTAAGCTGGACATCTTGAAGGCGCAATCAAGGTAGTCGTGGAACCTTCCTAGTAATTACGCGTTTTGTAGACGTTGACTGTAAAGCATGAAAGGAAAATCTTTACAAAAAAAAAAAAAAAAACGATCAAAATTACTAGTAGTATAAAAACTGCGTAGTAATTCTAAATGTCAGCAAGCCCTGACTAATGGTTACTTAGTGGTCCTGGCATTTAGTGCCGATAAATAGTAGCGGTATTTACTGGATGGTTGACAGTTCGGATGTCTGACGTTCGGATAATGCTCAACAGTATATACATTTATAGGAATACTAACACAATACATTTATGACCTAATATTCAGTAATACGTAAATGTCCAAATTTAATTATCAAGTGGAAAAATTAGTAGTAATATCTCCAAATATCTTAAAAATCCAAATAACAATATAACCATTTAACTTCTACAGTGTTCATTTAAATATTATAAATACGTAAAACCTTTTAAACAACAAACACGTTTTATTTATATACGGTTTGTAAATTTCGATAGCAGACCAATAAACATCAGAGAAAATTACCACAAGACTGACTATCGGGGTTTTAGTGTTTTAGCAGCTTTAGAGGTTTTATTTGTTTATAAATAAATACTACACCACAGTTGATACAACTTTTTATTCGTATTAAGGTGTCTAGACTTCATGACAAGAAGAACTAGAATATTTAACAAATATTTTTTGAAGTAACTGAACTTTTGAGATAACGAGAGTTTCCCTTTTAAATTCGACTCGTTTTGTGCGAAAACAAAATCACCCGAGTGCTAAATATACACTTTAGAGGCGCCTACGCTCGGCCTGTACACGGTCATTGCTTTTATTAAATGTTTTTCCTCTAAAAATACATTTTACGTCACTAACACGTTTAGTTGTAACGAAATACAGAATACTGCATGTTACAAATCCGTGATTCTAACATATATGTTGAAACGTTGTGACTCGAGTCGGATAAAACAATAGTAGAATAAGTAAGGCAACTAAAATATTTATAGGTTTATAGACATTTTATTTTATCTAGATCAGCACGGAGCGATGAAAAACGTTCTGTCTCAGTAAAATTTTATAAATTTATAAATATTAAAGTTCGGAAGGCCATAAACTATTGTAAAAGTCATTATTACGTTTACTGGACGTAATAGAATACAAAATTCAAGAGATCAAAAAATTATCTATGGTAATAAATAAATATAAAAATACAAATGAAATAAACGCAGCAAAACATGTTGATGTATTTGAAAATGAAAATTGTAGGACAAAACAGAAATTCAAACTACTACAAAAATCAATAACAACTCCATTCCACAATACTAACAATCTAGGAGATACGGGGTACAGTTGTCATTTTTGAAGATATAAGACCTATAGTATAAAAGGAAGATAATATAGCCAATAATTCACATACAGCTTAAGCCTTATAGTGTTACCCTGGCTGCTAGTTTTCAATAAATCGGCCTGGAAGCTACGTAAAATAGACATAATATATTCTGTGCTACCCATAAAGTCATACTTACTTCTTATTTCTTCCAGAAGGCGCTCAGCTTCAACTGCAGTACATGACCAGATATCCATGCAAATTGTCATTGCAGATTTCCAATAACTATTCTTTGTGAGTATGATTTTGATGTCTGAAGCCTCTCCATTAAAAAAATTCCCCAGAGGTTTGGATACCGCCATTTAATGAGGATGTGCTCCAGGTATCTTGTCACTTTGGCTTAGAGCGCATTCAAGCGATGCCGCTCAATTGAAGCGGTAAAGGTAGGCCTGGGTTAAAATGAGCCCAGTCCGAGTTAAGATCAGGAAAATATATAGATTTCTCTCGATTCCTCTATATATGCCTTCTTTTGCCTTTTTTCCGCCGCTCCAACAAGACATCGTAATTCCTCCTCAGTCCGTTTTCAACTGAAAAATCGCTCTGCGGACTTTTAACAATAGTAGAGGGAGTATATCTCTCGGTCAGCAGGTTGTATTGCTGAGGCCAATTTCGCTGACCCATAAGGTCACTATTATTAATTTTTAAAAAGAAATCAACATGAAATGTTAAGTGAAATTATACACTAAATTTTTATGATTAAATTATATTAATAGTGATTATGTAATATTTATATAAAAATACTTGTAATACATATGTTTCAGATTAGCCTACGTCTCTGTATGCTTAACAAATGTGCAATTATTTTGATTTCTTTGAAAGTAAAATAATAAGGCGGTAATAAACAAGACATATGTTCTACGTGTTACAAAATATATATGTTATTAATAAATAGTTTTATGTAAGACAATTATTTCTCATAAAAAAAACACAAATATTTATTTATCGTCTTATCTAAATGTTGTATTATTATAATGTAATATTGTAAATATAAAATGCTTCAAATTGCGAAGTTCCTCGGTTTGGTATGTTCCCGATTCTGCTGCGGAATGTTAATGTAAATTACTCATTTACTCAGGGAACCCACAAATAAATGCAAGAGTTAAACATTGACGGTACCCATCTTCGTTACAAACGAAAGTGTTCATTTAGGTTAATTTTAATTTTAGAAATCTACATGAAAAATCATTATATTATTATAATTAGTAATAAAGAACATCAAATTTTCAAAGTCAATTCCTACTGAGTTCGGCAAAGAAATATTTTATTATAGTTAATTATTTAATCTTACAGTTAATATAAAAATGTATTTACATATGACAGAATCCCTATATTAAGTGCCAAAAAAGCGAAATTCTTTGCAATATCCCTCTTTATACGGTGTATAGATGTTGGACTATTCTTTTAGTTTCTTACTATTTAGTCGCTTTTTTTAGTTTTTAATTATTGAATGTGATGTAGGTCTATAAATTCTCATTCTATTCATCTCTTGTAATGCTTAATTTTTGCAAAGAAACTGGATTAAGGAAATTAACATAAAAGAAATTTAATTCTATGCATCGTAGAGTGGCCTCACTGCCAAAGTGTTGGATTTAAAAGATGCAGTAATTCAGTTATAATTTTGAGCGAAAAAAACTGTTTGAAATTTAATTGATAAATAGATATATGTAAAAGCTTTAATGACATCAATTCTCATTCACTAGAGTTTAGGTCAAATGTATTTGAACTTGATTGGTTGAACAAAAACGTCTTTTATTAGCGACTAAAAATGTGTACAATATATATATATATATATATATTACGAGAGTGTGAGGTAATAGAAAGAATTGGAAAAGTGCGTATGCTATTTGACAAATAAATAATTATAAATTTTTTTTCGCAGTTACTCATTTTTCATTACTTGTAGTTTTGGTGTGGCATACCATTGCTGTAGAATATGTGGTTGTTGTCGCGTCCATGGAATCTTTGATAATATCGAAAGTTCGAACTATAGCGGCCGACATCTCCAGTGCCTTTTGGAGAAGGGTTGCCTGAGCATCAATGAGGGCAAACGTCTGCTTGTTGGTTCGCGGTAGGTACTTTATTTCCCTTCTAATACCTATCTGAAATACAGATCGTGGTATTACCCGATCCACCACCTTACGCTGTAGAAGATGTTTCTTAGAAATAAAAAATAATTCTTTTCCTATTACGGGTTTTGTCTATGTATTTAATACATTTCTTTATTATTATCGTAAACAAAACTAAATATATGTATATCATGAAAATTATAAACTGTATTTTATAAATGTTTATATATATATATATATATATATATATATATAAATTATATAAATATAATTCACAAGACGCAAGCATATTTTGTACCTCACTTCAACTGAGATTTTATTATGATAAAATATAATAGAAAGTCTTACTGAATACCACAAGATACTCAGTTTCTATAATAAAATGACGGAGTGGCCATAGAATAAATATTCCATGACAGTATTTATGTGTTGAGTACACCTACTATAATATTTTGCCTCTCCTAGCCTATAATTAGACTTTACTTTGATATTAGTTGCTAAAGTTAGGAGAAAATCAGGAGCGATTGTTACAGAACGAAAGATGACTGTAATCGCATATGTTATTATATTGTAAATTGCCAAAATTTCAAATCTCACCGATATAATTTATTCCCTTGACATTTCTGAGCCACATCTTTCAAATCTACTTTACATTTAGGATAACTTTTGTAATACATATGCAACTAGGAAGACTATTACGTTCACGGATCATAAAGAGTAATAACTCATCATTTACGCTATTTAAATATCGTGTTAATGAGAAAGTATATGTTTTATATACACGTTATGTAGTTAACGAAAGAATCCAGACACATGTTTATATGATCATGTTTTCTTAATATCTGTTGTAGTGTCGTTTTTCTATGGTTTAATTTTTATTCTTTAATCAATTGGTATGCTAATTGACTTTAACCAATAAAATACCGCTACTTTTGAGCCTATAGATTTACAATATATATATATACATATCCGTTTATTTTGCAGTGAATAAAATCGAAGTTATGACGTTTCGCTAGAATCTCATCTAGCATTGACGAGGTGAACCCAACAACAGTTGAAGAACGAGTGAAGAGCGCAGAAAAAACTGTTCCTATAAATAGAGGAATTAACGACAATACACACACACACACCTGACCCAAACAATTACTCACATTCCTTTCATTTTGTTCACCTTTTGCCGATAAAATCTATTGATGACACATTTCAACTCTGCCGGCAAATTCAAAGTATCATTGCGTTTGTTAAGAATCCCTTGCTACTCTACTTCGCCAGCATCACGGATAGTTCTAGAACTGTAGTTTTCCACTTGAGCAATCTGTTGGCAAGACTGGATATCATTGGTGTATCCTGTAAGTACAGAGTCGAGGTTTTCTGCTCGTCTTTAAGGTCAAGGGTTACTTTTCGTCAAGCGTAGCTGTGATGCATCTGTTATTTTGGGCAATGCACGATTTCTTACAAACGCCTCAAAAAAAGACTGTAAACGCCATGGCTTTCCAAGAAGATATTATGTTTGTGTTTAAAAACCTTGTTCATGGTAATGTTATATTTGTAGACATAACGTATAAATTGTGAACTAAACATTATGCCAATCCAATCATAGGTCCCTCTAATAAAAGATTGGAAAACAGTACCAGTTTTCTCAGCCTCCCTCTCGTCCACGTCAACCGGAAGAACACTTTGGTGGCGTAACGCTTTAACAATGTCATATTCCTTATATTCATTGCTTCTAAGCACCTCTCTCATAGTAATAAGTTCATTCTCCCTTGAATGGATATTGGTTAACTTGTGAGACCGAGAGAAGAGCGTGTCAGCGACAGCCTGAATCTGAGATGGGCGGTGGTGTGAATCAGCGTTAAGATATCTATTAGTGTGAGTCGGTTTTCTGTAGACCGAATGGTGAGCACAACCATTCTTACCCTTTCTAACCAAGGGAGACTGAGAAAACTGGTACTGTTTAGCTGTCTTTTATTAGAAGGATCACTAATAGGATTGTCAGACCTTTAGAAAACATAGTATATGTTCTGTCTACAAACCTATCATGACTATCGACAAGGTTCTAGGTAATGTCAAAGATAAAACCTTCTTGGTAAACCATGTCGCTTACAGTGTCCTGTGGAATTGGTAAGAATCGTACATTGTCCTAAGGGACAGACATATCTCAGCTGGGCTAGATTATGCTTAAGCAGAATTGTTTTTGTACACCTGCTGAGATCTAGTTAAGTGTGTATCCATCTTAAGACTAGAACAATTTTCCATTCCTTATACTCCGTGTGCATATCAGTTGAATATGTAAAAATAGTTATTGTAATAATTTCGAAGCATATGTAACTATTCTTAACTAATAAACCGGTAGTATGAAGGTAAATTAGTTTTTAAAGCCCTTTATGTTTAAATTTGTGAAGTATATATTTACATAACAGTGAATAAGTCGTTTAATATTTACGTTAACATAAATAGAAGGCAAAATATGGAAAAGCAAAGAAATAAATATATAAGGTATTTGATTTAAAATTCACCCAACGTTTCGTTATTTTTTGGATTCATCGACTTGAAGTTTTATTAAAATACACAAGCAGAAAATTACGTCTGATGTGACATTCCTCAGCCGAGAGACCGTTGCCATGGCGACAAATCGCTTAGCTCTTGGAGGAAGAGAAATAATCTTTTCATTTTGTTTAATCAAAAAAGGTAACAGGTTTTGAGGTTAGTATCAGGTGAATCGTTATGTCTTCAGATGGTTCTAGTACGTTAAACGAAAATTAGGACGTATGAACGATTAGATATTTTATGTTTTCATTATTTTTCAATTTTAATTATAAATTTTTTTTTCGAAATAAAAATTTAATTTCGAATAGTTTGAACATTTCATCGCGGAGCTTATTACAAAGGATAATCCTGATTAAAAATATCGTCTACAAATATTCTTTAGCTTTTTCAGTGGTGAGAATATCACAACGTTTTTCCATCATTAAAATATATATTTCCTACTGATTGTATCGCATTGTAATTATCCTCGTATTTATATACAATTTTAAATGTAATAAAATATAACAAACAAAAGTAATAATATAAATGTACTTTTAAATAAAAAAATCGAAAATCTCAATAGGTAAATTTAAATATATTTGCTTGACATTGTATTCCAACACCTGGCATAAATTTTAGAATGAGTTTTGCTTTTAGTCGGTAAAATGTCCAACAAAACTTTTGTTAGACAAATATTGCATTGTTTCGTGGGTCAAGTAACGTTTATCAAAAATAATACTTGACTCACGTAACAACAACATATTTATTCAACAAAAATATTTTTTGTGAGTACACATCATCAAGTTTTGTTGAAATTTAAATGAGAACTACTACTTTCTACATTGGTCGTGTGCTACTAAACCTTGCATTTTTCCTGTATGTAATCGTTCCTCTGCGAGATTAAATATGGTAAGATTTATACTTGCGTTGAGTGTTGAGTGTTGATTATCCAGGGAAAATAATTTACTTGCAGTGTAACTGTTTTTATTATTGTTAGCTCTAATTCTTATGAGTTAGAGCTGATTTTAAATATTGCAGTTAATAGTTTCATATTTAGAAAATGGCCTGCAAAGTCTTAATAAATTATTGTCTAAAGGCTTATTAAATTAAGATGTATGGGATTTGTGTGCTCGTTAAATAATTGCTCTTTTAAACTTTTTAAACAAATTTTATTTAGCCAAAAAAATTATAAAGTTACAAACCAAAATACATATTTCTGAAACATTGCGCTAATTACTGATTAATGAACATTTAACATTTGACTTATGAGGAAATTTACATAATAATATGAAATGGCTCTGTTTTCGAGTTTGCTTGCTTGCTCTTTTCATAATTAATTCTTACAATTTAAACTGCAAACAAATGCACCAAATAATGCATAAATTACATTTATATAAGTATCGAAAAAATTAAAGTTTATTAATTTTGTATTAAACTGTTTAAGCATTTAAATTTGTGATAGTTCACCAAAGTTTGAATTTGTTCACTTAGCTGTTTTAACAAGGTGTAGCCTCGTATCCTTCTATTGGAAAATCTTACAAGATTCCCTCGGTCATGATTTTAGTAACTCAGCGTTCCACCTTCGTTCTTAGCGACGTGCGCTGTCTTCTACATTATGATTACAAAAAATAAAAAAAATGACTACTACATTAAAATTACTTTACATATTACTTTAACTTTTGCTTTAAACTCTTCCTGCAGATGCCACTACCAACCAGAGATTTGATTTAAATTAAAACAAATCACAATTTTTTGATCTAGTTATATATTGTCACATTTTCGAATAAATTCTCGTTCGTTTTCTGAAATTTCCTTTTTTAATATGTAACAACATCTAAAGTGTGTTACAGCAGTGGAACTAGTATTTTCACAGTTCATTGAGATGGGTGGACAGCATCTCATTGAGATTGAACTAACAATCGCTGAAGATACCACAAGACAAATTATTATAATGTATGAGTCTTCAATAATGTATCTAGAAGCTTGATATAGTTTTGTAAGTAATGAAAAGTGCAAAACAACCAGTACAGTACTTCCAGCATATAACAACGTAAACGTAATACGTCGAGAAATATTACCGAAACATTGCTATAGATAAAAATCATAAACATGTAGGATACTATCAGTTATATTTTGCAACAAAATAAATGGAGGCAAAATATTGGTTAAATGCGAAGTTTATCAAATTAATTGGAATGTATTACATGTGTCGAATTCAACGCTGTGGAAAACACCTTATACAGAAATGACACTCAGAAAAAAAAAACGATGCAATAGATATTTTATGAAAATAAAAGAAAGCAATTACCTATTATAATTGAAATCTTCAAATTTATACAATACAGTTAAACCATATGATGGTAATTATCGAGAAAACTCCTAATCCATTTATTAGGTATACATATTTATAAATAAAAAAAATAAATCAATGAAAGTCATATCATTAGTTACATTATATTATTCACAACAATGAAGTGCCTAAACAGGTCTTGAACACTGGTAGTTGTAGTATATGGTACAAATATATTGTTGACCCTGAAATTTGTATATGTATATTGTCGCTAGTCCTAATAGGAGATCTTTACTTATTAACTGTAATTTTAAACAATATAACATTGTAAAATTTACTTTATAACAAGGGAAATGTTAGTGTTCCATTATATTGAACTTTATTTTCAAAGTACGTTTGTTTTTATTTATTGAGGAAATCCGGTTATCCGAATATCGGTTATCCGATGGTTTAGCAATTAATAAAATTGTTGTCCTACAAAGACGTTATTTGGGAGAAAGGTTTGAAATATTTTATTGAAAGTCTTCCTATAATCAATGATGTAGTCATTAGTTTAAGTAGGTAACTAGGCGTTAAAGATGTTACTTGTGAGATTAACCTTATGTCAGAGGCTACGTTTTGTACTCAATACAAGATCTGAGGTTAGTAACGGGTGAGGGTATAGAACATACGATTTGAAATATATGTACATCAACTGTAAAGGTCAAGCCACTGGCCATAGCTGTTATATTTTCGTTGTTCTCTCATTTGCAACCATAATATTTATACTACGTGTTGTAATTATTATAATTTCGTTACTATTACATTATTCCGCTATAAATCAGTAAAAGCCACCTACATATTTGTCTGAGGAATAACAATAAATAAATCTCTCAATCATTTAATTCGGAGACAGATATAAGGAGGTACGAAATAGATTACATGTTATAGTTATTACAAAAATATATCTTGTTTTTACACACTGGAATGCTTTGTAGAGTGAAAATTGGAAAGAAGTTCTGCAAAACTTTATCAAAACTCGTAATAATATTGTAAGGGCCTGATCCAACATAGAATTAGACACCAGGTATATAATCCACCAGGTATAGAATTATTACCTTGTGAAGTTTTCTGGGTAGAGTATCAAGTAAAACAATGGTGAATACGAGAGACTGGATATAGTACGAACTTCATAAATTATTCGTTTACAACTCTATATTCATAGCGACATCTAAATTTTATGATTGAAAATTGGTTATATTATTATATTATATATCTATATAAAATTGTATGCATTCAAGTTACATATTGTATAGACACTCGTTATTTTGTATTAACCCTATAATGCACTTTAAAAATTATGATTTATAAACCGTAAATATAAATCATTCTATTCATTTTATTGTTATTTTAGATAAATTTTAATTGAGTATTCAATTTTATATTGTGGCAAACAGTAAAAGAATTGATAAAATGCAATATTTTTTTTGTTGTCATCATTTTTACCCATAAATACCGATCGTCCAATACCTCCTGGATTTTATGTTTAGATCTATAAAAAGAAATATATATAATCCATTTCATTTACTTAGCAATACAACTAACTCATTCTAATATTTAACAAATGATACAAGATGTTTCTTCACCTTCATATTTTGTAAAACTTTTTATTCCAAAAATAATTTTAAAAGAACAAAATTTATTTTATAAATTGAGATTTTATTTTATTTATTTATTTTTAATTATTTATTTCTAAACTACTACAGTGTTATGTAAGTCCAGGCAAATAATGTTATATACTTATGGGTAACACGTAACATATAATTTAACCTCCCAACCTAAAGTGTAAGCCACATTTTTCCTTGTGAATAAATACTATAAACATTTTAATTAGTAAATCTTAATTTTGTAAATAGAACTGGATCTCTTCAAAACGTGTGAAAGGCGGCTTCATCACATGAGTGAAAAACTAGGGAACTAATGAATGCCATGCCGTTTGACAGCGGGGCGTAGTCCAAGTAATTTATTGTTCCACTGACATTAATCCAACCGTCACCCTTACACTTACAAGGGGTTTATACACAAATACACACTCACACACACACACACGCACGCACACACACACACACACACACACACACACACACACACACACACACACACACACACACACACTGTAACGGGCTTAACTTGAGAATTTAAGCGTTACAACGGAAATTTTTAAATTTAAAAAATATGGAGATGCGGCCAACGCTGGAAGACTATCATCTTACTCCGCTTTTAAATAAATTAAAAGTGATAAAATTCTAACATCATGCGCTAAGTGCCTGGAAAAGGTGGTTGCAAAATGTAACTGTGCGATTCTCAAGCCTTTTAAAGAAGGATTTCGGTCCATAAAATTGGCTAAATGAATACAAAATGTGGTGCACTTCAAATAGATCTAAAAACGGAGGTTTTTAAAGTTTATAAAAGTTAAGTTGGTTTTAAAAGAGAGTAAAATTCGTTAAAATAAAATTTAAAACCTTTAATTAGAAAAACAATACAAATTTAATATTAAGTTATAAAGTAACTCTTTTGAAATCGAAAATAAAATCAGTGAAACTCATTTAGAAAAACCGGGATATGAACAGTAATTTTTAAAAATTAAATTCGCGGGGACGCATGACAAACGAACGAGCTAAGATAGAAGACCATGGAGTGAAGCTTAATGCAACAAAATCTGGACAGACCAAACAGTGGAATCGCCCAGGATACACAAATGGCACGAATTAAAAGGTAGTTGTTTTCTTCATTTTCAAATCTATAATTTTGTACATACAAATTATTTTTGGGGAAAATGAAAATTCAAGTAAAACTTTTAAATTTAATAGACTTAATGAATAAACTATGTTATAAAATATTGGCTTTATTTATATTAGATGTAAAGAAAATGTATTAAAAGGGTTGTTCACAAATTGTACTAAAATAAAATGAATATATAGATAAACAACGATGTTCTTTGCGAAGAAATAAAGAGGTCAGAATTAATAAATAAATACCTAAGGGGTTTTATACGTTACCGTAATTATGATTAAGGGACCGCTATGTTTGTTTGAATACTAAAATAGAAAAAATAAATCACTAGCTAGTTTTGGGTAGGAAAAGATATAAAAATTGACCCAGCATAAAGAGTTGCAAGTGAAACTGGTTAGAAATTAACAAATTAACATTAGTATAAGAAAATGTCAGTAGTATTGACAGTTCTTCTTAATAATTCGTGTTGAAGTAATTCTCAGATTTGCAAAAATATAATAAATATTGTTCCAAGTAAAACCACAGGTAAAAAAGAATAAACAATATTTATTTAGCAGTAAACAAGGTTGGGGAAGATGTAAAATTCTGAAATTTCAGGAGGAGTAGTAGGAATAGTAGAAGAAAGAGAAAAGTTTAAAAATTGAGGAAAAGTGGGGAAAAGTGTAGAGGAAGGAGAAATTAAAAGGGAGGAAGGAGGTCCAGAAAAAGGAGTAGAATGCAAGAGCAAAGCAGACCAGAAAGTGTATTAAGGGAACAGCAAGAGGGAAACTAAAAAGGATGGGCTGAAAAACGGGCCCTAGCCCAAACCTGCTTTAAAAAATAATAAAATAGTAAGATTGCAGCAAAACGCTGCAAAAATTAAAATTTTAAAATGTCCACAAAATCTCACTGATAAGCCCGGAAGAAAACATTAAGGTTTGTAAGCTTGTAGGGGAAGAAACCGACAAAAAAAGTAAGGGAAAAAGTAATACAAATTAAAAGAGCGATTATAAGGAAAGTAAGGAAATTAGAATACAAAATAAAAAAACAAGAACTTGTTTGTTAACTGGAAAACTAGAAAGAAAAATTAATAAAGAAAAGGTTAGCACTGCTCTAAATTCAAAGCATAGATAGGGACACAATATAAAAATATATTAGAGAAATTTAGGATTCAAAAAAATCTATTTTATATAACGAATTTTTTTGAAGGAAAAAATTAGAACAATTGTTGGAGAAATTTCAAGCGGTATTGAGGGAGAACCCAGGAAGTTAAATTAAATCTAGACATTAGTTGAGCAATTAAAATTATTTAAAGATTGAAAAAAATACAAATTAAAATAGTTTGAGTTAACCTAGTAACTTGGTAAGATACAATAAAATGACACTAACTTTAATTTAAAAATTACCGAGCTGAATCAACAAATAAACTTTAGGCAGTGAAAAATGATAAAGAAGCGCACGCAGCATCCAATGAGGTGCACATCAGTGTTCATGACCAGTCCTCAATCTAAATGCTCCAACGATAAAAGATCTGGGAAAGCTATGATCAATTGGTGTCCCCATCACAAGACTTTCCCACAGTTTTCCTGCTGAGAGTTTCCTCAATCGAACGTGATTCCATATTTTGGTGGACGTCCTTATTTGTGATCTGGAGCACTGTAATGAACTCAGATGCTCAGGTTGAAGGGGTATTATTCCCTGCTTGGCTAGTTGATCAGCCTTTCCATTACCATGTGATATTTACAAGGATCGGCATTCCACTGCAATTAAGTACCCACTTGGCATTTTTGAGAGTATTTAATTTTCTGCTACAGTGTATGGTTCTGGTACAGTCAGTTTTTGAGTTCCCAGAAATGTTCCGGATAGCGGTCTTAGAGTCAACAAGAAAAACGGGCGTAGCCGGAGTCCGGTTCCCCAGCTCAGTTGCTGAGAGGATACCATTAAAACTACACCATGGAACAATGAATTCTCTTCAGATTCAATGATAATCACTTATTTTGGTGGGAATCGTATCCAATATACAAGTAATGGGTACGATAGAAGAGAGGCCTAAGAGTAAACATTTTATAAATTTTAACTATCTCAATCATCTCTTGAAAAATAATAAGTATGAGATTAACCAGGAAACAATTCAGCTCAAAACCTTAGGAGGACAACTCATAGGCTAGAAGAATAACTAGGGTAGGGGGTTTAGGGTATTGTTGCAGTAGGACATGTGGGAACCATTTTAGGGAATGTAAATTCAGGGTTAAATTTACCATTATAATTGCCAAAGGTATTGTTTGGTAAAAGGAAAAGGAGGTTCAAATAATGCTGACTTTAATAAACTGTCAGTTTCAATCTAAATTAAAGAACTCAATATAGAACTAAAATTATTTCATTTCAGGACATTAATAAACAGTAAATAGTTAGTTTAGTCGAATAAGGTTTGAGACTCATTACATTGACAAAAATATACATTTTTTAATAAAACTAAATATTTTATATAGTTAAAAACAGTTTACTTGACATAATAAAATAATATTTAAAGAAAACAATATGGTTCAAAGTTACTTAAGACAAAATCACAAACCCTTTAAAAGTTGATTCAGAAACTTTAATTGTTGCATAATTAAATTAATGGATACACCTTTTTTTAAATTACAGTTGATGCTTATTTATGCACTCATATTTTTAATATGCTT
>JBAIZL010000002.1:207106103-207196103 GCA_036971475.1 Prosapia bicincta | reverse complement strand
CGAGTTATACAGGGTCATATATTTCACCTAAAGTTCAGCTTCCTCAGTGAAATTAACTGACACTGAATCATTTTTATTTAAAATGGTTCTGCTAAATCGCATAAAACCTATCCCAGAACTCTTTCTCGAATAGGTTAGGAGAAAGTTGGGGTAAAGCAAAAGGTTAGTTAGGAAACACACTGTTTTGTGGTTGGACTACAATAGTTCCGTTACACTGCCTATAAATAAAGAAAGTTACGGAATAAATTTGTAAAAAGTTTTTTTCTGAAAAATATAATGTAAATAAAGCCAATAAAATCGGAATATTTTTCTTTTAAATTCAATTTTATTAAGGGACACTCAAAACTAGAAATTATGAAGATCACTCATTGGTAACGAAATAGTCAATATATACATTCATCATATTCACTTAATGTTCTATTTTAAACACCAAAGTACAATTTATATTATTCTTATTATATTATTCGTTTATTTCATTCCATATGTTATTACAGTTTGAATCACAAACATTTACAAATGTATGTGTGTGAATATCTACACTTCAAAGCAAGAATTTTGTTTTTTGGTTCTATTACCCAGACTTTGACGTCGTGATTAAAAAACAAACCTATTCAGTCTCCTAACTTGAATTCGTTCGTGCCAACGTCTGTTTAGTGAAAGAAAAAAAATTCCTTCTACAACAATGAAAAATTCACAAATAATTTTAAACGTTTAGCGTAATCTAATTGTATTTTTATATAATACATACATTCACTTTATGTAATGCTCACAGTATACAATTAATTACAGTGCATTGTAGGGTAACCAAAATGAATCATACCTAGAAATTACTTGGACATGATTGTGTTGCTGTATATGAACAAGAATTTGTTGAAATGTACAATCAAATAAACAGATAAAATTTACTCATTGAGCGTTGAATTGGAATTCTGAAGTTTTAATGAGGAAATGGTGTCCTCAGAAACTTAAACTTCTTGCTTAATCCTGCAATTAACCTCAATTTTGGAATATGTGTTCATTAAGCTGTTTGTTGTGATATAATATGACGAGAACGGTATTTCTTAGAAGTGGAATTACGTTGAACGTTTCATTACAAAATGTAGTCCAAATCTTACGTTGTTGGGTTTTTATTGCATTTTTATTTTGTAAGGGATTTATTTTCCCCTAACAATTTTTATTTTGATATTAATTTTTTGAATGTTACTGACAGATCACTTCTTTTGAAACAGGTCCCGTCTCAATTTAAAAATACTACTTCGGGATTTGCTCTTGCCAGGATATTAAAATAAAACTGTTTTTCTCAACAGAAACTTTCTTCTCTAAAAATTTGTTTAAATAGTGGTTTTAATGCTGAACGACAAGCCATTACTACAAATTTGTTTATAACTAAATACAAACAGAGAAAACCCTTATTTATAAATAAAATACAAATCTGTAGTAATTTATTATCAGCCTTTTTAACACGACGAACATTACAGAGACAAATATAATAATACATTCTAGACTCTAAGCTTCTGTCGACTCTACTCTTAGGAAAGTCGACTGTAAGTTTAGATACAGTGGTTTTAATAACGATGAGTGGATCAATTCTATTCTGTAACAATTTATTCGTTACTATTACAACTCTGTTTATATTTTAAAATAATTAACAATTTGTAGTACAAGCAGGTTAAAACTAAATTATTACTTAGTTTTAAGCTAATAGTATTATAAATTAAAGTGAAAGTTTATGTTAAATATACTTTCCTGTAGATACATATGTTTTTTAAAATTATTTTCTAATTTACTTATAGTGTTTTATTGGAAATTATAATATTCTAGTAATTTATTGTTAGCTGTAAAAAATAAAAGTAATTGAAAGGGTTTCAGAAGAGTTATAGGTTCAATACATCAACAATGCCATTTATATAATTTTTTACTTACCGAACATTTAATTTCAGTAAAGGATTAATTAGTTTATTATAGTGATTAAAGATCGTCATTCAAAACGAAACCCAAGAGAACATATTATAGTTTAAAACTATATTTTGAATGGAAAAAATTAACAAACACTTGAACAACCTTCAGCATAAAGAGATTATAAACGAAAACATAATTTTAAGAATATGAGCGTTGAAGATTTCGATTCATAGTATATTTCTTTTAAATTCAATTTTCTTAGTTTCTGTGACGATATCAAATCGTATAGTTTATTTACTCTAGCTGTGCACTGGAATACATTCTATAATAAGCTAGATGTAGTTTCATTAGAGTGCTTTTAATAGATAACTCTATACGCAAGTGTAGCATGAAAAATTAAATTAAACTCAGCATCAGACGGAATAGCATAGTCACCAGCATTAAATACCTCTTCAAACCAAGTTATGGTCTCAGATATTAGAAATGAAAAATTTCTCTCACATGCTTCTCTCTTTCAATACTTACTCCCCCTTCCCCATTTTCTAAATATAAGTGTTTATTAAAAATTACGAAAACAGTCCTTATTATAATGTTTGTTTGTGCAACTAATTGAAGCAAACGTTCAAAGCCAATAGTGTTGAAGTGTTTTTGAGGTCATTAATACTCCATCTGGTTTCTATTGAATTATATATTTTTCTTTTGTAAAAGAAGAACCTTAAGTCTTAGGTTTATTCTTGAATTGGGGTCTCAACACATCTTTAAAGGTCATTTAAACAGCTGGATAAGAAAATATAAGGTTGAAGAATCATGTGACATTCGCTGTAAAATATTCGTTTAAAGTTTCAATCACTCACTAATTTTTAATAAATGTTTTAAAAATCCCAATACTCCGGTACCATGGACCAAATGAATGAACAAATGTTAAAAAACGTCTAATGATAATAGACTTGACAGAAAGCAACAGAAAAAATCAGTCAAGTTTCTATTCTGCCCACCTGATTAAAACATTCTTACAACAAAAACATCTTGGAAATGTCTATAATACCCTTCATTTTACCAATTTAATTATACAAAAATGACCTTACAGTACCATGATGTTTTCGAATGACATTGCAAGAATGAATATAAATACGAAAAAGTGTTGTAGATTTACATAAAGTTGTCAAGTTTTACTTTTCATTATCCATTACAAAAAACATAATTATGCAAACGATTTTGAATGAAACGTTGAACGATTTCGAATGTTGAAAATTGTTTTAGTAGATGATTACCTTTCCTTTTGTAGGATTGGATGTTTTAGTTTATTAACAATGTCTGTGTGTAAGAGTTACATATTATCTTTACCTTATTAGCTGTAAATATTAAAGGACAACAGAAAAGTAGCATTTTGTATGCCACAGGTTATACTATTGAATCATTTAGTATTACAACTGTTTTACCTAACTGTTTTACCTAATGTCGGTATCCTCGGCATTCTCAAAATTATTTATACGACTCATATGTTCTCTTTATTTTTATATATCTAGACCCAATAATTTTTTTCTTTTAGATTTCCCTTCATTATGTTTACTAAGTACATAATTTTTAAAGTATTGTAAATAACACAAAAAAATAACTTAAGAACTTACGTAAAAATAGTTTTAGTTTAATAATTATTGAAAACGTGAAGGACAAAGAGGTAAGATATTATTTCAACGTAGTATCAGTTTCACTGTTTGGAAACAGGGTTAAGCTGTTTTCAACGAATTCAGTCAACACCTTCCTAGTTTCTCTAGCTAGAAATTACCAAGTTTTTTGTTTTTTATAAAACGTGATTTGCAATTTGGGATACATTTTATCCACAAATTAGAAGCATATCTTCTTTTAAAAACAGTTTATTAAATTTAAATTGTCCTCTATATCTTCTGTAATACGTTGCTACAGTAATAGAATTAGGCCATCGGACGCAAATAAGTTTTCATAGTGTTGAAATATACAAAAATATTCTTATAAAATTAACATTTTAAAAAACAAGTGACATGAACTTTTTTATAAAAGAATTCCCATTTAGGTCTACAAAAAAATGTTTATTTTAGTTACTTTTTGTTAAATAAAATCTATTAATAATTGTAAGTAATAGTATTGTAAATTATATTATTAATTACAATTAGTAAATATGTGTATACGTATGACAGAACCACAGCAATAAGTGGAAAAATAGAAAACGAAATTATTTATTCAATACATTTTAAAAATTTATTGATAATTTAATTTATTGGTGAATTATCATGTGAAAGAAAACTATACTAACACTGAGGGCAATATACTTCAAGTTTTAAGAAAATGTATTTGAAGTTGAGCAGATAAATTAAACGTATTTAATTACCAACTGAATATTTGAAAAAGATATATAAATTTGTAAAAAGATAGTGTGAACTAATAGAAGGAATTGAATAAAATATTATTTAATAAAGTCCCATGCCAAACGGTAATCCTTTATCCCTAAAATGAAGGGTTAAAACAAACTAGGCAAATATAATTACAAAATATGTTGCTGGTTAAATTATTAAAACCGCGCACACATACAATAAATAGAAATAATTAGAAAAAGAAAGTGAAAATGAAACATGTACAACAAACATACAAACTCCAAATTAGAGCTAAAATAAACTAATTAAAAATTGTCAACATTATTCTAAGCACCACCAATGGTTTATTTATACATTGACATATATTACATAAATCCTTCTACTATGTATGGGATGAAATAACTATGTGATACAAACTA
Source organism: Prosapia bicincta (assembly GCA_036971475.1). NCBI lineage: Eukaryota > Metazoa > Arthropoda > Insecta > Hemiptera > Cercopidae > Prosapia > Prosapia bicincta. Next base: position 207,191,437 of record JBAIZL010000002.1, on the reverse strand, counting down.
GAATTAATACCTACAAGTTTAAAAATATAAATAGAACTAAATTACAAACACAATGTAATCCGGATCCAATGTATCTATTAAGTAATTACTGGTTTTGATTTTGTTGATTTCAGTTTAAGTAGAGTGGGCGTTGACGATGCGAGATTTTTGTTGGATTTCTATAGGTGTTGAAAGTGGGTTTTTGTAAAGATTTTTCGAAACTGTGAACTAATGAAAATTAGGAAATTGGCCTTCTATAATTCTAGTGTAATGATAAAAGCAGAAATTCTTTTTATATCAATTTATTTGAGTACTGACAATTATTTAGTTAAGTGAAAAACATGGAGCCTTTAATTAAAGGTATAGTTACGTAATTAAATTACATTCGAGTTCATCCCACTATCTACTCATGCTTAAAATATAAATTTTTTAGCTCAAAAGATTGGGTCATAACCAAAATAAAACCTTTACATCTTTATTTGAGCACTAGAAATGAGCATTGATTAAATGATATACCTCTGGAATATCGAGTCAAAAAAGATAGGACTACATGAGCACTAATTAAGTACACTTTTGTGACCCGATATTCAACCAGTTTATCATTTATTAGATAAGATGATTAGTTAGAAACATTATGTACTTAATAAACTACTAGTCAGTTTAGCTTAGGAAAAAGACTAAACTAGTAAACAATTCTGAAAAACATTCAGTAGTAAGACAATATCGAACACGGAACTTTGTTCTAACGAAGATAATAGTAAATTCAAGTTACTACTTTGCGGAAATATAAACACGTCTATAATTATCTGGCGACGTATTAAGATGAAAGAAGGAAATTTACAGCTATTGTATAATGATTATATGAGTATGCAAAATATTAATAGTAATAGAAAAGTATTTATCTAAAAAAAATGAACAATCAATGTCATTCACAAATTACAGTGACAACATGTTTATCAAATAAGTAGAAACCATATTACATCTGGTTACATGGTAAAAGAATTGTTAAACGTTGCCTTGCAATAAAACGGTTTTAAATTTAAAGTAAACAAGATTAGTCTCACTGTTAGGCGTTTCTTCACTAATGATATTGTATATAATATAGTACTTACCTGATCTTACAACTTTGTGGAAAAAAATATGCTTCATAATAAAAAATGTAAGTTATATTAGAACATACATATTATGAATATAATCGAAATCACATAGATATATAAGAGTTAATTGAGCTAGCTTGTCAGTTAAAGTTATGAATAGATAATAACTGCACACGAACTAGCAAAACAATACGATTTATTGTCATATGCGTTTCAATGACTAATATCATTATCATTAGTAACGCTACTACAATTTGTTTTGCATTGTAAGTTTGGAGAAATGTCACTGATGATATTGTCATAAGTCATTGAACGAGTATGACAAAAAAGTATATTGCTTGTGAGGTCATGTGCTATTATTTATTTATTTATAAAATATGCATATATATAATATATATATATATATATATATATATATATATATATATATATATATATATATATATGTGTGTGTGTGTGTGTGTCTGTGTGTGTGTGTGTGTGTATACGCAAAGCCATATATATATATATATTGTTGAAGTTAATTATGATATTTTATTTAACATGTTATTTTTAATTTTATTATAATTTATTTATGTTATTCAAGTTATTTTAATAGAAAATATTCCACTAGACGTTTTTCCCCGATAAAAAATATATTCATAGTCTAGAGCTTGATATGTAGCGTGAATTGCCATTGAAATGTTTAAACGATATGACCGATAATGTTACCACTTAATGATCCGTTATTAAAAATTTACTAAAAATTATCTTTGCGTTGATTTTAAATACGTTTCTACGAGCGGTGTTTTTACATAGGGTCATTTGTGTCTTTTTAGATTCAATAAGGCCTAATAGGTTCAATTATTATTAATAAATTTATGAGTAATTGTAAGTTACTACGATTTTATGACAACAATAAGGGAAATATGTGTTTACCTATTTTTAGTTTAGATAAATCTCAACAATAAAATATTATCTTGAGAAATAGTGTATCGAAATTAAAAGGGATAGTCCTGTAGACTTTTGAAATAATTATATATTTGTATTGTTGAATATTAAAAGTAAAACTTCAAATACAAATTGTTTGACTGAGAAAATAGTTTTGACTTAAATACAATAAATCTTCTGTTCCATAACTTGAAAAAATGAACACTGCATTTTCTTTCACTTGGTAGTATTCTTTTTCTAGAATGCCTTCAATTAAAACGTGTATTTACTCTTTTTTTTATTAGAATTTATTATTAGAATTTTTTTTATTTATCCCTGATAAAGAGTTAAATTTATACCTTCGGATTTATCACTGCGGAATTTGCCATTTTTATTTTAGAGCACTATTTTTATGTGTGGTTTATAACTTCTCCAATCTTATAGAATATTTAAAATAATTTAACTATTTTTATCTATGATTTAAACTTTTATTTTTTGATTGCTACAAAAAACCCTCTGATTACAGAACAGTTCAGGTAGGCGGTTCACTAAAGTAAGTCCCCTCACCCAGGAAAGGTTAACTAATCGCTTCATTACGTATTCAACGGACTAATCTGTTGCTCAGGTTGTAGGAAAGTTTACCTTCAAGGTTGTCTATTATAACTTAAATTAGTCAATCTTTTATTTTAAAGTTCCTATAATACCTTGTAGAGACATCTCATGAAAACCTGTATCTCTGAAAATATGCATATCAAAATATACTTCCTTTTTATGAACCTTTTAAAGTAAGGCACATCTTTATTGGGTATAACGAATAAATAATATCTGAGTGCCTTTTGTTACATCTATAAAATTATCTTTAATGACAATCTATTAGTTTGACAATCAGATTATTATTATGCTCCAATCTATTACTAATCACATTATAGATAATTATTTGTTTAGTTACATGGTTGGTTTTGACAATAAACAACACATAAGAAAGTAATAAACATTCAAGGTACCTTATTAGCCTTTTGAAACGAATATTGGTATAATTAAAACAGACTATTGTTTTATTCCTCTCAATTAGACTAAATGAGCTAATAATAATATATTCAAGTTTGTGCGTCTAGTTAGGAACAATATTTCAATCATTAAAAACCTTTTTTATAATTATGTTTCCTAAAAGTATTATATAGTTATTCAGTTAGTACAGAATTCAGACATTTTTATTTGTACCTAATCTTGTTTTCTACCACATTTTATTAAGTAGCTGGAGGAGGTGATGTAAGTATTTTGCCACCTTCAGGAACGGGTTCTATGTTTGCAAGCTTTGCTTATCGAGAGGAAGTATTTGTGGAAGTGTTACGTTGCGGATGTATATCAAAGCCGGGGTGAGTTGTTAGATAGAGTTACACGGTGGAGGATCACTTTTGTAACATGCATTTCTATTTACCAATGGCTAGAAAACGTCTTGTATGTACACGCAGCTAGATGAGATGAAAGCAGCATCACAAGCTGCAGTCTATTACGTACATGTAACGTAGATTTAACATATACAATACTGTAAACAGAGATAATATAACGAATGATATTTCTAGTACTTGAAACGGAACTATATATATATATATATATAAATATCCCAATATGTATTCTTGTGTATTAATAAAGAACATTAGTCAAAATACAAATACAAGAATTATAATTGAATTTACAATTCAAAGCTTTTCAATTGAATTGTTTAATATTCCTGATGATGTTGGTACTGTTAGCCAACAAAAAGCTTTGAATTGTAAATTCAATTATAATTCTTGTATTTGTATTTTGACCTATGTTCTTTATATATATATATATATATATATATATATATATATATATATATATATATATATATCGTGGTTATATTACACTTTATCCAGCAGTGAAAGATTTATTTATACTTTAAACAATATAAAATTTATTCAAAATGTGTTGCATGTTTTTATTTTAAAGGAGAAAGTTTATAGGTTGTGGTGTATTTAAATAATATTGTACATTTACTGTAAAGTGCTTATTAATTATTTAAAATTTATATGAAAATAATGAAAGAGTAAAACTAGAAATTTTGCAGGAGGGCATTCGCGATCTGCTTCATTTCAGTTAGACACTAATTGCAGCCATGGGTGACAAAACGCATGCATATTGGTAAAAGAATCCTACGAATTTATGTTTGCATTTTGTTTATAAAAGCATGTTTAATTAGAAATGCGGTATTGGTAATTGTATTTTAAATAAACATGAATAATAAATATTGGTGTTTTATTTATCAAAACTTTAGATATAGTAAAATGTACTGTTTTATTTTATTCCCATGCGATAACATATTTAAAAGAAATTAGATGTTATAAATACAGCAGGGTAGCTACAAGGTTTTCGTTTTGTAAAAAAATTTCAACTTCTAGGAAATGCGTAATTACTGGGAACGAACAAGGTACTCCTTGATTGTGACTTCACCTCTTCGGGCTTAGTGAGGGAAACGTGACAAGAGTAATATAAATTGCAGAAGAATGTAGAATCGTTTAGTTGAGAAAAGGTCGTTAGTTTGCACTTATTTTCTTTGGAGATAATTTGTGGAAGTATTCTTCCGTTCATTACAATATACATTTCTTCTTGTAATATCGATCTCTAATTTGTCTCACTTGTATATTTATTTACCGATATATTACAAAACATTCATACTTAAATGATATTATTATTGTTTATATATATATATATATATATATATGGACATGTTTTATATCAGTATCAAAGTGTATTTATTATATCAGAATGGTTGTACCCCTTGTCTTTCAAAGAATGAATTTATTCTGTAAAAATTATTTGATCGCGATATATTTTACTCCTTTTTCCTGATACAAGATACACGAGTATGTAGTTTTATCAAGGCTAGTGTTTCAAGGTTATCGGCACAGGTTAGGAATCACTGGGGTGTTCAACTACCAGAAGATATGGGATGTGAGCTAGACTAGTTTGACGTCAAATATTTTCATCTTCATTTAAGTACTTGACTAAGTAGTACGAGGTTATATTTTAAAACACGTAACAAAACGTCTAAGTAAATTGGTTTTAAATACACATATTTAAACAAAAAGAATATATATATATATATATATATATATATATATATATCACTTACAAATTAATGTACTTCAACAAGGATCTTACTGGGTACATTTGTGAGTCGACCTTCGAGAACTATTAAAAGCCTCATTTTTCACCTCATTGTGAGACTGGGGGCATCTTTTAGGTGGCAGGTGTATAAGAATTCCATTGTCACTTGGTATAACGGTACTGTTTTATTTTCGGTTTCACTGTTCTATGGGTTAGTTTTGATCTGTCTTGATGTACATTTCGCCTAATTAGAAAAATAATTTATGTTTTTTAAATTGTATTTGTATTTTTTATATAACATGTTTTTTTTTGTTTATGAATTTGCAGTTGTTCATAGATTACCGTTTTTAGGCTTCTGCCTATGTTTTTTTATGTGGGGAATATGTGGGTATTTTTGTTAGCGTGATTGGCTTCGTTTGAATTGTAGGTGTTTGGTTTATTATAAATAACTATTTAATATAAAATATATTCTACTAGCAACTGGTAATGTTGCACTCTTACAATGTTAGACTTGATAGGGGCTTTGCTCATTATATTTCTTGAAACTGTATATATATATATATATATATATATATATATATATGATGAATTGTTACTATCTGGAGTACATCCGTTCATTCTGCAGTCTGCTGGTCACTCGCTCTTCTACTGTTGTTGGGTTCACCTCGTCAATGCTGGATGAGATTCTAGCGAAACGTCGGAACTGCGTATTTATGGACTGCAGAATGAATATATATATATATATATATATATATATATATATATATATAACAACTACTAATTTAAGATCAATACAGAGTGATGATATTCATAAAGACAGAGATCATATCTCATAATCCAGGCTCTGCCAAGACTTAACATTCTTGAAAAACAATGACGTAGTTCAGTACACACACACACACCCACACACAACACACACACACACACACACACACACACACATACACACACACACACACACACATACCTACCCACACAGACACGCTCACACACACATACTGCGGCGGGCAGTATTCTCTTGGAATACATACCGCAAAGAGATAAAATTTAAAACATAAAGAGTTTAAATTTCTTTTAAGTAAAACAAACCAAGCCACCGTAAGAAGGGTTAGAAACTTAAATTTAAGGCCGTTTGCAAGGGGAAGATGGTCAAAATTGACCTAGAGTTACCATCGACATTTCCAGAGATAAAGCAAGACGAGAAAAATCAATAACAAAGAATAATAAAATTTCATCAGAAGCACCCTTAAAGAGTTATACGGCTTGATCGAAAAAGTGGATTGAATCGATCTGTTTATCAATTTTGCGAGCCGTTAAGCTCTTGTACAAAAGAAGTGCGCGCGCCGATCAGGCGACATCGATATAAGATCCTTATTGGTTGTCAACTCGTGGGAACGGACTGCAAGGTGGGGGAGTTTCCCTGTTTGAGCAAAAGCCAAGCGTCCTTTAAGCCCCAGCTAAACCAGGACTCTCGAAGGGTAAGGACGTTGTCGGGCGTAGCTCCGGTAAAACAATGAACAGTAGTTTTGTTACCGTAAATAGTTCAAAAACTATGAGTGGCTAGGGAAAGTTCGTTTCGTTGAGATGTCGTGACGCTGTAGTTTCGAAAATGGGGCCCTTTCGCATTTCAAGATCGCGGCGAAAGAGGTTTCCCCATAAATTTCCATCAAATAATGTGCGAACGTCTTAAAATGTGTGTGTTGCAGCCTTACTAGAAAGACAAGGCGATGTGAACAGTGTAACCTAACAAACAGTTTTAAAAAAGTGATTCTAAATTTCTAACAAAATTAAACAAAATTTAACTAACTTGATAAACGTTTTAAAAAATTGTTCTATTTCTTTTCTGTGGTAAAAAAATGCCCAAGAACTGTGTTAAAAGAAGGGCTTAAAGCTAAAATTTTATTACTAACTGTTAAAATTTAAAAGAGGTGCGAAAGTCATCGAAGGAAGAAGATGGGAGATTTTCAAGCAAAGGGTGACGCTAGATGATCTACCTGAAGCGTACCAGACACACAAAGGGATGGAGGATTTCAAAGATGGCGGCAACCCGTGGGAAGTCATCCAAGTATACATGCGTGGGAACGATGCAACATCCAAGCCGGACCTTCCCCACCCCCGCTCGAGAACAAAGGGAGAGACGAAGAAGAGAGGGTGAAAATAGGCAAGCCGTGCTTTGTGTGGATTTCAGGTCAGATCTATTTTGTCTTCCCTTTGCAAATTAAAAATTTTAATTTGAAGAATTTTTTCTTAATTGGGAAAAGGTTATAAAATTTAAATAAATTTTCAAACCATTAACAGTAAACTTTGAATTTTATAAGTAAATACTGGTGGCTTTGTTTTAAAGAGAGGGGGGTTTTCAAGATGGCGATGCCATAGAAGCAGAAATTATGTTGTATTTCATGAATGTAAGGGAAATAGAAATTTTAGGTTAGAACTTATGTAAAGGGAAAGGGTTTTAAATAAACAAATCAAATAAAGGGTTTTAAATTATTTAAAGAGTTAAAATCTTATGAAGGCGTAAAGAAATTAAATAAAAGATGTGTTATAATAAAGTTAAATATAATTTGCTAAAAGTAAATATCCAAGATGGCGGACAAAAGGCCATTGTTTACAACAGCTGATTGGAAGGCTATGCTTTAGTTTCAGGTACTCCTATAAACAGGAGTGTTATTTCATATAATTAAATTAAACTGAATTGTTATTTTATTTAGAAGGAGTCATTACGACATTTTTCCATATGAAACAAATTGACATAAATTGTTCTCATTTAAAATAAACAAGGGTTATATCAAATTGAAGCTGTTTAATTTAAACTTTTGATTTTAATTAGAAAAGGGTGAAAATATATATGTGTATTAAATAAATTGAATCAAACCAAGGTTTGAGTAATAATAAAGGGTTATGATTTTGATATGTGTAGATTTTAAATATTTTAAAAAGTGCAACAAAAGGGTTAAGTTAACCAAGAGATTTTAAATTTGTGAGTGGGGCTAGCTAATAAAAATATGTTAATATAAGTTTTCTTTTTTGAATTATAAGTATATATATTGTTTATTTCACGATTTATATGTATATAAAATAATATGTTGGTGGTAGGGTAACTTAGAAAGAAAATTGAAATTCTTGCAAATTGGTTTAAAAATGTAAGTTCTATAATAAAGGCAAATGGGTTAGTAGCCATTTAGCAAAGGTTACTCAAGATTTAATAAATATCAATTTCCTTCAGAAATTGCATTGATAAATTTTAAATAAATTTTAATTAAACTTCAGTATGTATAATTTTAATGAACGAAAGGGTTAACCAAATGATAACCAAAGGGTTACATATTTTATATTAAAAGGGTTTAACTATGATTAAAAAAGTTGTAAACAAAACTCAGTATTTATAATTTTCATGAAGAAAGGGTTAATTCAAATGAGAACCAAAGGGTTTTTATTTTATATAAAAAGGGTTAAATAAATTTTAAAATTTGTAAATTTCTTTGTAAATGATCAAGGATCAGTTCAAAAGGGTGTAACTAGGTTTTAATAAATATTAATAAATTTCATTATGTGGATTTTCATGCCAAAAGGGTTAATCAAATAGTAACCAAAGGGTTAAATATTTTCTAGTAAAAGGGTTAAATGAATTTAAATAAATTTGTAGATTTTGTAAATGAGTAAAGATATTTTTAAAACAGGTTAAATATGTTTCAGTAAACGTTTTTATTAAAATATGTATTTAAATATTATAATTTCAATATGGGAAGGTGTTTGAATTTATTCAGCAGATGATTTAACAATTTTTATAAATTATGATTTGTTGTTCAGTAAATATTTTGATAATCTTGTAGGAGATATAGCTATATGTTTTATATGTAATTTTTGTTTCAGTATGGGCTTCATAATTGGTTTTTATATAATCTGATATAATTTATGAAATTGTTTTTAGGTTGTTTGGTAAAATTGATTGGAACTTTACCTGCTAAAGTAAATAGAAATTGAATTTTAAAAAGGTCATTTAAAATTGATAAAGATATAGAAACAATTTTATCATTTACATGGCTATGTAAAATATGGCCATAAATAAAGTAGTGTGTTTAGAAAGTTTAAATAAATGAACAAAATGTGAAAAATAGGGATCTTTCGGAGTGTGTTGAAAGGTAAGGCTTTGCTTGAATCCAAAAGGTTAAAGCGAATATTTGTAATTTGTAACAATTAAATTTTCAGTAAAAAGTTAAGTAAACAAAACCAACTATTGACAATTAAAATTGCAAGGTTGAGAACCTGGGATAATGAATTAAAATTAGGACAAGCAGTAAAGGGTTGTTAAAAAGTCACTTAAGGGAAAAGAGAATTTTTTAATTTGAAGATAAGAACAAGAATTTCAGGTAGTAAAGGGTTATATTTTCGACAAGTAAGATTGACCGTCAAGTAGAGCAAAGTTTTACGCTTTGGTATACTCCGATTGAAAGAAAATTAAAATCGTAAATTCTTAATTTAAATTTTAATGTCAACTAAAATAAGCAGAGTATGGTTTCTTAACTGTGTAAGAACCAACACAAAGGATATTTTTAAGTCAAATAAATTGCAGACTGTGCATTGTAAAATTAAATTTTAAATTTTTTAAAATTAAAAAATAAATATTTTCTAACTAACTTGCAAACAAACTGAGTATTATTTTAAACAAGTTTCTTACACTCTCCTACAGCTGACATGGTCATTTCGCCGTTTAGATGTCTTTCAAAAGAACCCATCCCCCGGGATGACTTACCCGTTAAGGGTAGAATCCGCAGCAAGTTAGGTTTTTTCTTTTTTAAGTCCAGTGACTTGTTCTCTGGCAGATTTTGGCGAGCATTGCACAGCGTTCGTGGTTTTGGATGCGAGCGGCTCGTTTCAAAATTCTTGCTCTGCAATGGGCGTTGGTGGTCGGGCTTGCGCGCGCGTGCTGGTCAACGGTAGGGTTGACGGCGCCGCGAAGGTGGTGGCCCGGTCCTTTGCAATACACACACAAACTTACCCACACAGACACGCACACACACACACACACACACACATATATATATATATATATATATATATATATATATATATATATATATATATACTGTATATATATATATATATATATATATATATATATATATATATATGTGTGTGTGTGTGTGTGTGTGTGTGTATTTTTACTAGTTTATTTGTATTTGTGTGTGTGTTTGAACCACTTATAATAATATATATTTAAAAATTATTTCAAGGTTCAAATTTAAAATTAAATAAAATAAATATATCACCAAACTATATTTCAAATATAGTAATATTTTAACTTTGGTAATATTCGGTTCATAGGGGTAAAACCGATTACGCCCACAAAAGTTATAGCGTGAATAAGTAGTTTATATTATTAACCAAATAATATACTTTTGTAAACAAACTAGGAAAATTTAAACAACACAACAATCTGTGACAAAAATATAATATTTATGATAATAAGAAATATTCTTGGACAAACACTCGGTTGACGCGTGAGTCAATAAATACTTGATTCTTTGAATTTCGGCGTTTTTTAGATATAAGTTTTCCAGGCTCACATATTATCCGGTACAACAACAAAAAATGTACTGTTTGTACTTCTCAAAAATAAACAATATTGATTTTGGTCATTTCACGCACAGAAATGTTCATATGGTCAATTATCCCAAACAATAGGAACCTAGAATACGAGTAAGCCTAGACGTAACAATAACACTTTAAAACTGGTAATCAAGAGAAAATGTTCATATATCTTGCAGTTTTATGGCATCCTCAGTTTTTGCTTCTCGCATTTACTTACGTTTATAGTCTATATCCAAAGCATGAAAGCGATTTCCTTAGGGAGACCAAACTCGCGTATTATCGAAGATCAAACAATAAAATATGATTGAAGAGTTTTATGCAAAGTTTATTAAAGCATAAGAGCGTTGTATGTTTGTAAATAAGTTATTAAAAAAATAAATATATTTCCTTTATAAACACTAGGAATGTCGATGCTCGATTTACACCTACCTCATTCTGCTTAAACCTCAAGGCATGAAGTTTAAACATATATAAATGAACTATAATTATATTATGTTATATATATATATATATATATATATATTTAATAAAATAAATGTATATATATGTATATATATATATATATATATATATATATATATATATATTTATCACTTTCTCTTATGTACTTAAACAAGAAAACGTATACAATAAAACATTGTTGCATAACTACAAATATATATATATATATATATATATATATATATATATATATATATACATATATTTCACCTTAGTTATATACAGTACCTCTGGTTACTATTTATTAGGTATATACTGTGGTTGAATTTAATAATAAATACACAAAAACCTCTTAACCACAAACTTTCTTTATTTTACCCTTATGTACATTTCAGTTACAAAATAACCATCCTCAGAGGGATAACATACAAAGACTGATTATCGCTAGAAAATTACCTAATTTATAATCGACAGAACTAGACACTCCCACTCGGACCGCCGTAGCCCCACCTGTTAAACAAGACATAGGCATACCCATCGAGTGAAAGCAAGATATCTTACGTCAACTTACTAAAATATAAATCAAAAATACAATAAAAACATAATTAAAATTGTTTTTTGAAATTAAAACCAACACAAAATTTAATATAAAAATCATAATCCTATTTAACAAATGAATATAAAATTGAATGAGGAATAGGACCTCTATCAGAATTTAATATATTCTCAGGTTTTTAAACCTTCGAAACTATATAACAACTTATTAGTTCTAACATTCTTAATTAACTTGACATTATTAACATCTAGATTGTCTTTGGCCTCTAAAATATGGGCAGCAATACTAGACTTATCAGATCTTTGGTATTTAATATCCCTAATATGTTCCTTAAATCTAGTTATTACTTTTCGTCTTGTCTGCCCAATATACATTTTATCACAATCCTTACAATTAACTTGGTAAATCCCTGATTTATCAAGTGTTTCTACTTTATCTTTTGCATTACCTAATAAATGTTTAAGTTTATTATGATTTTTATACGCAACTCTCAATTCAATATTCCTGAAAATTCCCTCTAACCCTTTGGTTAAAACTTTGTCAAAAGGTAAACTAATAAAACGGCTTTCTTCTTTAGTTTCTAAAGGTAATGTTGTTAATTTCTTCCGAAAAATCCTAATCTTTTTCTTCTGAAGGATATTATCAATAATTTTACGTGTATAACCATTAAATTCTGCTGTACTTTTAATATGTTCTAATTCAATATGAAAACGTTTTATACTCAAAGGAATATTAGTCAACCTATTAACTAAAGAATAATCCTATGAGCAAAAGACGCTTTGATATTGAATTAGAACATATTAAAAGTACAGCAGAATTTAATGGTTAAAAGTTGAAAACTAAAGTTCAACTAAAAGTTGAAAACTGAAAATTTGTGTTGGTTAGAATGGTTAGATTCGTTTGGAATAAATCTATCATTAGATGTTGGCTTTCTATACATATCAAAAACTATTTTATCTTTTTTTCTAATACAATAAACATCAAGAAACGGTAAACGTTTACCTTTTTCAATTTCATAAGTAAATATAATATTAGGATGTTGATCATTGATGATCCTTAGAAATTGATCTATTTGAAATTCTTTAATATTAAATATAGCGAAAATATCATCAACGTTGCGTATAAAAATCATAATAACCTTAAAAATGTATTAGGTAATGCAAAAGATAAAGTAGAAACACTTGATAAATCAGGGATTTACCAAGTTAATTTTAAGGATTGTGATAAAATGAATATTGAGCAGACAAGACGAAAAGTAATAACTATATTTAAGGAACATATTAGGGATATTAGATACCAAAGATCTGTTAAGTCTAGTATTGCTGCCCATATTTTAGAGACCAATCACAATCTAGATGTTAATAATGTGAAGTATATTAAGAATGTAGGAACTAATAAGTTGTTAAATAGTTTCGAAGGTTTAAAAACCTGAGAATCTATTAAATTCTGATAGAGGTCCTATTCCTCATTCAATTTTATATTCATTTGTTAAATAGGATTATGATTTTTATATTAAATTTTGTGTTGGTTTTAATTTCAAAAAACAATTTTAATTATGTTTTTATTGTATTTTTGTTTTATATTTTAGTAAGTTGACGTAAGATATCTTGCTTTCACTCGATGGGTATGCCTATGTCTTTTGGTTAAGAGGTTTTTGTGTATTTATTAGTACCTCTGGTTGTTAAAATCATTGCTAATTTCCGCCAGTTTACTAAATCAAGAATATCTTACTAAAATAATTTACAAAAGCTACTAAACATTAATTTCCTGTGATAATTATGTAACAAAATTTAAAACATTTCTCTACTCAAGTCATCTAAAAACGCTCTGAACCTATATAAGCCTTACTACCAACATACAGGTACATAGACTAATGCTGAAAAATTATCCAGCCATTCAAAAGTCTCCTACAAGGCCTAATAGTTCCAAACTATACTGAGTTACCAGAAATTTAAAACAATGCATTTAGTGCGATTCAATTGTACATAAAATTTATGATTCAATTTACATAACCTTTCAAATAAATTTAATAACTTTATTAAACACATAATTAGCTAAAGTGGTACAGAAATTACTTTCAGTAGTGAAAGAAAAATGCTACCAGATTCACTAGCATTTGGTTTGTATCACAAAAACACGTTCTTCAATAAACATAAAAGATGGTAGCAAGTAACGTAAAACACAATTAATCAATAAAATATTTAAATAACTTTTTTCGCCACAATGGAACCTTAATCTCAAACTAAAAGTTGAAAAGAGTTTTTTCCAAACCCGAAAATTAAAATCTCAAATCCTATTTTAAACATTCACAATAGTTACTTCCGCTATTTAATATTACATGTGAGAAGGTAATAACCTCAGTCTATATACTTATAAGAAGCCATGTAAAATTAAGCCGATAATAAATACATGCAAATAAATTACGCACTAACCCAAGGTAGCCAAATGGCATCCAACCTAACCCACCCCTAAGTGTGGGGGTGTTCCCAGCTACGTTCAGGAGGTTCCCAGGCTGTTGCTCCAGAGATAGATGCGGGGTTTGGAGGATGTTTTTGGAAAAATTGAATCGTTAAATTAATATATCTGATGACGTATATGTGATCGAAACCTGAGTGTCTATAGGCAAGAAGTAGGTTCGCCTCCCTAACTCGAGTGTCTAACCCTTAAGGCGTTCTCTGACCAATGGGATGATGCGGGGCCCAGCCCTGAGCATGGGGATATGATTGCTAAACTCAAAGTTTGTCTATGCTACTAAACTAATAAACAACGCAACAAAGCCTTATCGTTTGAGTAAATACGCTTGGCCTACATAGTTGTAGATAACCGGTGACCATGTCCTCGACATATGCAAACCTGCAGAGATTGCAGAGTGAAGTGCAATCACTGTAGGTGACTACTATAGCAGGCATAAAACCAGCACAGCTGTGTCATTGTGAATCTAGGCGATTGTTGTTGTTTTGATTACTGTATCAGTTTACTGTGTACTGTTATCATACCAAGGCATACATATATAATCAGAAATCTGTTTAAATAAACAAATAGCTTTTATGGATATATACTATAGTTGTAAATGCGTTTAGATATAAATGTCTATGGAGAAACACTAATAACGAGACCTAGCACATATCATGTAGAGTAATGCGTGTGTCAGGAATATAAGAGCGGTATAAATATATATAATCTTGGCTAAAAAGCATGATATAAGGTCCAGGTTGAAAAAGGACGGCATATGAAATAATATATACAATAAGTGTATTCAGTATGATGTTTTATTAAACTAACATATTATAATAATAATTTTACAGTGCATAGATATAAAATGTTCTCAATATTACATATATAATTTAAATATGTCGACGATCCATGATCTGCAATTTGGGCAGCGATTACATCTTGAGAGACAGGTAAAGCAAAATACATGTCCGCAAGGCGTGGCAATTGCGTTGCGAGGCTCTCACAACATATATTGCATATGCTACTCTCCGCCGGTCGTGGCTTATTCTGTAGGCAATAATAAAGTCAAATAGTAACAACTGTATATGTATATAAAAATCCTGTAATAAACAATACGATTAGTAAACCATTCCAGATATCCTGAAATAAAGTCAATTGAAATAATATGAAAATCTACTTACATTATTGGTACGATGGACATCGTAGTCTCCCGCCTCCACAATATCCTCTAGAAATCTCCTCGTCATGCCCAAAATGTTATACGAAAAGGTTGGACTCGTCCTTTAGTATGCTTTTAAACCAGCCGTCCGTAAATCCCTAATCACCAGCTGGAGTTGCATTAAAGTGTAATCCAGCGTCTGTATGCATGTGTAGGGTGAAGGCGGGTCCCACGGTGGACGAGAATCCATTAAGAAATCGTGTAGGCGAAACGAAAACGAATCATCCCAACTAGATAGAAGCCTGCCGGGTCTATGATCCTCCTGCTCCTCCTCCTCGCTGGCGGTCGGGATGGTAGATCTCTTGAAGACGAAGTAGCCCACGAGTCCAAGGGTAGCAGTAGTGCAGATTGTGAATAGGATGACGAATAGCTTAGTGAAGAATCTGAAGATGAAAGTGTTGTGTACGCCTAAATGAAAAGAATATATTGAAAATAAACTAACACTCAATATATTCTGTGATCTAGGCTTCAGATAATTTGAACAAAGAATTGACACTAACATATAATATCTTGTGTCCCAAATAAGCTTCAATTTAAAAAATATTTATATTAAACGCTATTGAAAATAGACTACCATTCATTCAATATATTCTGTGATCTAGGCTTCAGATAATTTGAAAAAGGATTGACACTAACATATATTATCTTGAACCCAAAATAAGCTACAATTTAAAAATATTTATATAAAACGCTATTGAAAATAAACTACCATTCATTCAATATGCTGTGTGATCTAGGCTTTACATAATTTGAAAAATGAAGTCTGAAAATATGCTCTCCTATAAATAAACACCTATTGTGTGATCTAGGCATAACATAATATGAAAAAAGAGTAGTTACTTACAATGTGAGTGTTTATAGGTTGACGCCATCTCTCGTGAATGTATGACTTGTAGATTAACGGATCACAATAGTTGACCAAAGTATAGCTCTCTTCCAAAGTTGATTGTAGAAAGTCTTCAAAACCAAATAATTTAAATAACTTGCTTAAACAAATATAACTGGGCGCACCAGTTATTAGTGTCTCGAATAAATTCGAAGCAGTCCACTTCGGCTGTAGAGTGTGTGTAACCGGATCTTTAATATCGAAACTTTCTGCCTGGCGGAGTACCAAGTTACTCAAACACTCTCGGAAAATATTATTATTATAGCCAGACAGACCGGTGTAGTGAAATCTAATAAATTTAACAAATGTCCTCTGGTAGGCATTCACAGTTACAGCGCCACGGTGGTTCTTCAACCATAACAATATTGATAAATCTAAATTATTAAAAACTATAGATAAAGATTCAAATGTATCACATGGCTTCATCAATACATAGTCTTTAAAAGAGTCTATCAACGTTTTCTTTACAGATACAGGTAATTCCAAACTGTCTATATCATTTCTGGTCTGTACGCATGCGCAGACCTGAATAACACATAGATTAAACACAAAGATAGAGGCACTGTAAAATTTTTAAAAAAAGAAACATGCTGAAACGTTCTAAAGAATATTATTGATCTGTTATGGCCAAACTCACAGTTTGGCCGACATGTTTGATGACAGTTAAAAATTTGCCTATAATAGAGCTCAAATCTTCCTCAGTCAACGCCGTGGCGTATCGCTTAGGAAGAAAGACAGCACGTCTGTATTCATCTACCTGTAAGTCAACAAGTACGGCGTTACCATACTTTGCTTCTACAAAAAGCGCATTTACAATTTTATAGGCCCTGCCTATCTTTAGCTCACGTATAGGCATAGAATCTACAGAATTTAAAGATGAAAACTTGGCCGACACTGATGATGACATATTTCTACTTACTGAAAAACACACACACACTGATCACTTGAAGTACTCTGAACACAGACTATGCAAAATTACTATACTCCCCTGTATATAATGTATTATACATAGCTGTTTAAGAGTCCTTGTGAGAGTGGAGTGGACGGGTCCAAACGAGTTGGACTGTTCCATAATTACGTCATAACTATATTCTCCGTGTTGATTATATCACGGCGGGCGCGGCCATTTGTAGGGGTGTGGGGGAGCTAGCGCTTATGACTTACAAATCTGGCTGTGACAACTACCACTTGCTATTCAGCTTTGAAGAAGAAACATTCTGGTGAGCTATCTTGTTGTTACTTGTTCTCGTGTGAAATTTGTAGTCTATAAAATAGAGTCTTATAATAACACAAATACCTGTCTTAATCACAGCGATTTGTAATCATTTTGTGAATCAAAGTTTAATAATTAAAATTTGTATATGTTTATAGTAGATATCTTTGTTGATCTAATTATTTATTTTCAAAACAGTCTGAGTATTTATTTTAGCGATTATTTCAAAATTTAAATTGTTTCACATAGCATCTATTTAAATATATATATAGCATATACCTGTGTTAATTTAATATTTATTGTAGTGAAATTTAAATTGTATCTCTAAAATTGCCGTTTGTATTGTATCAACGGACGAGACAAATGTAGGAAAATTCCGTATGCACGGTACTAGAGTGACTATTAACTTCAACCCCGTGCCTGAGGCGGAAAACGAGTTGGAATGGGTCAGACGATGACTAGAGGAAATTTTAGAGACTATGTAAAACAACGCTACCGAAGACATACAATTAGGCTTCACCATGCAGAGCCTAAATCTCCGAAACAACGCCTCTGGATGTACTGCTTTTCGAGCGGAATCTTCGATAACAGCGGACGCGTTGTTTAACATCTCTGGTTCTATTATCCAGAGCAACGCAGATATCTTTAAAGCCGACGACACCTTCAAAGTGACCTGTACAAAGGTTAAAGTACCTGTATGGCGTGGTCGTGTAAGACCCGGACTGTATAATAATTTCAACGAAGAGTCTCAACGAAGAAGGGGCATTCTTACGATTAAAAGTACGGACGTCCTCTGTTTACCCCGTTCTCTGGTTGTAGCTATCGCGCATGCAATAAGAGACCCGGATTACAAGCTTGTGAGAATGAACGGAGGGGGCGTCAAACCAACTGAGTCAAACAACTAATGACGGTCGCCGAGATGCAGATAGGAGATGGTGGTGCCGGGATTCGAGAATTGCAACAGTTGCAAGATTATCTCTCCGATTATAAAATCACCGTTTACAATTACGGCAGCAGAGAGTGTGATATTTACTTTGACGGCGACGTTCAGAGCCCAAAGCGCAAGCTAAATTTGTTACATCAAGCCAACCACTTCAACATTGTTACAAATTTGACAGGTGCGTTCGCGTGTAGTTACTATTGCGAATTGTGCCACGTTCCTTACGATAATCGCATGTATCATCATTGCTCCACCCAATGTTACTCTTGCAAGAGGTCCCCGCCGTGTCTGCTTGAAGACGACGGCATCCTGTGTGGCGATTGCAATAGACAATCTCAAAATAGAGCTTTTTTTAAAGCGCACATCAAAAGCGTATGCCGGGCTATAAGAAAGTGTTCAGACTGTGATAGATACATCCTAAAGAAGAACAGAAAAGCTCCTCACGTATGCGGCGAGAGCAATTGTAAAGTGCGTAAGGTTCATATGCCCTCAGGCCGTCTGTGCTACATGAGAATTGATACTCGTCGCCCGCTATCAAATAACTTGCTGTTCGTCTTCTTTGATCTTGAAACTCGACAAGACGAGGTTATTAACGACGCTCGAGTGCATCGAGTCAATTTGTGTGTAACCCAGCAATACTGTTGGATGTGTATGAACGTCGGCGCGTGCCTACAGTGCACGGATAGAACTCGAGTGTTTAGAGAGGACCCCGTCAACAAGTTCATGGCGTACCTTATGGAAGTGCAAAAGGCGTACAAAAAGTGATAGTAATCGCTCACAATGGCCAGACCTTTGATTTCCAGTTTATCCTAAAGTACGTGAGAAGAGACCCAATTTACACCTGACCTGATTACGCGAGGCACCAAGGTCATCCTCATAGAGATTGATAACACAAAGTTCATCGACCCTTTCAACTACATGCCTATGGCTCTGTCTAAACTGCCTAAAGCCTTCGATCTGCCTCCGGAGAAGAGAAAAAGTTATTTTCCGCACCTGTTCAACACGCTGGCCAATGAAACGTATGTAGGCCCCATCCCAGCCAAAGATTACTATTGCCCCGATTCTATGTTTGACAAGAATCACGAAGAGTTTTCACGATGGTATGACGATCAGGTGCGCAACGAGTACGTGTCTGACTTCCAAAAGGAAATATTCGAATACTGCTTATCGGACGTGCTTAAAATTCAGGACCTGTTACCTACAAGAGTGTAATGTTGATCCGTTTCTAGAGGCTGTGACCATTGCTAGCGCCTGTAGCTTGACGTTTAGAAGGAACTTTCTGAAACCAAACACCATAGCCATAGTTCCGAAAGCCGGCTACCGTCTGGCCGATAAACAATCGTTTATCGCTCTGCAATGGTCGCTGTGTCTCGAAACAGAGGGCATTTTGGGAATAAGTCATGCTGGTAACGGCCGTGAGATGAAAGTCGACGGTTTAAAGGTCGACGGACTGTGCATGGAGACAAACACTGTGTACGAATTCCAAGGATGCTGGTTCCACGGCTGTCCCAAGTGCTTCCCCAACGGACGTGACGCTGCTCTGGAGAATGATCCGTCGGACACGCTCAACGCACGCTTCGAAAGGACAAAAGCTAAAAACGTTAAACTCTCACGGGCCGGCTACGAGGTCGTCGAGATGTGGGAGTGTGTATTTAGACAACAGAAGAAAAGCGACAAGTCCTTAGATTATCTCTACAACCACCCCGTCCTCAACACGGCGCCTCTTAACCTACGTGACGCTTTCTTTGGCGACAGGACAGGAAATATAAAGACCTACTGCGCCGCTAAAGAGGACGAAACAATCCAGTACGCCGATGTTTGTTCTTTCTACCCTTGGGTATGCAAGTACGGAAAATACCCGATTGGAAACCCTAAGTTGGCCGTCGGTAACGACAAGTGTAGGAAATTGGGGATAAGCGCCGAATGGTTGCTCAAGTGCACAATGCCACCGCCCAAAGCGCTCTACCACCCTGTATTGCCGTCAAAGATGAATCAGAAGTTGATGTTTGTACTCTGTCGGACGTGCGGCGAAACTCTGAATCCTGACGAATGCGGCCATACTTTGGTCGAGCGCGCTCTGACAGGCACATGGACCATGAACAATATTACGTAAGGCGGTAGAGAAGGGCTATGCCATTGTGGAAATGTACGAAATGTGGCAGTACGAGATAGCTTCAGGGAACGATGGGAAGTTTAAAGAGTTTATTAATAAATTTTTAAAGATGAAACAGGAGGCGTCAAGTTACCCCGGCTGGTGTCGGACCGAAGAGGACAGGGCCAAGTACGTAGAAGATTATTTCATCAACGAAGGTGTCCGTTTGGACCAGTCAACGATCGTTGGCCAAATTGATGTTGAACTCGTTTTGGGGAAAATTCGGGCAGAGGGAGAATCAGTCGAAAACGTCGATTATTAGGCAGCCTCAGGAATCGTTTAAAATGCTGCAAAGAACGTCTATTGATGTTAATAGCATTCAGGAAGTGAAAGAGGATGTTTTGGTAGTGAATTGGCAGTTTTCAGATGACGTTTGCGAAATAATACCCACTGTCAACGTTGTGCTGGCCGTCTACACTACCGCCCATGCCTGGCTAAAGTTGTACGATTATATGGACGCTCTAGGCCCTCAACGTATACAAGGATACCGACACCGTAGTATACCTTCATAGGGAGGGCTTGCCAAGAGTCGTGACCGGAGATTATTTAGGCCAGATGACTGACGAGAATACGGTCCCGGGTCTTGTATCACCGAATTCGTCTCAGGAAGTCCTAAAGTCTACGCCTACAAAGTCTGGTCTACAAATAGAAACTAACACGTAACCGTGTGGAAAGTCAAAGGGTTGACCCTGAATCTCAGTACTTCCGCCTCTGTCAATTTTGAGCCGATGAAACGAATGGTTTTGGAAGGTAATGATCCTATCGTAGCCACTAGTGCAAGGATTCGTCGCACAAAAGATCTTGACGTCATCACGATGTCTGAAAATAAAATATTCAGGTTAACAGTTGCAAAGAGGAAATTGGACGACGATGGGTACGACACACTACCGTATGGTTACAAACGTCCTCGCATGAGCGAATAAAATTATTAGCTATGTACTGTATTGTATTCTATAAATATTCAGCTTAACAAATGCTAGATTATATATATATATATATATATATATATATATATATATATATATATATATATATACATATATAAATATTATAAAAAATATTAATAAGTATTAACTCTGTACAATGATATCCACCTTATGGTTACAATAAAGCTACGGTTGGGTGAACATAATGATTAGCTATTTATTGTATTTTGTTTTTCTATAAATATTCTGCTTAACAAATGCTAGATTATATATATAAATACATATATAAATATTATAAAAAGTAATAAGTATTATTTATGCACAATGAGTACTAACTCATGGTTACAATAAAGCCACGGTTGGGTAAACATAATGATTAGCTATGTACTGTATTGTTTTCTATAAATATTCAGATTAACAAAAAAACATAAAAATTACAAAAAAAAAAAAAATAAAAAGTATTTCTACACAATTATTACTACCTTATGGCTACAAAATTCCACGAATGAGTGAACTAAATAAATAGCTATGTAATAGCGAATGTTGATTTTTCACACAATTGTTTTCGAAAAGTATTTTTTAGACTGCTTTGATGGGTAGTATGAATATGAAGGATGAATGCCCACTGGCGTGGCTCTAATCAGTTCGCAAGGAGTATGTATCCCTTCTGGAGCGGTCGTAAAGTTCCGTAAGGTGAATGTACTTCTCAAGCAGGAGGGTCGTTAATATACGAAGGCATCATTTTGTTTTCGGATGGATGCCATGATGGAGATGGCGGGGTTGGGGCCTCTCCTTTCCCTCTTCGGGGGATATTTGTGTGAACAAAACTTAAATAACATAATTTCAGTAACCTTTGTGTTACTTTTCAGACACACAATGGCATCAGTTGAGTGCTTCACCAACCCGCTAATTAGCGACAAGTTTATAAGCTATTTAGATGACGATTTCATTAGTATATTTACCTATTTAAATATATTTTATACTTATAATCCTTTGTTTGTGTTTGAGAAAACTGTTCAGACTTTTAAGAAATTTGCCTATAATGTAAGAAAAGCATATAAAAAAATATTTTTTGATGTAACCTTTTCGAGTGAGCATATGTTATACATAGGAGGTCATACCTTTTGGTTATCAAGGGATTATCATGATGACATCGCCATGAATGTGTTTTGTCCTAATCAATTTTTATTAGCTTTTAACATCAGTTTATATTGTTTTAGAATTACAACACTAAAAATGGCATTAGACCGGGAATATGAGTTTACATGTTTCTGTAAATATATATTGGACATTTATAAATTAATTTTAGCTCACAGACGAAATTACGCCAGATATAGAGAATTATTACAGTTTACAGAAAAATGTCTAATATTAAAAGATAGTGTTAAACTTGTGAAGTCTATTTTAGAGGATGATACAGAGTTATTATATAAATTACCTAGATACCCGTCTGAATCAATATCGTTGTTGTCCCAGGACCAGTTTGGGGGAGCTAGGTCAAAGAACTGATTAAAGTATTCAACGAATTTACAAAACTTTTTAAAAAATAATTGATACCTTTCTATAACATTATCTTTATTATACTATATATCAGTGAACATACCATCAAGATCACTGTATAGAATATAGTTAAATAGATACATGTTATAGAAGTGGGTTTTCGCTATATTTTTTATATACTGTCTTACAACGTTTAATAGCTTCATATTATAATGATGGTGTTGTAAGTCGTCCATGTTGAAAAATTTTGAATATTCCAACCTCAACTCGTATTCAACCAGCACGAGAATGGTATATACTATATACTCCCAATTTTCTAAAAAAACTTTTTTCAAATATCCCCCTCCCTCAATTTAGAATTTATATATTTAAATAGTATTCATATTTTTCTGTAGAGTTAATTTATTTATAATTATTATATCTTGTCTGGAATTTATATTTATGACAGAATGAACATCTATCAAATAATTCACATTTTTTCAATTTATAATACCCGGTTAAATTTTTCTAAATAAATTGAAATATTACATTTATTTGATTAATGTTCATATATGAAGTACTAAATAAGGCTAACACACTATATAGTAAATATCTTAAAACTACCAAAATTAAATCTAAAAATTTATATCTACCAAATTTATATGTAATTATTATATCTCACTTACATCTACGGACTACGAAACTCCTACAACAACCTAAATAACTTAAATCTATTGATAAATTCATGTTTATGATAGTAATTTAACAACACAGTACCACGCACACAGACAAAGTTTCTTTAAAAAGATAATATTATTTGGCTTGCAAGTGAATTTTATTAAATATTATTTTAATATAATCAGGACCGGATGCGGGTTGTGTGATTACAAGCACTCTTTTTCTATATGATAATGGTCGGTGGTTTGTAGGTAGGTGTTATAAGCTCTGTGTAGCTTGGTAGTTTTATCGCTGGATGTGTATATTTGATTCTTTATCAACGGATGTCTACCACGATCCCGTAGACCTAAGGATTTCCTACTGCTATATTACTGGTCACATTTCCTACCTGGATTTCCTTTTCAGATATCTACTGTCGTACAGGCTTGTTTACGAGTGTTCGCAGGGGGGAATTGTCGATTACATTAAATTTTCGTTCCAAGGAATACGCGTATTCGTTGCAGCGATTTCATAGGATCTATACACCATGAACAGACCAGATAATGAAGGCTGGCTCATGATCACCAAGTGTTTGGACAACTTGATGACAACACTTAGGAGGTTGGTGTAATATTCATTATCATTTAATATTATACATTAATTTATATCATTTGTTTTTGTTGCTATATTGTTTCGATCTTTTTTTTTAGCGACATTCAACAGCGGCTGAGGGACAAATACGTTGGAGGCACGATCGAGTTAAGCGTGGATTTTCAGATCGTTATACCTACTGATGGGTCTCCGCATAATAGTAAACGGCGTAGGTTTTTTATTATACCACTACAGTCAGCACCTACACTCATGGCTTCTCATCTGCCTACGGCTTCTTCGCAGTCGCCACATCCCACCTCGTCTACTGATACATCTCCCCAGCCACTTACTGAGGATATGGATTCGCTCCCCGAAGACATCGGCCCGATTGATTTAACTGATATACAGACAGACACTTTAATGGACATTGATGACCTAGATGATTTATTAATGTATTTAGACTAATGGAGTCATTAAAGAAGGGTTTGTATATTATTCAAGTGTTTGGTTTTCACTACATAGGATCATCTTTGGTGAGTTTATATATATATATATATATATATATATATATATACAGCCTGCTAACAATACGGAGACCATACATTGGTCATTTTGCATTCAAACTGGCAGCCGAGTATTTGTGGCAGCCGTATACGGCTGCCACATAGTAATCCATGATAATGTAACACCCTTTGACAATAATCGAAATAAAAATCATGTCAATAAGTGTAATAAGAAGTGTTTTATTGGTGGTAAACTGTATTTGGAAGTTCTATGGTCGTTCGGTATTTTTAAAAAAAAATTTGTAATAACCAAACGGTACTTGTATTGATAGCATAGTGAACGGGATTTGTATATCACAAGTTCGTAACATTTCCGCCAGGGGCAGCATAGTCGCCTCCTGTATATAATTTTACTGTATATTTTAACCATTCCCTAACATTATGGCAGCCACAAACTTGGCAACATTGCTGGCATCCACATAGATATCAATCGTACTATATAATTTATATATTTGAATTGGACAAAGAATCGCTGGAAACTGACTACTCGGGGGTTTTTGAGGATGCTGAATTCAATGCCGTCATCGAAAGTCACCGGGGATGTACTGGTGAAGCTAAACCCATGTACAAAAGGGGTTGAATTATGGTAAAAATGTCCGATGTCCAAAAATCGCGGGATAATGACTACACGGGGGTTTTTGAGGATGCTAAATTCAATGGCGTCATCTAGAGTTACCGGGGATGAACCGGATGTGACTCTACGTAAGTACCAAAGGGATGATTTGGGGTAAAAAAGTCAAAAGTCAAAAAATTACTAGAAAATAACCCCTCGGGGGATTTTGGTAAGGCGGAATTTAATGCCGTCACCGAAAGTCGCCGGGGATGCACTGGTATGGTTCCCCACGAATACCAAAGGGGTTAATTGGGGTGAAAACGTCTAAAGTCAAAAAATCGCTGCAACATACCCACTCGGGGGTTTTTGAGGATGCTGAATTCAATGCCGCCATCGAAAGTCACCGGGGATGGACAGATGAGACTCTACGTGAGTGCCAAAGGGATGATTTAGGTAGAAATCTCAAAAGTAAACAAAAATACTAGAAAATAAAAACTCGGGGAATTTTGATGAGGCGGAATTCAATGCTGCCACGGAAAGTCACCGGAAATGCATTGGTGTGGTTCCACGCGAGTACCAAAGGCAGGAATTGGGGTGAAAATGTCAAATGCCTAAGAATTGCGGGAAAATTTCCGTTCGAGGGTTTCTGAGGATGCTAAATTCAATGACGTCATCTAGAGTCACCGAGGATGGACGGTTGTGACTCTACGTTAGTACCAAAGGGATGATTTGGGGTAAAAAAGTAAAAAAACACAAAATTACTACAAAATAAACACACGGGGGATTTTGGTAAGGCGGAATTTAATGCTGTCGCCAAAAGTCGCCGGGGATGCACTGGTATGGTTCCCCACGAGTACCAAAGGGGTGAATTGGGGGTGGAAACGTCTAAAGTCAAAAAATCGCTGCAACATAACCACTTGGGGGTTTTTGAGGATGCTGAATTCAATGCCGCCATCGAAAGACACCGGGGATGGACAGATGAGACTCTACGTGAGTGCCAAAGGGATGATTTGGGGTAGAAATCTCGAAAGTAAAAAAAAAATACTAGAAAATAAAAACTCGGGGAATTTTGATGAGGCGGAATTCAATGCCGTCACCGAAAGTCACCGGGAATGCATTGGTGTGGTTCCTCGCGAGTGCCAAAGAGATGAATTGGGGTGAAAATGTCAAATGCCTAAGAATCGCGGGAAAATGACCTTTCGAGGGTTTTTGAGGATGCTAAATTCAATGACGTCATCTAGAGTCACCGAGAATGGACGGTTTTGACTCTACGTTAGTATCAAAGGGATGATTTGGAGTAAAAAAGTCAAAAGCCAAAAAATTACTAGAAAATAACCACACGGGGGATTTTGGTAAGGCGGAATTTAATGCCGTCACTGAAAGTCGCCGGGGATGCACTAGTATGGTTCCACGCGAGTACCAAAGGGGTGAATTGGAGTGAAAAAGTCAAATTTCAAAAAATCGCTGCAACATAACCACTCGGCACTCGGGGGTTTTTGAGGATGCTGAATGCAATACCGTCTTCGAAAGAGACCAAGGATGGACGGGTGTGGGCTCTACGGGAGTAGCAAAGAGGTAATTGGGTTAAAAAGGTCAGAGGCCAAGGGATCGTTATAAAATCATCACTCGGGGTTTTTAATAATGCTGAGTCTAATCCTAGCACCGAAGTTGGCCATGCGCAATCCGAGATGGGACTGCGGGTGTCGCTGTGAGTGAATTTAGGTAAAACTAGCCAGAATCTAAAATATTGCCCAAACATGGGCATTCGAAGATTTTTGAAGCTCCTAGTCCTACGTCATGAAAATTCGCCGGACATGTACGGGCTTACCAAGGGGTGATTTGGGGTAATATATCCCATTAACAATAAATCTCCCAAAATTGGCATGTTTCCAACTATGCAACATAACCAACAGAAAGAGTCGGGTTCGTGACCTTGTCTTGGACAGAAGTTATGCTACATCTATTTACAGAAATTTTTGTGATATGAAAATATAAACAGGCGTCACACCGATAGCAGTTCTAGTACGTTTGTTTACGTCATGTCTGTCAAAGTAATCTTTATAACTTGGAGCAGTGTTTCAATGCAGCCTGTCCATGTGCTTTAAGCATTTTAAAGACTGTGTGCTTGAACGATTCAACTTGAAAAGATAACTGTTTGTCCCAAATTGATATTTTTATAAAAATTAATGTATTTATTTAATTTTTTTTTAAATGTGTCATGTCTACCTAATTGTCATATATTTTCTTTCCATTTTTACTTAGAATATCTAAACATTTATGTTTGTTTTCTCATTCTTCGTCGGGTAATTAATTTTCTTCTCTTTTCGAGTTATTTTCTTTTGTTCTCTTAAAAAGGATGGTATCGTTAGCGAGGGCAGCGGAATGACTTTTCAGCCATCAGTTAATGTAAAACGTCTACTATAACCGTAAATTAAAAAAAAATATAAATAAGTAGACCTTATATTTGGTCAACCTTTATACAACTTAGAATAAACGACAAAAAAGGGAAATTTTTGACCCATATCATTTCATCGACTTATCTTTATCAGCTTATATATCCAGAAAACCTATTATGCCAATATCTACAAATTCCAAGCTTAATCTTTAACTGCCGTCATCGTGCCTAAGCATCAGCAACGGGTTATCCGAAGAAGACAGTGATTCAGGTGCTGTATCTAATGACCAACTTTTATAAGGCATCAAAGAGAATAGGGGAATTCTGCAACAGAGTGAAGAAGTAATTGAGCAAAAGGTCATGATACCGAACCTCAATGAAGTCCATCAGACGATGAAGATGATTTCGAAAAACTGCAACCTCCAGAAATTTACAAATTTTTCTATTTGTATAGATAAATTCTTATAAACAATGTAGAATTTGTCCAGCAACAAAAAATAGAAAGACTAGTTACACTTTGTAAGCTGTCTTTGTACATAGAATATGTCTAGAATGTTCTGAGCTGCTGTGTAAATACTGCTGTCAAAATTGAGTTATTATTTGTAATGCCAGTTTCCATAAATAAAGCTTATAATGTGTCAAATGTTATCTTTTATATAAAGTTAAGTGTGTACAATCAGTGAACAAGAAAATATTAGTGTATGTTAATTATCGTGCGATTATAAGTCTTTTTAGCTAAACTGCGCTAAAATCTGTAGGTTTTATTTACTACAGTTTTCAATTAGTAAATAAAATATGACTGCTCTCATAAAACAACGTTTACCCTACTAGTCCCATTGCAATCAGAATATTCAAAAACAATTTTTACAAAGTAAATGCAAGATAAATTGTTAAACCGCTTATACGCTTGTGGTATACAACACATCAGTGCAACTGCGTTGTCCATAACTTAAAAGGTTGAACAATGCACTGATCTAGTGCGAAACGTGTTTGCTGGAAAACATCGGTAAATAGTTTATTTACTATCTGACGTCATTAAGAACAAAAGGTCCAATATGTACAGCACAAAAATTGCAGGTATTATTGTTATTTTGCACAACATTTTTTTTCTTTTTTAAAATACATTTGTTCTGCTATAGTGCCGAACGATCAGGAAATTAAATGTAAGTATATATATAAAATACATATCTTAAAATGAATAAATAAAATGCAGTTACTTTCAAATTTACATACATTAGATTAATTTTTTAATGTTTACTACACAATTGCATTTAAATGACATTCTTTAAAGCTTGATATAAAAGTAGTTATAGGCTTATTGAATTTATGCATTTTACTGGAAATTTAACTGTGAAATATCTTTTTCTCCATATTAGTTTTTAATGTTTCCTTTTATAAACTATACTTTTTACGAAAATTTTGTTTACATGTAAGTGATAGTCTAACAATCATATAATATGGAATATACATATATATATATATATATATATATATATATATTCAATGTTCGCGGTAAACAAATGTGATGTTTGCACTATTTAACTAATCGACAGATACAATTTAAAAGCTTGAACAATATATAAAGAAGCATCAGTTTTTAAAATGCAATAAATAATAAAATCTCGTTAGTCATAGTTTATATAGGATCATTACGGTCATATGATGAATCGTAAAATCTTATTTGTACAAGTTTATTGCAATTCTAAATTTACGGGCTTATTGCCGTAGAGTATTTTGAAAATAAGCACTTAATTAGAGCCCTTTGACTACAGCCCTTCGTATATATATATATATATTATAGATAAATCTCCACAAGTTATTATGATACTTTAATAATACATATTACAAACTCTCGTCTCTAAAGGTTGCAGGCTTTGAAACATGTATGAGATATTCTCAATATGCTTTATAAATAAACCTAATTTTTAGCGTAATTTTAGCAAACAGTCATAGCAAACATAGAATATACCGGAAAATTCCATTTCCTATAGTGGCAAAATAATACGACGTTTAAATGTTATATTTGATACCGATTCGTCACCTCACATCATACTAAAGCTTCTCTGACCGCTAAAACGCTATTTAGGCTAAAAATGTCTATATTTAATTTTAGTTACGCTTCCGAACGAGCAGCGAACTACAAAGTTCCTGAAAGCTTTTAAAAGCACAACATCACAGCTGACGTATATTAGTTTCGTCAAGAGCTTCAACGTCCTTAATAAAATTCCTAGACTCATCCTATAATCTATTTGGGAACGAGTTTACACTGATGTTTCCTCATTGGCTCTGGATATTCGCTTAAACACAATATAAAACTCATTCTAACCCTGATAATATTCTAGTATTTAATAAACTTGTAATACAATAAATGTTTTAAATATATTAAATTGAATTGAGAAACGTACAGTTACATTAAATAATATTTAATGTTATAGGTTTAAAAGAGAAATTCCATTTTTGTTTTTGCCTATTGAAAAGTTTAATTGGAAAGTGTTGTAATTATATTATGGTAAAAAGAAAATTATAACAGAAGAATTTTATTAATAACAGAAAAAGTATATTTGTTTCAATGTATTTCAGAATGCTGTAGTCTTATTAGAATAACGAATAGTACATTCAATATGGTTGTTCAATACAGAAATTATATGTTTATTTCAAAAGTATAAATATTTGTTGGTAAAGGTATCCATTTTAGGCCAAGAAAATGTTTTACTAGAATAAGATATGTTTTTTTGTCTTTCAAGGATTGTAATTTTGTACGTTAACTAGATGCAAAATTTTCAATGAGAACACTTAGGCCTATTGTCAATCCAATTGAATTATTCATTGTATAATAGAATACTTTACACAATAGGGGATTGTGCCTAGCAACTGTGTTACGTGAATAGATGTATTCATCTACAAATAAATGTCTACACTAATGACTTTGTAATTGAGAATTGAGAGATTAAAAACCTTGTGAGATGTGAATTCAATTACAGATTATTTTAAATTTTTTAAATATATCCTTCATAATCACATTTAAAAAGTTTTAATAATTTTTATATCTATTACATGATTTTGATTTAATAAAATCAAATATAAATCATTTTATTATATTTGGACATTAATTATTTCTCATGAAATGTGATAGATTTATATTCATTCTTATAACTTTAGGTATATAACGTAAGTAGTATAATCTGTTCAAGTAGTAGACGTCAGTAATATACAATAAGAGAGAACAGTGGTACAATATATTACAACACATATGTTGGAAAAACCCTAATACTACAAAAATATACAAAACAAACTAATTCCTAATACAAGATACTCAATATTAAACAGTTATGTATATTTCTGAATTTAAGAAAGAATAGATTTATCATTGTTTGCTTATTGTCAGTTTTAGCGTTATTTTATTCTTTTCATTCATTTTTAATCTTAAGCACTATTAATGATATGTTGTGGTAACAATAGCAACAATTTTAGGTTGTACAATAGAAGTATCAACGACTACAAGATGGGGGAAAAATCATATATGTCTTCGAGAAATTCATTTCTTGGATCTCACATTGAGACTGGATTATGAGAGCGGTCAGGGGATGTTATCCTGGAAGGCCCGTTTGTACAGCGTGCAAACAAAAGGATCAACTGTTCAGGCTGTTTAGTGTAACAAAAAATTAAGTTTTAGTTTTAAAATAATTTTACAAATTTATTACGAGAATAAAATAATATCATAAATGGAATGATTGCTTCCATGGTTGCTAAAAATACCGTTCTGTTTAAGGTATTACAAAGTGTAACTTCAGTAAACATTTACATTGTTAATAAGCCAGCCAAAATTACATGGCAAACCTAAACTCTTTTAATTACGATATTAATATAACGGTAGCTGCTTTTGGCTTACACTGGCACGACACACACACACACACACACACACACACATACACATACACTCACTCACACACACACACACACACACACACACACACATACATACACACATATACATACATACACACACACACACATACACACACCAACACAGACAACGCACACAAACACTAAACTGATTGCAAGATGATGTACGATCACTGCATCTGCATACAGTTCAACGGTAACGCTGCGGGTTTTTGACTGTTTGTTATACACTACACTTACAAACATAATACAAAACGCACACTCAACTGTACGCAGATGGTATTGTGTCTTGAGCCAAACCACAAACATATTTACCTATTACTTTGTTCTTTAATATATTATTATTATTCTATTGAAATCAAGAACACTGTCATTGTACCTTTCTATAACAAATTTTATTAATAGTAGCCTATATTTAATTTATTGTAAGTTGTTTAACTAAAATAAAATATTTCTATTTAATATTAAAATGTGTATTATAATCGCATTCCTATATCCTATAACCTATAACCTGTCTGTTTTATCTTGTAATATTTAAAATTGTTTATTATAAATTATTTCCTTCATTTTTAAACAGCTGATATCCCTATTTGCGGCTAATAATTAAATAGAATTTGGAGTGTCTCATTAGTGCATATAATATGATCTTTTAAAACAGCCATTTAAACAAAACTTCAGTATATATATATATATATATATATATATATATATATATATATATATATATATATATATATATATATATATATCATTAATGTATGTAAATTAGGAAGAATTATATGTTACGCTATATTATAGATTTCGGGAAATTTTAAAATAATAATAATAAAATTTTCCGAGGTAAAATATTATATTTATCATATGTACCAGTTGTGATTCATTTTACAAACCCAATGTTAGGTCTATACACTTGAAATACACATGTAGGGCTCTACTTACAAAGTATATTAGTATATAATTTAATACTATGATATTTCCCTAATGCATATTATTACATATTATACGAAACGAATATATATGAAATCTCAATTATATAACATGACTATTCTATTCAGTCTTCAATAATTTAATATTACACTGTAAGGCAAACAATTTGAATCTAGCATATTGCAAAGCATTATTTCATCCAGGGACACATGGTAATAACTAACACAGACGAACAATCACTGTATCTCCTCCTACGCTTTTTAATAACAAATTCATTATGATAAGGAGGTATGTAGTCTATATATAAACACTGCAAGTAATAGTTATTAACTGGTGTAGATGTTCTACACTGATGATAAATAATTATTTTATGAAAGGCGATTGAGAAAATACATTATTGGTTGTGAGTTGGAGCTCGTTAATATTTAATTATTCTAATTTAGGACGTTTGTTTCAATTTCCCTCGTTAGGATTTCTCTCGCTACAGTTGGTACTGGAGATATAAAATTACTGGGATTAAAATACAATTTAACTAATACATGTATACTAATAACTATTTAATAATCTAATTAAAGCATTGTTGATTAAAAATAAAATTTCAATACAGTTTTATATAATATTAAATTACTTCTTTTTGAGATGGAAAACATTCGTAATAACCCCCTAAAATTGCCCACTAAATACTAAAAAAATTAAATTTATTCAATTTGATGATTTATTTCTCAGTTTATTTTCAATCTCCTGGCGATGCTAACTTTGCAAATAAAATTTGTGAAACTATTTTATTACAAGGTTTAAAATTATTTATTACAGATAAGTATAAAGTCTGATACTTTATCAGACTTCCAGTTTTTGTGTTGTACTTCATGACATTTATTTAATAGGTGAGGGACACACAATTAACAACTACTCTATGAGCAATAAAACATCACAGAACAACAATACATCGTTGACTCACAATACTACAACACATCTGAGCAAAAACCTTGTCTGTGACTCACAGCATTAAATAACTCATTGATCTAGCGTGAACTGAATTGGCTGAAAAAAAATCGGTAAATATTAGTTTTTTGTCAAGTTTTAACTAAATTAGTACAATAATTAAACGTTAACGAAAGTTTAAAAAATATTTTTAACGCTTTTAAAAGGCTCAGTATTAGAGTAAAAGACTGAAAGAATATATTTTTATGAAATAAAAACATATAAATTACAACTAATATTAAAAAAGTATTGTATTTATATTAAATCGTTATTTTTATCAAATTACCCTCCAATATGAATTTGATTGAATATTATGTTATAAAATATCCACTAACAATGTCAATTTGCTTTCAATATGCCATTTAGAAATATAATAAACTAATACTTCAAGTAAAAGCTCTCAACTCTAATAACGTAAACCTTGAGAGTACTTGAGGTACCTTGATACACTTGATCTTGAATGTGTCGCCCGATTTTTTAGCCTCGATTTGTATAGTCTTGTGCATTACCGAAACGGTTTTACTGTTAGAATCAATTTATTGTAAAAATAGTGCTCACAGCATTATTAAAAACAATTATCTACAAATTAAATCTAAATTACATGTTTACTAGTTTATTTAATGTTATTAAAATTACATTAAGGTAAATCGAAATAATAATCTTTATACGAAAGTGTTGCTTATGTTTAGAATACTTCGCACAAAGATGTGTCTCTTTATATAGGTTTGAAATACAAAATGACCTGAGGTTGTTTTCATCTTCTACAATTATATTTGCAGGAATATGTGTTACAAAATATAATAATTTGTTTAATGATTATTTTGAAACATTTGTAATTTATCGGTTTTACGCGTATTTATCTATAAGATCTGACATGTATAATTTTATTTTAGTTTTGTAAACTGAACTGTAAGTAGTGTCGTAAATTGTGGTTTTACCTTATCGACAATTTTGTTTATCTTTACTATAGTATGTATAGTATATATTCGTTCATAATATTTTCGTACTTTTTATAGAACGTACTGTAATTTAGTATAAGTTCTGAGGTAAAAATCAAATTTTCCTTGGCTCAGGCGAACATGCATTAGGGGGTCATCCAGAGCAATTGAAACAAGTTGTAAAGGTTTGGCGCAAATGCTGAACCCTGCAAACATAGTGGTAACCACTACATCTCTAAATGTAATAATAAAACTTTCCCCTCTGAAGAAGAAACCCAGTGTCATCCGTGTCCGCCACTGACTAGAAAGCGTAGTGATACACAGCGACCTAAACACCTCTGAGATCCAGCAGGGCGTTGCTGCCCTCACAACACGAAAAGCTGCGGACTACACGGCATCTTCCGGAGTTCATCACTCACCTAGGTAAGAATACCATGTACACTCTTCTTTCGGCCAACAAGCGAATCTAGCTTCAAGGTATTCCTGATATATTGAGGAAAGCGGAGATTTTACCAATGAGAAAAATATTTAAAGATCCTTGCGACTAGAAAAATATAAAGTCCTATTCTTCATTTTGCCGCTTATGGTGGTGTGTATAATTGTACCGCATATTACTAAACCAAGTTTAAGACAGAACAAATCATGCTATTTTATAATGTATACTAAATATTTTCCTCAGACTTTACCAGACATAAAGCACAAAAGAAATAGGGGAAAATGTTTCAAAAGAAAGAGGGAAATGTAATTTATAGAGTATTTAGTATTTTCCTCTTTGTCCTAAGTTTGGAATTAATTTAACTAAAGCAATCCCTTCAAAACGATAAACTTAAGCGTTCAACCTATGCAAATTTATTCAAGAAAGGCTTTCAACTAAGTATTTGGAAAGTTGAACAAAATTGTAAAGATAAGGGGTGTTTTATTTCCTCTAATTAAAATATATTTAGTACATATATTTATAATGCTAGAAAAGTTGATTTCATATGTAATTGGAAACATATTAAAAATGTATTTTAAACGATAATACTAACCTCTTGAAATTCTAATGTCAAAGTCTATATTTGCTTTATATAAATACAATCTTGATCGCTTATACTCAGATACGAACATGTCTAAAATACCTTATGACTAAAATAAAATAAGGACCTTGAGATGAAGCCCGTATATTCTTAAAGATTCACTGGTAAACACGTCAGGGTTTCCTAGTTGTTGTAACTCACCTGTAGCATAAGAAGTTATGCCTATCGTGACTAATTTCTTGAAGTTACTTGGGTCCGTGGAAGTTCATTCGTCAACCTAACCATTGACAGATCAGGTGACACTTCGCAAGGTGTTCATTATCGGGACCCTATTTTTAAAGTTACTTGGGCCCACGAAATTTCATTACAAAACATTAAGTTAACGTCTCACAACTTACACCCTTACATAAAAAAATATCCACTGATACATACATGGTGGATATTTCCGTACTCTAATTTTGTTTTTTGTTTGAATTATTTTGGTTTAGCAATAAACATAATAGTTATTTTTACGATCCTAATATGATCATTGTAGCTAGTATGAAACATTTCCAATGTTTCAGTTTTCAGAACTACTGATGGTCCTGACTTGCTCTCCTGCTCGGCAGGTTCAAAGTAACTTTTATTCCTGACAAGGTAGTGGGTGACTCGGGTAAAAAGCAGGTATATTGTTAAGGACAGAATTTTGCAATATGGCAGACAAATCGTTTGTTTTGTTAATGAAGGATTGTTTAGCTCCATTAATACCAATTTTTGCATTGTGAAGAG
Organism: Prosapia bicincta; assembly: GCA_036971475.1. NCBI lineage: Eukaryota > Metazoa > Arthropoda > Insecta > Hemiptera > Cercopidae > Prosapia > Prosapia bicincta. The sequence continues at coordinate 207,155,170 of JBAIZL010000002.1, read as the reverse complement.
GATGAGTGGGCTGTAGAGTTTTTATTGCCAGGAACATTGATCAGATCCGTTTGTCAATAGAGATCATGATGTGTAGCAGACCTAATTCCACCTCCATGGCAAAGCTGGGGCGGTTATAGTAGGCTACACACAAGGCAAAAAGGAATGTCTGCCGTTTGAATCTGGGTTAAATGGGTTTTTGAGGTTTATTAATATTTTTTTTTTAATTATGCGGTATCATTATTGTAAAGAAATATTTAAAGTTATCTCAAAGACGTGGAAAAAGGCCTAAAATGTATCACACAGTTTTTATTACCTTTGAATTCCGGACAACATAGGGCACATGGCGAGAATTATAACTTTTGAAATTTACTTTAGAGTAGATTCTTATTGTCTGACATAACTAAGGCCTAACCCTAACAAGAGGAAACAAAATTAAAAATTAAGAGGAAAGGTGAGATTGGTCCACAATAAATGTTATGAATCGTTCGGGATTGCAAACGTTCAAGTGCCGTGAGTGCTTCTTGAAAAGTAGATTAGATTGCTCTCATAAAATAAAATGGATTCAACTAGCAGCAGTGGACAGTTTTTGCTAATACTTGTAATGATCAAATTGAGTTATTAGGTGATTTTCAAGGCACAGTGTGTTTTCGATATTGTTATATGGTACTGCAAGATAGACCTTAACTCAAACATATGCTCAATGAGATGATTATTTTAAAAATATTCACAAAATGTTTATAATGAGCAAATCAGCTAATTAACTATCTAAATTACCAATATAGAGTAAAGAAGGCGAAAGAAAATATACTAAACAATTTAAAATTACGTAAACACAAGATGTAACACAAGGTTCAATATATTTGACAACAATATCGTTGTTGTAAATTTTATAAATTTGTTTGAACTGTTCGTCACTAACATTTTCTCGAGCAGTTGGTTTTAGGGTCATGATAGAATGATTTTCCTCAACAATAAAAAGAGAAGGACCATAAGTATTATTTGTTTATTAAGTAGGAGCGTTGTGGCACCGCATTTCCAAAGAGCTATAAATTGCTCTTTATGGAGAATGAAGAATGGGGTTGCGTATAATCGTCATTATTAACAGAGTAGGATAATGTACTTTAGGTGTCTAGTGTCCTTGGTAAATATTTTAGATGGGAAACTCAATCGAAAACATATAGCGTATGACAAAATTCTATAACCCAAACCTTTCGCTGCTTCCAATTGAGGATATACCCACTAGGGGAAGACTCTTAGATAATGCTGGCACTTGGACCTATACACAGAAAGTATGTTACATGATATTCTAATTAAATCAAATTGTTTCCTTTCCATGTAATAAACTCTTTGTCATATAATCACTTAATTTGAAAATCTGATTCTGTAAATATTTTAGATGGGAAACTCAATCGAAAACATATAGCGTATGACAAAATTCTATAACCCAAACCTTTCGCTGCTTCCAATTGAGGATATACCCACTAGGGGAAGACTCTTAGATAATGCTGGCACTTGGATCTATATACAGAAAGTATGTTACATGATATTCTAATTAAATCAAATTGTTTCCTTCCCATGTAATGAACTCTTTGTCATATAATCACTTAATTAGAAAATCTGACTCTTACAAGAACTAGGAAATTGACAAACATGATTCTTGCACTATATTCAACACTTTTTGAAAATGTACATTTAGAAAAGTAACATTTTGTAGTCTAAAATTGACAAGTCTTTCTGTAAATACCATGATAGTTTAAAAATTGTCTAACCATTACATTTGTAACTAACCTATGTCAAGAGAAATGAGTAGCATAAAAACAAATTTTTTTGACTTTTCGCAATACTTCGAGGTTCACAGAACAAACTTATTTACTCGAAGAAGCAAGCTGCAAGATATTTTTAATATTAGAAACACAAACGTATTAACCTAGAAGCGTATAGAGACAAATTGGGCGTGAATCCAGGTCAAGGGATGTTAAAGGGTTTATTCGAGCATAGCGCTTACACAAATGACGGCAGTTTATTTATATCATTTATTGTGTTTCAGTTAGGTTGTCAAGCAAAAAAACGCTCCCAAGAAATATTTTTAAAAAATTTCATGCATGACAGTTGGAACAGTCAATAAATAGCTATTGATTTGTAAAGGTCTTGATTTTATTTAAAATGGTACAAGTATTAAATGCAACTACACTTATACACCAATGACTTACCCTTTCTCCAAACTGACCTCAAACTTAGAATGAACTCGGAACTCGGAAAAATATTTACGCACCTTATATATATATACATACATATATTATAGAAAACAATATATTGTTTATATTTTTGTTTATAATTTCAATTATTTTTACCACATTGTTGTTGTACAAATGTAACATATGGGTGATTATTTCAATCATTTTAAATTTGCTACCAGTTTGGCTAAATGCAGACAACGGGAGCGGGGGGGAGGATGTGTATAGGTAACTAATATAGAAATTACTCAGATGTTCCAAAATAAAAGAGGTTAATCCCCCTTAGTATGTAAAGAACAAATATATTCCCTGAGATCCGAATATCCAATTTATAACAAGAAATAAAGAAGATGGCTAAAAAACATGAAAATATACATCGCATTCATCCAAATACAGTGTCTCTTCAACCTCTCGATAGTCAGTAGATGGTTAGAAGATTGAAGAGAACCAAACCATTTGACTTAGTATAGTGTAAAGATGTGCTGCGCTAGTTCTAGTATATGCAATTGACAATCGCAAGGCAAGAACTGAAGAGTAATGGGCACTTTAGTTATGTGAGTATTTAGGGTAAGGTAGTGCAAGAATAGAGAATGGTGATCTAATAGGACTAGTTTCAATAATAATACTAATTTTTATAAAATGATAAAAAATGTGTCGCAAGGTTTATAAATTATAATTGATGTATTATTAAAATTTATTTCAATAACTTAGTTGGGCGCCATTTAAGATTGAGGTATTATTTATTTAATAAAATTGGAAGGTTGGACCCCACAGCACCAAGGGCCTATTATTTAACCAACAGAATAAATGTTAATTTATAGATTTATTTTTTAGTAAAGATTGTTTCAACCTCATATGTCTAAAAGACTATAATCTAAATACACCTAATTAAATAATATCTAATATTTTTCGTTGTTTTTGACAAAACCTGTTCCTATTACTGACTCTGACTGAATTTAGCTACAGAATTATTATCGTATTGACTAATAATGCATAATATTAAATTTTAGTTTTTCAACTCTCTTAGGAATGCCACATTAGCTATTTATTAGGTTAATTCTATAAAATATGAATTTGTTATAAATTGTCATTTATTATTTGAGATTCTCATATCGAATTATTATTTTTTCCTGTTTATTGCGATAAACAAAACTAGTTTTATCGGGTTGAAATCACCATTGTAATGGGGGCTGAGCATTTCCTAAATAAAATATTTCAGAAATAGCTGGTTGGCCAACATTCTTTGACTGCACCAAATCCTAACGAGACTTTACTTGACAATTGATTAGTAAACAAATAAAATATTCAAAACAATTTCATCAATCATTAATAATATTTCCATTACATATATATTTATTAACTTAATTAGAAAATTATAGATCCTTACTTTAATGATTATAACTGTATAAGACAACTGTGACGTAATGTTTATTTTAAATAAATGATACCTTCATACCACAAATAACCATTTTTTACTTTTAAACATTTTCATTGTATATTATATCTGAGGATGATTGCTATGCTATTGAAATTTTCATAAGGCTTTAAACAATGGAAAATTTTATTTGTGGTATAGAGGTTTCATTTATTTTATTTAATTATTATACTTGATTAGTAATAACATGATTACATAATTTGTTACATTTTGATAAGCGGACCACCGATTAACCCTTCGGACTCCAGTATTCGAATTACATTTTTCTTATTTTCCAAACTTAACAATTTAACCTCCATTGCCTGTTTACATGAGTTTAACAGATGACAGGCCTCATTTATAAACGCTTTATTATCTTGTGTGTGCTATCTTTCTCTTAGTTTTACTTAACTTATTAAATATTTTACTCTATTCCAGAATTAATGACAATATTAGCTAACATGGCTTTCTAACGTAGTTTTCTCGATTTAATAATATTATATTGCTTTTAATACTAGTCAGCTTTTATGATAATATTCTAGTACACACTTGCACACGCACTGCACTCACACCTACAGACATGCATACACAAAAACACATAAGCTACAGACAAATTTAGCAAATAGATATTAGCTACATATATCCACGGAATGTTCTGCATTGCGTGACTCGGGTGTAACGGAGTTGGGTACTGCCAATGCTTACCTGTGATAACACCACTAAGCATACATGATGATAAGGGTGCAGCCATATTGTCAATTGCAACTCATTGGAAAACTATGTTTATCATTGTTCTGCAGAGCCATGCTGAATGCCCTATGAAGCTGGAAGTGGAATATCACATTAAAGAGGGTACCAGGTCATGTTATTCTCGATAAGGAAGAGGCAGGAATTTTGTCAGCAAGTTATATTTCCGACTACCCAGTATAATACGCCAAACACTTCAAAAGCATTATTCATCCTTGCAGTGACTTAGTAAACAAGGCTGGGAACTACCTACAGTCAAGAAGTGGAAGGCCTTTCGACGATTGAACATCCTAAACACTTTTCTCTCCCCGGCTAAAAACAGCATAAAAACAGTTTAAGATTACCTAACAGTATACTCGCACAAAATTAAAGGGCCACCATTCCCTCAATTGCTGTTATATAGAAGTTACACTAGTCTAGACTAGATCATCACAGTGGTCATCGGATGTTATCCTAGAAGGCCCGTATGAACAGTGCGTCAACAAAAAGATCAACTGTTCAGGCTGGGCAGTGTGGGAAAAAATTACTATTTACTTTAAAATATTTTTACAAATTTATTATGTGAATAAAATATCAATGATAGAATTTCGTTTCCAACAATAGCGTTCTATATAAGGTATTTTACATTGTTAGGAAACCCACTAACACTACAAAGGAACCCATACCCTTCTAATTGCAATGTTATTGGAAGGATATATGGGTTTTGGCGCCCACTAGCACGACACACACAGACAACCCACACAAACACCAGCAGGTTGCAAGGTGGTGGGTGGCCACTGGATGTGCATACAGCTTAACGGTCAGTTACACAGCTGAGTCTGTTTGACTGACTGTTACACTGCACTCACAAACAATACAAAAACATACACTCATTAACTGTTCGCAGTTGGCGAGTGGGTCTTCAGCAATATAAAAAAAATATTTGCCTAATACTTAGTAATTTTAATAAATTGTTAATATTTTATCGAAATGAAGAGCACTGTAGTTTTATATCTGTGTAAAACAGTGTGTTACTTTGTAGCCTATATTTAATTTATGGTTTGCAAACTAATTCGTCGCGGCCAATAATTGAATATAATTTGCAGTGTAATATTATTCCATGTAATATGAAATATTAATTTAAAATAATTTCAGAATAAAATGGATTTTTTGTTTTTCAGCCATCTATTGATTACAATACACTAATTCTTTTCTTGATAGTCCCACATTTAATTACCTATGTGAGAAACAGTCAGAGCGCAAATTAACTCTAACATATTAAAATATTTAGTCTTGAGCATTGTTATTTGTAGCAAACAAAACTTTAATGAGGTAATGAATTATCTTAAGCGGCAAAGGTAAATCAGTAGTGACCGTTGGTCTGTTTCTTGTATAATAATATTTATTGCTTTTATTTGCAGTCTTGTACCGATAAATAATTTTGGAGGATAAAATTCCTTTAAAATATTATAAGAACGTCAACTTAATTTCTAAAATATGTGGTGAAAACCCCGCAAGATTAAGTAGATTCTAAAAGTCTTTTGGATAGTGAACAACATTTTCTGTACTCAGAACAGAATCAATTGATCGGTAATCTTTATGTTACTTACGTATTATACGGAGGCCACTCTTGTAGAGGGAGTTTTCTTACAGTACTTCAAAAATGAATACTTAATACATGTCCTGAAGCCTTCCATAACATTTTTATTTTATACGATAGGTAATTTTTTATCAAGTTAAAGTTGGGTAAAACATTCAGTGCAGAGTAGTAAGATGTACAACGGCGCGCCGTACTACGTATACATATATTTAAATATATCTAAAAAGTTCCCATTTACGATAGATTTGGTTGTAAATTTATGCATTACTAAATACCTATATTATTGTACCTATAAACTTTTTAGTCATGATAAATTTGGTTGTAGTTTTATACAAAAATAACTAATTAACCTCGGAGATATACTTTTTGCCAGGTAACGTTACGTGATCGCTATTCTAGCCTTACATGTGTTCATTTGTTTGGTTAAATGCGTAAAATTACAACCAAATCTATTCTGACTGGATACTTCATAGGTATATTTTAATATAGGTATATAAAAATAACCTTCCGTGGGAACAAAATTAATAATTATCAATATAGCCTATCAACATATTTTTAATTCATTTTATACGAATTGTATTTCTATGAGGATTTTTAACATATATGTAAAAAAGTGGCCTTCATATAGTACATAAGTACCCTTTTTATTTTATCCTCTAATCTTATCTAATGTAATATTGTTAATTCCAGATGTAGGCCTAAATAGGTTGCCTATTGGTCTCAGCTAAGCTGAATTACATACAGCTAGTAGTGACGTTGTTCCTACTACGCTATGGCAATGTAACCCCATGTTTTTAAGTAATACATTTAACAAAATGTACTGCATACCACCTATGACATCCCACGTCTAATGAGGAATCTTTAATTAAAATTTCAAAACAATCTGTCAAGTAGATTTTGATATTTTTGCGGACAAACAAACGAACAAACAATGTCTCTTTATACAATAGTAGAACAAGATACACACACACACACACACACACACACACTGCGGCGGGCTGTATTCTGTTGGAATACATACCGCAAAAAGAAAAAATTTAAAACATAAAGAGTTTAAATTTTTTAAATATAAAACAAAACAAGCCACCGTAAGAGGGGTTAGAAACTTTAAAGTAGAGTCGTTTGCAAGGGGAAAATTGTCAAAATTGACCTAGAACTACCGTCGACATTTCAAAAGATACAGCGAGATGAAAAAAGTAAAAAACCAAGAATGAGAAAACTTCATTAAAGGCACCCATAAAAAGTTATACGGCTAGAACGAAAAAGAGGTAATATTTCGATCGGAAGTATTGATTTTGGCGAGCAGTTTGAAAGATTACAAATTAGATGCGCGCGCCGATTATGAGGAAATCGATAAAGATCCTTATTGGTTGAGATGCATTGTGGAAACGAAGACTGGGGAAGGGAGGCTCTTCGTGGGAGAAAACTTTGGCGTCATGACGCGGGCAGCTAAACCGAGACTATTGAAGTGATCGGACGTATGTCGAGGGTGGCTCCGGTAAAAGACAATGGTCAGTAGTGTTTTACCGTAAACAGTTTAAAAACTATGAGTGGCTAAGGAAAGTTCGTGTCGCTGGTATGTCGCGACGTAGTGTTTCCAAAATTGGGGCCCTTTCGGTGAAGATCGAGCCGAAAGAGGTAGCCCTAACAATTCGATCGATATGTGAAAGCGTTTTCAGAAGTTTGTGTGTTTCAAAATTAATTATAAGTCAACCTTACTACAAAAGGGTAAGGCGAAGTGAACAGTGTTAACGTAGCAAAGATTTTTTAAAATAATAATAAAATTCAAACTTAATTAAATAAAATTCAAAATAACTTTGTAAACGATTTATAAAAAAAAAAAAATTTATGTGTTATAAAATGCCCAGTTAGGGACAGTGTCAGAAAAGGGCTTAAAGCTAAAAATGTTATTAGTAAGAGTCTCAAATTTAAAAATGTGCTAAATGCATCGAAGAAAGAAGATAGGACCATTAAGAGAGACAAAGGGGGAGCCAAGCAGACCTGAAGATAAGGTGGACCAGAACACAAAGGAAAGGTGACTTCCAAAGATGGCGGCAACTCATGGGAAACCATCCAAGTATTCCAGCATCGGTTAGAATGAACAGCCAAGCCGGACCTCCCCACCCCGCTGGTGAACATAGCGAAAATTTAAGAGAGAGGGAGAAATGTGCAAGCCGTGCTTTGTGGCAAAATTCAGGTCAGATCTGCTTTGAGTTCCCTTTTCAAATTAGAAATTTTTAATTTGAAAAATTTTTTGTGGGAAAATGCAATACAATTTAAATAAATTTTAAAACTATAAACAGTAAACTAGGAAACTCAGAAATAAATATTGGTGGCTTTGTTTAAAGAGGGGGTTTGCAAGATGGCGTTGCCTTAAAAGCAGAAAATATGTTGCATTTCATTAAAGTAAAGGAAATAAAAATTTTAGGTTAGAAATGTTGTAAAGGGTTAAGGTTTCATAGTAAACAACTCAAATAAAGGGGTTTAAATTATTTGAAGGGTCAAAACGTTATGAGGGTGTAAGGAAGTTAAATAAGAGATATGTAGTACTAAATTAAATGCGATATGCTAAAGGTAAGCATGCAAGATGGCTGACAAAGAATTGTTTACCACAGCTGATTCAAAGGTCATGCATTATTTTTAAGAACTCCTAAAAAGGGGAGCGTTATTTCATATAATAAAATTAAACTGAATTGTTGTTTTATTTAGAAGGAGTTATTTTGAAATTTTCAAAAGTGAAACCAATTAACATAAATTGTTCTCGTTTAATTAGACAAGGGTTATACCATAAATTCAAGCTATTTAAATTAAACTGTTGATTTTATTTAGAAAAGGGTAAACATATATATGTGTATTAAATAAATTAAATTAAACTAAAGTTTGAGTAAAAATAAAGGGTTATGACTTTGATACGTGTAGAATTTAAATATTTTAAGAGTGCAACAAAAGGGTTAAGTAACACAAGAAATGTTTTAAAAGGAGGCTTTATATATATATAGATGAATTTTGTACATTGGAAAAATATGAATAATACCCAAATATTTAAAACAAGAGATTTTAAAATTGTGAGTGGGGCTAGCTAATATATTAAAATAAGTTTTTTCTTTTATAAATTATAAGTGTATTTTGTTTATTTCATGATTTATATATATATAAAATAATATGTTGGTGATATAGAAACTTAAATAGAAAAATGAAATTTTTGCAAATTTGTTAAAATATAGGTTACATAATTTATGCAAATGGTTTAGTAACCATTCAGCAAAAGGTAATCAAAATTTAGTAAATATCAATTTCCTTCGGAAATTGCGTTTGTAAATTTTCAGTAAATATTAGTAAATTTCAGTATGTACGACTTTCTTGCAGAAAGGGTTAATTTAGTTGTAATCAAAGGGTTAAATATTTTCTAATAAAAGGGTTAAATAAATGTTAGTAAATGTGTAGATTTCTTTTTGTAAATGATTAAGGATCTGTCTGAAAGGTTCTTAACTATGTTTCAGTAAATGTTAGTAAATTTCCAGTATGTATGACTTTCTTGCAAGAAGCGTTAATTTAATTGTAACCAAAGGGTTAAATATTTTCTATTAAAAGGGTTAAATAAATGTTAGTAAATGTGTAGATTTCTTTTGTAAATGATTGAGGATCTGTCAGAAAGGTTTTTAACTATGTTTCAGTAAACGTTTTAATTAAAATATGTATTAAATATTGTATTTTCAATTGGGAAAGTGTTTGATTTTATTCAGCAGATGTTTCAACAATTTTTATTAATTATGGTTTGTTGTTCAGTAAATATTTTGGAGATCTTGTGGGAGATATATCTGTATGTTTTTATATGTAATTTTTGTTTCAGTATGTGCTTGATAATTGGTTTTTATATAATATAATGTAATTTATGAAATTGTTTTTAGGTTGTTTGGTAAAATTTGAATTGATCTCTACCTGTAAAAGCAAGTAGGAATTAACTTTGAAAGGTCAATGAAAGTTGATAGAGATATAGGAAAAATTTTATCACTTACATGGCCGTATAGAATGTTGCCATAAATAATTTGTTTGTTAAAGATTTTAACTAGTTGAACATAAAGTAAACGTTAGGGAGCTTTCGGAGTGTATTGAAGAGTAAGGCTTTTCTAGAAACAAAGGGGTTAAAACGAAAATTTGTAGAATGTAACAAATAACTTTTTAAGTAAAAATCTAAGTAAACATAAACAAACATTGACAATTAAATTTTCAAGGTTACATAACCAGGGATATTGAAATAAAATTAGGACAAGCAGTCAAGGGTTTTAAATAGTCACTTAAAGGAAAAGAGGTATTTAATTTGAAGATAATAACAAGAACTTAAGGTTGGAAAGGGTTATAGTTTAACAGGCAAGATTGAGTGTTAAATAAAGCAAAGTTTTACGCTTTGGTATATTCCGATAGGAAGTAAACTAAAATTGTAAAATCTTAATTAAATTTTTAATTTAAAATAGAATAAACAAATAGTATGGTTTCTTTACATTAGTGAGAAACAACATAAAAGGTAATTTAAGTTTAAATAAGATGCATACTGTGCTATGCAAATTTAGATTAATAAATTTTAAAATTAAAAAATAAATATTGTTTAACTAACTTGCAAACAAACTACGTATTCTTTTAAATAAGTTTCTTACACTCTCCTGCAAGCGATATGGTCATTTCGCCGATTAGATGTCTTTCAAATGAACTCCTTCCCCGGGATGAGTCACCCGTTAAGGGTAAAATCCTCAGCAAGTTAGGTTTTTTCTTTTTTAAGTCCAGTGACTGGTTCTCTTGCAGATTTTGGCGAGCACTGCACAGCGTTCGTGGCTTTGGCTGCGAGCGGCTTGTTTCAAAATTCTTGCTCTGCAACGGGCGTGTGGTGGCCGACCTTGCGCTGTTGAGCTGGTCAACGGTAGGGTTGATGGCGGTGAGGGGAGAGCGTTGAGGTGGGTGGGCCCGTTGCAACACACACACTCACACACACACACACATATATATATATATATATATATATATATATATATATATATATATAGAGAGAGAGAGAGAGAGAGAGAGAGAGAGAGAGAGAGTGAGAGTGAGAGAGAGAGTGAGAGAGAGAGAGAAGGGGGTAGAGTGAGAATAGTAAAATAGCAAAGGTTTAAATAGACTCTAGTTTTATCAATGTTTAAATATTTACAATCATATGTAAAAAAAAATAGTTATATATTGCATCATTCCTTGAAACATATGTTTAGTTTCAATACATACCGTTGTTTATATTATTATAGATGTTGCTACTTTTGTTAATAATAAACCTTATATGTGAACAAAAACATTACTTTGTTATATATAACTTTCCGAAAATTTTAAATTAATAATGTAAACTATAATGGAGTGTAATATTTATATTATTTATCATGTTTACTAGTTGTGGTTCATTTTAAAACCCAATGTACGTTTTAAAACCTGCACACTTGCAATAAACAAGGGCTTATAAAATATATTAGTGTACATTTATTAATGCGATATTTTGCCCAATTACACATTGTACGAAATCAATATTACAGTAAAACTCAATTGTATAAGATGACAATTAAATTCAGTTTTAATTCACTTAGTTAATAACTCGTGTAAGTGATACACTGATGATAAATAATTAGTTTCCGATAGGTGAATAAGAAAATACATTATTGGGATTTCTCTCGCTACAGTAGTTACTGTAGATATATGGAATTAAAAACCATTTCTTTAATACATGTATTCGAATAATTGGGTAATAATGTAATTAAAATACTGTTGATTAAAAATAAAATTTCAATACACTTCTATTCAATATTATATTACTTTATTTTGAGATGGAAAACATTCGTAATATCCCTCCCCCATAGTTCCAAATAATAGAACACTAAATACTAACAAAAATAAATAATTTAATTTGAGGAATTTTCCAATCTCGATTTGTTACAACCTTATCTACATTTATAGTTAGAAATAATGTAGTAGTGGTTTAATGCTCAGCCCTTGAGAACAATTCCATATGTTTCGTCCCTCCGAATAGAGTTGCGCATAATGCTTTGTAATTCTTGTGTCCTGTATTTCTTCGCACTGCTTCTAGTTAGTTTACTTTAGATAAGCACGTTTGACGTCGTTAGATCTGTAAGGTATAATTTATTGGTGGGCGAGGTATAGTTTCTTCGTCTAGCATTGCTACTGGTTAAAACGGTTATTGGCTGTAGTAGTAGGAGTTGCATTAAATGCCTGATTAAATAACATTCCTAGAATTTATTTCTCAGTTTATGTTCAACCTTCTGGCGAAGCTAACTTTACTAGCAAAATGCACATAATATTTGAGAAACTATTTTGTATCAACGGTTTATAATTAATTTATTACAGATAAGTATGAAGTCTGATACTAAAATTTCTAGGTTTTGTGTTATGCATCATGAGGTTTATTTATTAGGTGAAGGACATAAACGTAACAACTACTCTATGAACAATAACACAACACAGAACAGAAATACATCACCGACTCACAATTATACACACCTGAACAACAGTCTTGTCTGTGACTCACAGCATTAAATAATGCATTGATCTAGCGTGAACTGAGTTGGCTGAAAAATATCGGTATATATATATATATATACATTTTTTTTGCCAAGTTATAACCACATTAGTATAATAATTAAACGTTAACAAATGTGTAAAACATATTTTAAAAGCTTTTGAAGGGACTTAAGTAAGGGAATGAATGAATATATTTTCTTGAAATCAAAACATATAATTTGTAACTATAAAATAGAATTAATAATAAAAATTAATTGCATTCTTAAAAAAATTATTAATTATATCAAATCACCCTCTAACATGAATTTGTTTGAAAAATATTGTTAGAATTATCAACTAACAATGTCAAATTGCTTTCAATATTCCATTTAGAAATATAATAAACTACTACCTCAAGTACTATTTCACACGTAATTACATGCAAAATTTTATTTATTCGAGGGTAATAACTAAATAATAACTAACACAGACAAACAATCACTGTATATCCTCCTACGCTTTATAATATCAAATTGTTTATGATAAGGGAGTATGTAGACTATGTATAAACTCTGGAAGTAATAGTTATTAACTCGTGTAGATGTTCTGCAATGATGATAAATGATTAGTTTTTGAAAGGCGAATGAGAGAAAATAATTGGTTGTAGGTTGGTACTGGATAATATTAAATTATTATAATTTAACGCGATTGTTTTATTTTTATTAGGTAGGATGTCTCTCTCTACATTTGTTACTGTGGAATATGGACTAAATACCAATTTTATTAATACATGTATCTCAACAATTGTATAATAATGTAATTGAATCTTTGGTGAATTAAAATAAAGTTTAAATACACTTCTATTCAATATTACATTACTTCATTTTGAGAGGGAAAACATTCGTAATTACCCCTAATAACATTTCCAAAAAATACTACACTAAATACTATGAAAAATATATCATTGGATTTGAATATTTTAGCAAAACTCGCTTTATTACAACCTTATTAACATATATAGTTATAAATAATGTAGTAGTGGTTTAATACTCAGCCCTTGAGAACAACCACGTCCCTCCGAATAGAGTTGCTTAATGCATTGTACTTATGGTGTCCTGTAGGTCTTCCCTCTGCTTCATGTTGGTTTACTTTAGTAAAAATAGTTTGACGTCGTTAGATCTGTAAGGTGTAGTTTTAGTGGTGGCATGGTATTTTTCCTTCGTCTAGCATTGCTAAGCAGGTTATTGGGTGTAGTAGTGGGAGTTGAATCTAACGCTAGCATAAATATTATTCCTAGGACTTATTCTTTAGTTCATTTGCAACCTGCTAACGTTACTAATTTTTCTAAAGACATGTAAATAAAACTTGTGAAACTATTTCATTGCAACCACTTATTGCAACTATTTTATTTACTTGTGATCTATTTTAAAATTATTTTTTATAGATAAGATTAAAGTCTGATACTAAAACTTACTGTGTTTAAGTTGTATATCATGAGGACCTCATAACTGCTCTATGAACAATTACACATCATACAACACCAATACAACACAGACTCACAATAACACAACGCACCTGAGCAACAGTCTGGTCTGTGACCCTCTGCACTAAACAATGCAGTGATCTACAGTGAAATACGTCTGCAGAAAAATATCGGTAAATATAGGTTTTCCCTACTTAAAAAAAAATTAGTATAATAATTAAAAGTTATCGAGTGTTTTAAAATATCTGTTAATGCTTTTTGAATAGACTCAGTGCTAAAGTTAAGCAACAGTAGGGCAACATTCTTATGAAACCAGAAAAATAAATTATATTTCTACAATTAAATTTATAATAAAACGATATTTATATAAAATAATAATTTTTATGAAATTATTAGTTTTATAAGAAACAACAACCATTATGATATTCTTTGAATATTTTTATTATTACTAATAATATAGTAACAAACTATACTAGTTTGTTAACTAGTATTGTTATTGTTAACTAGTATTGTATTAACAATAATGTTATTACTAACAATATATATTTACTAACCATTTCAATTAGTTAATTAGTAATAACAATGTCAAGAATGTACTTTAAGTACAAGTTCAAACGTAATTTGGTCAGACGTAATTATGTTTAGACGTAATTTGTTCGTACGGTTGTATTGGTGACGTAGAATAGATTTTATTCTACAATTTCTACGGTATAGCAATTACATCGTTTACTATAATAATATTCATGTTTTGTTATAAAAAAAAGCATTTCATCAAATTTCGAGAAGAGGTAGTAACCAAATCCTCGTTAAAGTAAATGTTTGCAAAAGGTATTCCCTTGATGTCCAAACAGCTTTATCTTGTCTCGCTCTCAACTCTAACAACGCAAACCTTGAGAGTACTTTGAAATAAACTTGACAGCTTGAATGTGACGCAAGATTTTTTAACCTCGATATGTATATCCTTGTAAATTACCGAAACTATTCTACTGTTAAAAAGATGTTATTGTAAAAAAAAGTTCTCAAAACAATATTTAATACGAGAAAGAGTCAATTATTTGACAACCGAAGCTTGGTGTCAATATTATCTAAAAATTAAAACTACGTCACGTGTTTACGTGTTTATTTCATTTTAATACAATTACAATAAGGTAAATCAAAATAATAATCTTTATACTAAAGTTTTGCTTGTGTTTAGATTACGTTGTACTAATATATATATATATATATATATATATATATATATATATATATATATATGTATATATATATATATATATATATATATATATATATATATATATGAATGTATATGTCTTTATATAAATATTAATTGTGAAATGATCTAAGGG
Organism: Prosapia bicincta; assembly: GCA_036971475.1. Taxonomy (NCBI): domain Eukaryota; kingdom Metazoa; phylum Arthropoda; class Insecta; order Hemiptera; family Cercopidae; genus Prosapia; species Prosapia bicincta. The sequence goes on along the minus strand of JBAIZL010000002.1, from coordinate 207,139,854 downwards.
GCATAGTTTTTTCCTCTCATACAATTATATTTGCAACAACATGAATTAGTAAATATCTTAATTTTTTCAATAAATTCTTTTATGGAAAAAAATATTTTATCGGTTTTACGCGTATTTACCTATAAGAAGGATCAGTCAAGTGTTATAAGCCGAACCCTAACCAAAGAGTATTGTCGTAATTTGTTTTACCTCACGGAATATGTTTTCCATCCATATAAAAACCAGAGAACCTACTTTAAAGAAACTTTGACGGTAAAACACTACATTTGTCTATGCTAAGGCCAACCTACATACTGAGCAAGCAAAACTTGTATGGTTTGCGACAAATGAATTCAGCAAAGATGGCGGAAAGCCACACCACTTTATCTCTAAATTAATTAATGAAAACCGGCCGCAAAGCATTACATTTCCATTTTTTCGATGTGCAACGTGAGCTTTCTACTTCGAAGGAAAAACCCAGTATCAACCGGATCTGTCACTGACTTGATATCTTAGTCATGACATCGACTTAAACGTTTCTGAGTTTAACGCAGGGCGTTTGCTGCACGCACAACACGCAAAAGCTGCGACCACACGGCATCTCTCCGGAGTTCATCACTCACCTAGGTAAGAATACCATGGGCACTCATCTTGCGGGCACAAAGAGCATCTAGCTTCAAGATATTCCTGATGTATAGAGAAAAGTGGAGATTTTACCAATTGCAAAAATATTTAAAGATCCGTATGACTAGAATAATTTAAAATCTTACTGTGCATTTTGCGCAAAGGGTGGTTAGTAAAACTGAACCGCAAATTATTAAACCAAGTTAAAGATAGAACAAATAATGATATTTTACAATGTTTATTAAAGAATTTACCACAGACTTTACACAATATAAAATAGGGATAAAAGAAACAAAAAGTTTTAAAAGAACGAAGAAAATGTAATTTATAGCGTACTCAGTATTTTCCCTTTTGTCCCAAGTTTAGATTTAATTTAACTAAATCAATTCAATTAAAACGATAAATTTAAGTGTTCACCCAATGCATATTAATTTAAAAGACTCGTTAAATTAAGTACATATTTGGAAAGTAAAATATTTTTTTTAAAACAAAGGTATTATATTTACACCTAATAAAATATATTTAGTATAATGCTAGAAAATATTACTCCAAATGTCCTTGAGAAACATAATAAAGTTTTATATTTAGAGAAAATATTAACTCCTTTCTAATCCAAATATAAAGCGTTATGTGTGCTTAATATAAAGTCAAATTCGACCGCCTACACTTAAACTCTGTTTACGAACATGACTACAATACCCTATGACATATAATATAAGCACCGTGCTTATGATGCCGAGTATGTCCTTCATAATTCACTGTTAGACACTTCAGGGCTTTCCTAATTGTTGGAAGTCCCCTGAACAATAACAATTGTGCCTATCGTGAGTAATTTCTTGGTGTTACTTGAGACCGCGAAAGTTCATTCCGACAAATAAAACCATTGACAGATCAGGTGACATTTCACAAGGTTTCTCTTTATCGGGACCTAATTTTGGAAGGAGCTCAAATCCACAAATTTACATTGCAAAACTTTCAGTTAATCCCTACCATCTTATACGCGTAGAAAAAATACTACGGACACATACGTGGGGGGAATTTCTTTACTTTATTATTTTTTTATTTGTTTCAATTAGTTTGCTTCTGTAATAGACATATTAAAAGTTTGTACGTTTTTTTGGATGATAAATAATATATTCTACAAAAGGTTGCATGTTGTTTATTATTATGTATATTTAGTTAAAATATGTATCCAGACGCCTCAAATCCCGCTTAACCAGACCTTTACATACGGTTCACAGGCGTAGGCGGGGAATTCCTCGACCACTTCAGAATTATATGTGGAGTCTTATAATATACTATCTAAATTAATAAAAACCTTTTAAATTAATACATTGTCCTTCTAAATGACCTCCCAATGTTGACAAATAAAACTAATGACTTTTATTATAGATCACTAAATGAAATAATAATGTTTCCTAAAATAAAAGAATTACACTCTTACATACATAGGCGATCCTCTCAGCATTACAAAGTAGGTCACTTGACAAAGAATGGATCACTTATTAAGATGTTTATAAATACGTTCTAAGCTAGGAAACGGTTATTTCAAATTTTAAAGGCATGAATAGAGGCTGTAATAAAAACACAATTTATTATTAAAAAAATGTGCTTTTTAATATAAAACAAACCATTATATTGTATTATGTTATTAGTGGGAATATTATAATAGTATTCGGTCAGGTTAAGTTAGTTTGAAAACCAAATAATAAGTTACTAGTATTTTTTTAGTTTTAAATAAATTAAACCTCCTACCCACAAGAAGGTTTTATTTAAAGTCTATATTGTTAGAATTTGAATAAAAGGTTTTTGTGGAGTTTTTATTAATTTGAAATAAAAAAATAAAACTCCAGTTGCTCCAAATTGTTATTAAGTTACTTGGTTTACTTACACCAGTTGTCGCTTATGTCTAAACACAAATATATTTTTGCAAGTCTGAGGAAACTAGTTAAATCTGTTTATAGTAATAGAGTGATTTAAAAAACAATTCCCAGTGTAAAGAGAAAATGAAACCGCTTCGACCTTACAGCGCATGATGACCGTTAGGGTAACGGCTCCCTTGCGCAACATTGTACACGATAAGTCCTTATCTCCAGCAAAATATATAACGTGAACAACATTTATTTGATATATAGTTTGCTATGTGTTTTAACAACAAATTACTTTGAAAGCTAAGAGTGTTTCATATGGTTTTGTTTTTTTTATTTCTACATTTCATGTAATATATCCTACACAGTATAGTTACACACACACACACACACACACACACACACACACACACACACACACACACACACACACACACACACACACACACACACACACACACACACACACACACACACACACACACACACACACACACACACACACACAACTACAGACAAGTTTTAAATAAAAATAATTTTAATTTTCAACATTATTCTCATTTAATGATGTATTATGGAAAAGTAAATAATCGAATATGATTGGGAGTTCTCTATTTTATAATTAATATTAGCCAATGCTAGTAATATGAGTTCAAAATAGGTTTTGAAAATGACATTAAACTTAGAATAAGATACAAATAAAATATTAAAAAAATACTAGAACAAATTTTAAAATTAATTTATAAAATAGATGTGCCAATATATTCTTTGGCTATTGCACAATTTTAGGTGAGACAAAGAAAATTCAAATTGTCGAGCAAATGGAAAGTAATTAGCAGTTAGGCTATAAAAAAGGGTTGCACATTTTCCCGTTATAAAATTGTATTTGAATTTACACGTTCAGTCATATAAAAAAGGAAAGCGGAATAATATTTAGATGTAAGACGAAAGGCGGTGTCATTTCATGCAACATCACAGGTAATTGGTGGCGACGAAGTTGGAGATGGTATAGTAAGGGGTAAGGACCTAGATGAAAACTCTCAAGAGGTCTGGTTCAAGGTGTAGGGGCTGGGAAACTGGTAGGGGCAGGAAAAGAAGTAAGAGTAAATGGTCAGAGGTAGTGTTTGGGGGAGAGTGCTGGAAGTGTCAGAGAGTTTGTATCAAATGTTGCGGCTTGTGCGGCTGACAGTTGTGAAGGGTAGGTTTTTGAAGAGTGAAGATGACAACCCGCAAAGACTTATTTTGTGTACTATCAATATTATTAATATAGGTTTTGTGTAAATTATAACGCAACATTAGTCTAATAAAATCAACCATAATCGGTTAAATCAACATGAAATAATATTAACTATCATTTTCTACGGCTAGTAGGATTTATTACTTATGGGGACTGAATATAAGTAGCATTGTAAAATGTTAGTTTACATTTCATTATTTTCCTATTTGACTTTTTTCATTCTATATTTGCAGGAAAAGTGGATGTAAAATAATCTTATAAAGTAAATAATGATGAAATTAAAAATACTTATATAATATTTTAATTAGTAAAATTTTACACTTATTTTTTATTACATTGAGAAATTAGTTGTGGTCAATAAAACAAACCTTATTATTTTATATATTTATTCTATACCGTAATTTTCATTTAAATTCGCGTTATTTGGGTTTTCAACATTGTTTGAGTGTTTATTAATTTCATATTGATAAATTGGGAGGTATATGATAAGACATTAGTTATATAACCAGCGATTTAGTATACACCAAGCCCTCGGTATAAGCCTGAATAGGTATAACACAACCTCAAACTACCCACCCTAAAAGACATATCGTAAAGGTCGAAACGACATTGGGGTTGTTGGGTGAGAGTAGAGGGTTTTAAGTGATGTGTCACTTAAGATCCGTTCCAACTCCAAGGAGGATTAGTATAAGCATTATTTTCCATCTAGCATTCGTAAAAAATATTATTAAAATATCTTTAACTCTCCATAAGTTACAAGAGTTTATATTACTTACATTATAGTAATTTGTGTATATTTACTTTGGGGTATTCAATATTTAAATTAGCAATGAAAAGAATAATTTGGATAACAAAATCTGTTTAGCTGAGAGAGAATATTTACATTTTAACAATTGAATTTAGTAAAGAAGTTGGTAAATAAACTTTAACTACTCAGTTCATTTGACACTATACGGGTCATCCATTAGACAAGGATTATTTCAGCTACCGTCAAATCAGTTTTCTGTAACGAGCTATAAATTAAAACTTCTTCTGGTAGTAATGAAGTTTGAGTACAAATTAAACAATGTAAGACTTTATAAAAGATATTCTCTTATATATTAGTAAATAATAAAATATTTAAACCAGTTATGTACTACACAAATCATTTAATATTTAGTTTCTAATCACAGGGCACTGTGCAGAGTATATTTTTTTATTATCATAAATTATAATCCAAGGTTTAAAATAGTAATTGCTCTTTTTTCTAACAAAGAAAGTCCAATGTTTCCCTTACAAAATGAAGAATAATATCAACTTTAACGTCGTATCAAAATTAAAACGAGCCATAGAAATGCAGACACAACCATAAACCTATACTAACATTGAAAAATACTGCAATAGTCAAATTATTCTGCTATGAAAGCTATAAATAGGAAATAAGTCGAGTGATATTGGATATAGTGCTACTTATTGTAGTGTAACCTATATCGTCTACTACTTTTAGTGTTAGTAATCAAACTATTTAAATACCATTTTTCTGCAATAGATATCTCTAATTTTATTATTGTTATTAAAACACACGTGTATGCCTAAAGTTCAATTTTTTTTATTACCAAATAGCTTAACTATAGACCTTTTGCGCAATTGGTATTAGTTACTTTTTTGTTTTCTATATTTTATTATTTTTTTTTATTTTTTCGTTTTTTAATTTACTCGGTTTGCATTCTTACTGGGCACATTATATTACCTTTATATTTTTTAATACTTTAGTATTTTGCACTTGGGAAAGTGAAAATCAGTATTTCTTGCGATCGTGGATAACTAGGTATAAGTTAGTTATGATTTCTTCTGGTTTATGCCTGTTTGTAAGGGATGTTTATATTTTTGACTTTGTAGATTAAACATTCTTATAATATCTAGTGGCTTTCAATTAACAGTAGGTAGGGTATTATCGTTCCTATGATATATTAGCAACACTTAATAACCAAATCTTGATAATAAAAACTTTTAGACAAATAAGAATGTTATAGAAATAAAATATGTAATAGCAGGTTAAACAAACCCAGAACTCTGTGATGGAAGACGATACACGGCACAATACAGTGTAACTTTGATAACAGTCAGAACACGTAATAATTCTGAGTACGCTTGGCTATTAACATTATATAGAACACAATATTTTATTCTGGCGATGCGATTAGTAAAATCAGGTTCCCTTATTTAAAAAGCGAATGAAATATATAGAAAACATATATTTTTATGTGACGATGTAGTAAGAAAAAATAATGAAATTTCTAACAACAGTAAATTGATTACTTATGTATGCCAAATATTTACAATAATACAAAAAAAGATTATCAGTAGTAAAAAGGTGCCATCGGTATGGGTTACAAATTACAGTGAGAATATTTATATTTTATATCAAAGAAGTAAACAACAATATAGGAAATCACATATAAACCAATAATTTAACGTTGCCTATGAAAATAAAGGATTACAAATGTAACTTAAAAGAGAAACGTTTTACTGTGAAGTGTTTCGTTGCTAAAGACATTTGATTTGATACCTACTATTGTCAACATTTTGTGTAGAAAATATAATTCACGTTTTAAAAATATAAGTGGTCAAGTTATAAATGAACAGTTGTTAGATATTGTAAATATAATTGAAGTATATTAGTAATATTTGAGTTGGCTTGTGGGTTTAGGTTATAAATAAATAAATAAATAGCTTCACACGAACTCACAAAACAATTTAGTCTATTGTCACACGCGTTTCAATGACAGTAGCTACAGTTATAAATTTCTAGTTGTGACTTTAGCGCATGACAAACCATATGATTTTGTGAGTTTGTGTGCAGTAATTTATTTATGTATAACCATAAGTTTATAGGAAACCATTTCGTATTAAAAACTTTCTAAATAACTATGGTTATTTATATATAGGTGGCGCTTATATGTTTTCTTTAATAGAGTGTGTTTCGATATATATATATATATATATATATATATATATATGAAACATTTTTGTTAAAAATTATCACATTGAAAGTAATTCAACTATGAAAAATATATTTTTAGAAAATAGCTAGATAACAATTTTCAATTATTAAGTATTGAAATTGAAATATCAAGTGTGTGAAGTTTTCTAACAAACAACTGTACACAAACTCGCAATTTTAAAATGTTTATCATACGTGTTTCGATGATCTTCGTCTTCATCCGTAACACTGCCATGCAGCCATTACTGCATCCAAGCTAATTATTATTTTGTTTATTTAGGTCTACAATACTTAAAACCACAATATATAGTTATCGTCCAGAATAGGTACAATCGTCCCAAGAGTTTGGCCAAAGTGAAAAATAGTTGAATCAAATAAAAAAGTTCATCAAAACTCCTCGCCAAAAAATAGTGTTCTTTTAAGGTTTTAATTTAATCCACTAGTATATTGTGCATTGATAAATTCGGTATACTTGTTTTTCTCTAGATTACTTGGTAAATATTATTGGGAAAAGAGGAGTTATCACAGGATTGCACCATTTTATTTGAATTAAATGTGGACCGATAAAATTAAATAAGGTCAAATAGTTAGTTTTTAGTTTCGATAGTTTCAATGACGCCGCAGTTCTCCATATTAAACAGCTTTTCCCCACAAACCTAATTTCTCCGGATCTTTTAAAACTCAAGTCAAGCTCAGCCACATAAGTAGAGTCACATAAGTACTAGGCAATGAAAGGTAGTTAGGCTGGTAGCAGCGATGGTCATCATCCGATCGATCTGACCTTACGTAAAGGAGCCAGCAATCACAAACAGGAGGTAGCCTTATTTACTAAATACCACGAGACATGTAAATCATTTACATTTTTATATTTGTAAGTATGTATACCGCCCAAGAACTGGAGGAGGATATTTATGATAACTATTTTTTTGGGGACATTCTAAATTACATTTCTATTTAACCCTCCTACGGCGGTGCGTAACATGATAAGTGTAAAGAGCTCCGCATTTCCTGCCATGATTCCTCCATGATTGTAAGGTGTTTCAATGAATTTATGCCCATTGTAGTTATGTGATTAAAATAAAGGTTACATTACATACAATGTTTATCATCTCATAATCTGAAAGGCATTATTTGTGTTTTGCAAAAACATTTATATAACTATCCGTACTTTTAAAAGCCAAAGAAAATGCATAAATAATATCTATCCATATTATTATTATTATATGACTAAGGCTATAATCACTATTGGACTGCTAAAGGCAACATACCTTGCTCGTTCATGATAATACGCCTAGTGTAACGCTCCTTACAGTACTGTATAGGCCTATATGTAAAACAATTATCATTTTATCACTTTTATGGGAAGAACTCGAAAATCAATGACGAAGAAAACATTACACAAGTGATACAAAAGGGAACAATAAATTCCATGTGTTTTATTAAAATCCGAAATAATAAATTTAAAAAATTAAATATAAAGTTTTACTTTACAGAATTTATGTTTTCTATTTATATGTTTTTGATAAAGTAATGATATTTTCTACTTCCTTTTCTCAGTAGCACAGCAAATAATTTCTTATTTTTTAAAAAATATCCAATTTTTCCAAAGGACAGTGAACAATTAAACAATTTTTACATAATTTATATTTTACTAATAGATGATAATTTTGTAAATGGTAAATAAATCTGTAACAACCACAAACAAGATCAACAAGAACTCAATGAAAATCAACAGCCGAAAATTTACGATACTGAGGTACGCCGAAATTATTTACGGGAAGGAAATGAAATTAGTTCCGTTAAGTGCTTTAGAAAACTTTCGGGTAAATTCTTGGGCAACCCTATTGAATATATTGAAGTTGCCGTCGTATGTCGTTTAAGAAAGTTTTCTTTTGACGCATCCTGGAATTTAATTTAACCAGGTTTAGGATAAGCGAAACAGAACAAGCCTAGTCCTTTGACCTCAGTAATTTTAAGCTTTCTCAAATAAGTCTGGTTTCATTTCATTTTTTTTTGGGTCAAGCTAGATAGACCGACGCGGGGCTAATTATTTAAAAAAAAGTATTGTATTGTAGATAGAAGGGAATATTTAAACGTATATTTTTTTGCAATTATTTCTAATAGCACTGGATCTAAATAACAGCAGATCAAATATGGTATAATTGTTTACGTAAACATTAGGCAGAAAGACAGCTTAGGATTATCTGATCTTAGTGGTTGAACATCTGTTGGTGTAGGTGTACCCTATCACACATTTAGCTCCTAGGTAGGTTTTGTCTTTGCCATATTCTGATTTATTTTTATTCATGCTAAATAAATTTTAAATACCCAAGATTTTAACTTTATTATGATTTATTTGGTACAACTGTAATTACTTTACAGTTCATTGTTGATAATCTAATGTTCAAAGTATCTATGAATATTAACTCGGAACCGGAAGCCCTCCTATTTGAATTTTTCATAGATGATATGTTCTATCTTTTGTTATTTTATTCTTAAGGTTTCTATTATTAATTCCTTGGTATAACCACATAATAACGTTCTTCAATCTTCGTTCAACCCTTTTAGTTTTGCTTCATCGAATATTAGGTTGTATTTTTTGTGTACTTGAGTACAATTATATTTTGCCTCATGAAATTAGACCTCAATGTAAGCCTTTACTAATGGCTTGGTTATTATTTGGTATATTTTATGTGGTCCATTTGTCCATGTAGATATTTAAGGCATTACGTCCATCCGCAGAAATGTTATTGTTCTTTTAACTATAAACCACTTATCTCCTAACCTAACGGAATTATTCTTTATTATACTAAATTTCCAGATAATTATTAAAGCTACCTCCCCAATGACATTCACCTTCATTTCTACCTGTCACTCATAATAGGTTACTTGTCCGAATTAATATTCTTCTACATCCACGTAAACATTTTCAGGAATATTATTTTAGATTATGAAATTTAAAAAGAATTCAGATTAAATTTGCAAATCTAATTTAGTGAGTGTTACACTAAATCATGAAAAGTAAAGATATTAGATATTATAATTCCGGGTTCTACACAGTTTAAATTCAATTATTATGTAACTGTTTGTGTTTATAATATTAGTTCTATTATATAAATTGGAAATATAAGTATTTCGTCCAAATTTATCTTACCAGGTAAAAGCATATCCTAAATATACATTCTAGCAACAACGTTTGTCGAAATATATTATTATATACTTTATATTTTTCACTTATATACTTTAAGGTTTAGAGAAGCATCGTTGTTACGAAATACTATTATCCTTAATAAACCACAACTTGGTTAAGTTCTTGGTAGTTTGTATTTATTTGTGGTAGCTGAAAGGAGCATTATCACAAAGTGAATAAACGAGATAAGTCATTAAGTTAATCTTTGCAAGTTAACTGATAACCAACGGATGATCTACATCTTCAGATCAGATATTCGTAACCTATCTCTTCCTTTATTCCTTTTTTATTATTATTTTGAGAAAGTTAAATTAAATCACTTGTAACCACTTGCTTTGTTTAAATCAGTAGCTCGCTTATTCGATAAATTCTGAGGTAAGAATGCAGTTTAATATAAAAGTGTCACACAAATCTCTTTTTTTCCAACTAAAATAAACATAAAAATTGTACTATAGTATGAGGCTAGACAAGGGTATTTTACATTATTAATAATAGTCAAATAATTAATAATTTAGTTATTTATGGATTTTTTTGTGTTCAATAATTTTGCGAGAATAGCAGTAGAAATGTATTTTGGCATTGATAAAGAAATAATCTATACAGCAAATATGCTTGTACATTTGTTTAATATATATTATACGGTTGATCCTCACTAAACACAAATAAATCTATAATTGTTTATTATATGGACCCATTTACTTTCTACGTACTTCCGTTTGTTTCTAAAAAAAAAATATACGATGATTGTTAATACATGTCATAATTTTAAATAAACTCATTTTAAAGTTCTAGACACAGGGATTCTTTATTAAAAATATTGTCTCTGGATCTATTTCGAAACTTTATGAGATTCCCCTTAAACTAAATGTAAACATTAGTACTTTACAACGAGTTATGCTTAAAACATTTTGGAAAATAAATTTCGTTTCCTAAAAAATTTTATTATATATTTTTCAATATATATTGAAAATTCACTGTACTAGAGATACCAGATAATTTATATAAATTAATTGATTTATTTTTTATGGTAATAAACGGAAACAAAAATTTCTAGACCTAAATAGACAGTCACTAGACCAAATCAACTCGTTTGTATACAAATAGTGTACCGTTACTGTTGTCGTCTTTAAAGATTGGTGAATACATTTCTATTTGTATTAACAATACAACACCCACAAGACGGCAAGAAGATGCCACGATTTAAGAGTCCAAATATAGAGCTACCTAAAACACTACTCTGCAACGGTAGGGTATCTGTGTTTATTCTTTTTTCTATTTTGTTGTGATAGGTAGTTTGTAGTTAGTAAAAGTATATACTGTTTACATAAAAAAGCTTATCTGAAATATCATCCTCATAAATAATTGGGTCTGCCCTTTCGAAGGCTTCTCTCAGGATGTATTGGGTTCGATGAAACTATGTTAGATTTGGTGAGATTCAATTGTGTTTAGTTGCAGATAGGTTTGGTTATGTAAGGTTTTTGTTCTATGTAATTCTAAATTTTAGAAACTCATATTTTATACGTTTTACAATATCTATATTTTTGTTTGTAAAATGTTTACACTTTTTTACAGCAAAAAACTAGGCTATGTTCAGGTAATATTGCGTTTTAATGATTAAAATTATTATAAAAAACTACCATATTTTGTTTTAATTGTTTATTTTACTTACCTGTTTCTCTTGAAGACTTCTTTAGGACAAGAAATGATACATTCGATTAGGTCAAGTTGGGTTAGGTTTGGTGAGGTTATACTTAATTAAATATTATATAGTTATATTTTACACAGACTACTATATTAAAATTTATGTTACATATTACATAATCTTTATTTATTTCTAAAAGTACTAATAACTTGTTATTTTGGAAAATGTTTAAGTCCATGTAGGGCCTACAGACAACTACATAAAAACGTCGATTGCTGATTTGATATCAATTTACGATTTCCGATATCAACAAAACGATTTGGCCAAAATAAATTTCATTATCGATAAAAAGTCATTTAATTTTTACTTCTCTCAGTGCAACCGATAGAGAGTGTATAAATATCATATGAATCCCATCTTGTTAATTACATATTACAAATTTCCCCGTCTACTATTCACAGCATTTATAAAATCACTGATTGAAAAACTTCATACTTTAATCCTTCTGTACAACACAAAAGTGTTTCCATATTTATCGTATATTTTATTCCCAATTCATCTACTGAAGTATGAAGTTTTATCAAGGCTAGTGTTTCAAGGTTTAAAATCTCTGCTTCAAGGCTATCGCCACAGGTTAAAAATCACTAGGGTGTTAAACTACCAGAAGATATGGGATGTGAGCTAGACTAGTTTGACGTCAATTTTCATCCTCATTAAAGTACTTGACTAAGTAGTACGAGGTTATACTTTAAAACACGTTAACAAACACGTTTTAATGAAATAATTTTTTTATTTATTAACTATATTACAAGAAAACATATCACCATATTTAATATATATATATATATATATATATATATATATATATATATATATATATATATATATATATATACCTAAGATAAATTGTTAATTTTATTTAAATTTAAACAAAAGTTATACAAGTTTAGAAATTGTAATCTTACATTATATTTTTTTATAAAGATGATTCAAGCTCCAAAAATAATTCTAGCTTCCGATTGTATTTTCTTGTATAGTTCTACTTCCTCCCCTCAATTAAATAAGAGAAAAAATCTATATTTGGTATAAGCAAGTTTTAAACAATATAAAACTGCAATGACGTAAATCAAACTGATCATCAGCGTGATATAGATAGAAATATTTTCACAATTATGAAGACGTCATTGATTGGTAAAAATGTTTTTGAGTAATGATTACGTGATAATATTTTACTTTATTGTTGTTGTTGAGTTTATTGCTGCATGCGGAATTTATTCTCTAATTGCATAAAAGAAACATTTTCCTTCGTTGCTTTTCATGACTTATATACATATTGAAATGAAGATTATAGGGTCGAATGAAGTCACCAGGACGAAGCGCTCCCCTCCGCCGGGAATGTTAGGCGCAGAAATTCCTTACCTCCCTCTAATTTAGAAATACATTGCCTTATCAAATACAATTACGGAAAAACAAATAAACCAACCCAGATTAAGTTTGTTAAAATAATTTTATCGTAATAAATGTAGTTTATTATATTATAACGTTCCCGTTAATATAATAATGCTAATACAATAAAGTTACTTATGAAAAGAAATACACTAAATAATTTTCTTTTTTATGTCTTATTTTTGAACACACACACGCAGAAACACACACTCACAAACATACACGCGAGAGCCTATATAAATAAATAAATAAATATATATATATATATATATATATATATATATATATATACATATATATATATATATATATATATATATATATATGTATATATATATATATATATATATATATATATATATATATATATATATATATATACGTAGTACATCCATGTCCAATATATACATCGTAATAATCTATATATTAATACCGGATAGATCGCAAATTCAACCTGCATGTTTTCAGTGCTACGTCTCCCCAAGAGACCTACAATAAAAATACAATTAATGATAACTATGAGATATCATGATTAGTTACAATTGTTGTATTGCTCCCTTAACTGAAGAAGATAATTAATTTTATTCATGTTATTCTTTGACACTGTTGACATCTTACCAATGATTCTTTTAAGAGGACCGATATATCTAGATAAAACCTAAACCATGTGAAATTTATTTTGGCCAAATAGTTTTGTTTATAAATTGATATCAAATCAGCAATCGACGTTTTTATGTAGTTGTCTGTAGGCCCTACATGGACTTAAACATTTACATTTGCAGAGTAGTGTTTTAGGTAGCTCTATATCTGGACTCTTAAATCGTGGCATCTTCTTGCGTCGTGTGGGTGTTGTATTGTTACGTATAAAATATGAGTTTCTAAAATTTAGAATTACATAGAACAAAAACCTTACATAACCTAACCTATCTGCAACTAAACACAATTGAATCTCACCAAATCTAACATAGTTTCATCGAACCCAATATATCCTGAGAGAAGCCTTCGAAAGGGCAGACCCAATTATTTATGAGGATGATATTTCAGATAAGCTTTTTTATGTAAACAGTATATACTTTTACTAACTACAAACTACCTATCACAACAAAATAGAAAAAAAGAATAAACACAGATACCCTACCGTTGCAGAGTAGTGTTTTAGGTAGCTCTATATTTGGACTCTTAAATCGTGGCATCTTCTTGCCGTCTTGTGGGTGTTGTATTGTTAATACAAATGGAAATGTATTCACGTATCTTTAAAGACGACAACAGTAACGGTACACTATTTGTATACAAACGAGTTGATTTGGTCTAGTGACTGTCTATTTAGGTCTAGAATTTTTTATTTCCGTTTATTACCATAAAAAATAAATCAATTAATTTATATAAATTATCTGGTATCTCTAGTACAGTGAATTTTCAATATATATTGAAAAATATATAATAAAATTGTTTAGGAAACGAAATTTATTTTCCAAAATGTTTTAAGCATAACTCGTTGTAAAGTACTAATGTTTACATTTAGTTTAAGGGGAATCTCATAAAGTTTCGAAATAGATCCAGAGACAATATTTTTAATAAAGAATCCCTGAGTCTAGAACTTTAAAATGAGTTTATTTAAAATTATGACATGTATTAACAATCATCGTATATTTTTTTTTAGAAACAAACGGAAGTACGTAGAAAGTAAATGGGTCCATATAATAAACAATTATAGATTTATTTGTGTTTAGTGAGGATCAACCGTATAATATATATTAAACAAATGTACAAGCTTATTTGCTGTATAGATTATTTCTTTATCAAAGCCAAAATACATTTCTACTGCTATTCTCGCAAAACTATTGAACACAAAAAAATCCTTAAATAACTAAATTATTAATTATTTGACTATTATTAATAACGTAAAATACCCTTGTCTAGCCTCAAACAATAGTACAATTTTTATGTTTATTTTAGTTGGCAAAAAAGAGATTTGTGTGACACTTTTATATTAAACTGCATTCTTACCTCAGAATTTATCGAATAAGCGAGCTACTGATTCAAACAAAGCAAGTGGTTACAAAGGTAAAGTAGTTTTGTTGGGCGAGGTTATATTCTGACGCGTTGAACGCCATTCATTTTAGCTACTATAATTTTACATTATATTATAAGGCAAGATTGGATAATGTTTATTGGATGATGTTATTGCATTGTTTAATATCTATTACAAAAAAAACTTCTTGAACTTCATCTAATTTGTGCAGGAAAACCAGATTTTCTGGGACTTAATCATTATCTTTTTGGCATTGGACGAACCCTTGATCATCATTTTCATGAATTCTAATGTCTTGCAATATACAAAAACCATCTTCATCATCAACATCGATGTCCAAATTTTCATCTACACATCTTTAATAAGAAATAACCACTCTCGTAAAGGAGTCGGTTGTGTCTTTATATATTAAATTTCTCTTGCTCAATACTAAATAGTATCCGATTTATTCGTTCTTCTTATTTTAGGTCCTTTTAAAAAAAAATAAGCAGTAAATTTTTTCCAATATCTGCACTAGGTAAATTAATACCTGGTTCATAATTGTAAAATATTAAAAATTAGAAATTACTAAAACGCAAGAGCATCCTCACGGATATGTACTCATAGATATTAGTAACATGAGATGTAGCGTGCTTACGAAATCTCCGTGTTTTTTTACGAAACACTTTCCAACAGAAAATAACAATTTGTAAAATGAATTAGGTGTGATCGTTTCTAGAAAATGTCTCTTGAATTATAAGTGCGTTACTAATATTACTCATTAATGGTTTTAGAAACTCTGCGATGCAACATGCGACGAGCTAAATGCATACAGGCTTTATTGTCAGAATTTATTACACCCTATAATTTAATGCCTAAATAAACAAGCAGAATGTGTAATATATATGTTGTCCTATAATTTGTACATAACTCTGAATATACTCTTCTTGTACGGGTTGTATTTAGATCTTTGAGAGTGCACTTAAATGAATAATTCTAACCATAGATCAATGTTTTTATGGAAAAATAATTATTTTCGGAAAAATAATAAATTACCAAATTATTAAATTTTAATATTCCATTTAAGGTACATATGAAAATTTTCAATAAAATTAAACCGTAAAAATGTTTTTTTTTATAAATTATTGATTTTTTAAAATAGCAACTATGTTCCTTTTGATATTGCACACGTAATATAAAGACATACAAATTTATAAAACGCGA
Source organism: Prosapia bicincta (assembly GCA_036971475.1). Lineage (NCBI taxonomy): Eukaryota > Metazoa > Arthropoda > Insecta > Hemiptera > Cercopidae > Prosapia > Prosapia bicincta. The sequence goes on along the minus strand of JBAIZL010000002.1, from coordinate 207,123,650 downwards.
AAGTAGAAAGAAATATTATGTAAAATATTTGCAAACAAAAGAATATCTGAATCAAATATATATATATATATATATATATATATATATAAATATATATATATAAATATATATATATATATTTATATATATATATACATATATATATTACTAATATAGTATCATATATAATATAATATATTATATATATATATATATATATATATATATATATATATATATATATATATATATATATATATATATATATATATAACTTATCTAACATAATATTTGTACAACAATTTATCATATGTACTAAAAAGGACCATATGTTTATAAGTATTGTAGTACATATGATTACTTTTTGTAAAAATATTTTGTTAGATAATTATTTTCCTGAAGATGCTCGTATTATTTTATCGGCGAAAAGCTTTGAATAATATATGCATTAAAAGTATTCTTGTTTTTGAAATATTTTAAATTTATTAAATATATTACAAGAAATCATATCACCATAATATATATGCATGTATTTGATGAATAGGTAATATCCTAAGTGCTCTTCGTCCGTCGTTATGTCCACCTTGTCAATACAAGACGAGATTCTAGCAAAACGTCGGATCTGCGAGTTAATGCCCTCCAAAATGAGCGGATATACTCCGGAAATTAAAAATTCTTCATATTTTTCCATCCGTGAGGAATACGTATGGACCTTATACATATAAAATGTTCATTATACTAACTTTATAGTTCATTGAGTATCCTTGTAAAAATATAAATAAGTTGTATAACTTATATATAACAATAGTCAAAGTAAAATCTGCAGTCAAAAAATATATCTAAGCAAGTAATGATTAATATTCTAATAGTTTCCTCCCAGTTACAGATGTAACTTAAATTTATCACCCAGTTGCAAATTCATTTTGAAATTATATTTTCTTAAAATAAGTTTTCATACTTGCAAATTTGCATTTTTCTAGGATTGCTTTCTTACTCAGGTTAAAAGCTATAGTACTTAGGTATTGGCCCTGGACCCTCAGTGCCTGTGTTTCCTCCTATTCCTAGAGCTAGGAAATCGAAATATCCTCTCATAGTCAAACCTAATTCCTTTCCTTTACCTTTAGTTTTTATTCGTTAAAGTTGGTCTATATTTAAGTGGGTTATTTTTTTTCTAAAGCTACATCTATATTACCAGTCCTTTTGTATCATTCGTAGGCTAGAATCATCATTTTTTTAGTTCGCCATGAATTTCAAGCAAATAAATATAGAAAATAGAAATATTTAATCTTGTGGTAGTAGGGATTGTGTATACTACTGGCCCATATACAAGCTTCGAATTGATAAGCCACTCAATAACATGTTTAAATAACAGGTTCCAACAGTTTCAATATTGTGTTAGGCTTTACGGATAGTATGTATTCCATGTAACAATAATTATCGCATAAATAATAACCAAAGACGAATTTAGCCTATTATTATACTAAACTCCTTTTAATATTCAGCTTAAACCTCTAACTGGTCTGTAGAAGATACTGTCGATAGTATTACATAATGGTTTTTATTTAATTAAATAAAAATTCGTATAGTGGATATCCTACTAAAAAAATATAAACAAATTATTTTAAAATCCAGTAAATTTTAAACTAAAATATATTTTTAATACGAAAACATTTATCACTTTTATAGACTCATGCATGGGTTCCTAATGTAAAATCACTTAACGGGGAATTGCTTCCATCTTTAACCTTCTGCAAAGAGCTTCTAAAAGGGACCTTCCGCAGTACACTACTAGATAAGGACAGCCTATTCCTTCCCTTTTGCAAAGTTTAATGTGTCACAAAGTGAGTCAGCTTTCATGCAAGGAAATGGATTCACTTTTTAGAAACGTGAAGCTATAGAATAATACTTAACACAGAAGAAGTGATGTTCAGCTGTAGATCTTGTATGTATTTTAAAATATTACGGATATAACTTTTTATTATATCAGGATACAAAAAATATTCGTGAAAATACATTTCCTAAAAAATATCTAAAATTTAGTTGGTCTATGTTTTAGGTCTTTTCGTCATCGTTGAAATATCATGAAGTTTCATTTATCAAAAACTCTACCAAGACTAACTGAAATAGTCTTAGTTCTTATTTCGATCGCTAATATGTTATTCTATCAAATTTAGGTATTTGTAACGGTTGGCTCTTGATATTTTATTATATTGATTATGGTATATATATATATATATATATATATATATTTATATATATCGTTTATAAAGATGGCGAACACATTTTGTAAAGGTATAAAAAAATAGAACAATATTATCCTAGTCTTACGCAAGTCAAGCATTTCATAATGCACTTAAAGTGCATCTCTATAAGCAAATCCTTCAAAATTCCTTCTTAACAGTCTTTTGTATTTAGTATAACCCATAATATGCATTGTGTCTCTTATGTTTTCATTTAACACTTAAAAATTGAAAAAATCGAAGCACAATGTTTATATGAGTAAAGAGATTTCATATTTTATTCAAATAATGCAACCAATTATCTAGGCCTTGTTACCTCTTTGCGAGGGGTGAGTAAGTATTAGTGTTCGTAGATTGGCTTGTTTCAGAGTATGATCACAGATTGTATCAGTTTGTCTTGCTGGTAATTGTTTACTAATAGTGAAACACTGAACTCTAAAGACAAACATTTAATTACTACCTGTTGCTCTGTTGTAGGTAATCCAAGTACGGGAAACTAGGAGCATCTCAAGCCTGCTTGTTGATTTATGGTAGACAGTGGAGAAATTAAGATGAGTCAGTTTAGTATCAATTAAACAAAATTAAACGTATCAGTGGTCCGGAAACTATGTGTAAAAATATTTCATTGGAGTTATTTTTAATAAACAACCATCACATGAAAACTTCATGAAAGAAAACTTCAGGCAAACTGCCCATTATATGGAAGAAGTCTTTTATTATACAGATTTTGAAACCAGGCAAAGATGATACCAGCTGTAAGAATTACCGGCCTATCTCCTTAACCAGCATCCTGTGCAAACTAATGGAAAAAATCATCCACACAAGAATCATGATCTGGCTAATCGATCGTAATATTTTACACTTCTACCAAACAGCATTTAGAGCCGGACACAGTACAGTAGACCAACGTTTTTACATGGTTCAGTCAATCATCGATGGACTTTAAGAAAAACCCCACAAAAAGACTACCGCTGTCTTCCTTGACCTCTCTGCAGCGTTCGACAGAGTCTGGAGGCAAAAACCCATTGTGATTTTACACAGTGCTGGCATCAATGGCAACTCATTGCTCTGGATAAACGATTTCCTCAGACATAGAAACTTTGTTGTGAGAGTTAACGGAAAGTATTGCAAGACGCACAGATCGTGGGCGGGAGTCCCACAGGGATCGGTCCTCAGCCCTCTGCTCTTCCTCATGTATATGAACACCATCCATGAACACATATGCAATGATGCTAAAATTGCCTGCTATGCAGACGACATCGCTATCTACCATACACACTCTGATATCACAGTCTCTGAGCAAGCCTTAAATACCAACCTGCTTGACATCGAAACCTGGGATCCTTATTACCCTGATAAATCCAAATCTTGTGTTTTCTCAACAGACAGAAGGGACAGGCAGACTCACCATCCTAACATTAGGCACCACAATACCACCGTCAAACAAGTCACGCACCCCAGTCTCACACTCGATGGGGAACTGAGATTTACTAAGCACACTGAAACAGTTTCAAGGAGAGCTCTGAAAACACTCATCATCCTGAGGAGACTTTGTGGTTCCAACTGGGGTTACAAACCAAAGACACTTCTAAATACTTACACAACACTCATCAGACCATCCTTGAATATGCAGCACCAATCTGAGCTCCAGCATCTTCATCCTCGAAAGTCGACTCCGTCCAGTACAGAGCCTCCAAAGCCAGTATTGGAGCCATCTCATCTACAAATAATTTGAAAGCTGAAACTGAATGTGGCCTAACCCCATTGAAAAATCGGAGAAAATTTGCCACAGTGAAATTCACAAACAAAATCAGGAGCAATCACGAACAACATATCTCAAAAGTCACCTTTCGGAACTGGTCGGAAAAAACCAGGCTAAAAAGATCTTCTACTCTCCAGTACAACAAAAACATCAGACAGGACATCAACCTACAGCACACGAGCCTTGACATCTTTCAAGAACCCAGGTTCCCGGTCAAACTACCCTCCTTTGTGAATATAAATTTGAATCTCCTCGAACCCTGCTCCAAAAAAGAGCCTCAAGAAACAATCAAGAAGAAAGACATGGAAACTATTGCCAAGATTTTAAAACCACACTTGGTCGCTGCTTACACTGATGGCTTTTCGAATTCTGATTGCGGTAGAGGTGGATCCGGAGTCTTCTTAACCTACCCTGATGGCTCAACTTCCAGACACAAAATTGCAGCAGGGAAAATCACCTCCTACTTCACAAGCGAACTCATCGCAATCAAAGAAGCTCTGAGTATATACCTCACTTTGACAACACTCAACCCCTCTGATGGCATAGTAATCTTCACGGACTGCAGATCTGCTCCTCAGGCTCTCCAAAAAGGAAATACAAACCTCGCCTAAAAGATCAATATCCTTCTGTCCTTAATTGAGGAAAAGAAGAAGCTTTGTACGCTTCAATGAATCCCGGCACACGTCGACATCAAAGGGAACGAAGAGGCCGATTCTCTGGCCAAGGAAGCGAGGACCATCGAACCAGCCCCCGAGATTACAACATCTTCCGACGTCAATGCCTTTGCAAAACAGAAGCTCTGCCATAACAACCGAAGAAAATCATCACTTCCCGAGCTTAACTTCGACAGGGAAATAACAAAAACAATTGCCAGACTGAGGACAATGCACCTCAAAGATATGAAAATCTTGCCTGATAGATCAAGAACATACCCTGAATGTAGGCACTGCCCAGGGATACATCCCGATCATCTCTTCAACTGCCCGTCCATCATTGCAGCACTATTTAAAATTGACTTAAACTGTTCTAGGGAGACCCTTTATACGGACAAAGCTGCAGATGTGGCCAGTGCAGTGCTTCACGCCTTTGGACCTGTGTAACTGTGCTCTCTCTACCTTTCTCTGAACATTTTTTTTCTTTTTTTTATTGATTTTATTGCACTTGCTACACGACAACAACAAGAAAAACAACAAATAAAAATCTGTCAAATAACTCAAAGTATGATTATTGAGTGCATTCAGATCTGGTATCGCCTCTTATGTTGCTAACAACCGATCGGTATCAAGATTTTACGTCATATATTGCTATTGCCGTTCATGCTTTACTAATAAGGGAAAATATTTATTATTTAACAATAATATCCTATCCAAAGTGTTAACGTTCTGAGTAAAATTGTCATAAAAATGGTTGAAATAAACTGTAAATGCTAGTAAGAAGTTTTACAGTCGCTCTCTGTAGGGCTTACAGGGATTTACTTCTTCTTACAATATTTTCCTATTTATTACTTTCGTAACCGTCTGAATTATATAATAAATAAAGAAAATACATTCCTTCATAGAAAAAATATGTTTTAAAAAAAATTTCAATGCGAATGGTATTAAGACCGATTATGTTTTAGGTAAAATTATATAACTACCATTTTACTCCATTTATTCTCTATTTACTACCAATATATTACTGCATTTTACTGCCGCTAATAAAATCCTATGACGCCTTTTATTCTAGATATGGACCTGTCTATATAAACAGTTACATGATTGATTTTATATACATTTTGAAACATTTTATATTGAAAATATTGTTTTGTTACATAGTATAGCATTTATTTAAAATAAGAGTACAAAAATAAACACAACCGTCTTCCTAATATACACAGTAATGAACATGTTCTAAATAGTATGTCTTTCTACTCCTTTACACACACACACACACACACACAAACATATTCCTTTTGTAATTATGTAGACAAACGATGTATCGATATTCTACTTCTATATGTTCAAAGTTTTTCGACAGATTTGTATTCAGTTATCATCAGTGACGGATCTACGGAAACTCTAGCAATTTTTTCTAAATTAATATTTCCTAATGCTAAACTCTTAGGTTTCCTTAGAAACTAAGCTAAGCTCTAAGTTTCTGTTATCTAAATACTATATATTATCACAGCACGTTAGCGTAAATACACCCCATTCACATCTGTCTAATTTGTAACATTTATATATAGTAGTGTTGACTGATGGAATGTAACACACGTAGTTTATTACTATACAAGTACATTAAAACCAGGTAATTTTTAAATAAAATAACGTTTTTTGCAAGTTCATTAGCAATAAAATGTATCTTGATATAAGTATTAAAATATAACAATAGGGTTTGATAAATATAATTTAAACAAAATGTGTTAACGTGTAATAAATGATGATAAAATCGGATTCAGTTATTCCAAAGTAGATTGTTATTTATTTTTTTATTGCTATTTGACTGTAAATCATTTCCTTAACATTTTCATTTAATACACGACTTTGACACTACTTAGTGAATTCCGAGTGTTAATGCCAGGCAGATTATCTGTACATATTATGACAAGAGTGTTAATGCCACGTGGTTTATCTTTACATATTATAACTCTAGAGTGCTAATGTCAGCAGTTTATCTTTACATAACGTGACTTAAGAGTGTAATTGCCTGCAGTTTATCTTTACATTTCATGGGCGATAACTCTTTCTAACAATGTTAGAGTAACGGGATAAGTTCAAAATAATTTTTAGAATAAAAGTTATTTATTTTGTAAATCTCTTATAAAATTTGTACTAAAATAGGGCATAAGTATCAAATCATAAAAAGCAGAAAATATATACTTTAGTATGTTAAAACTAGAGTTAATATGTTTTCAGAAATAAAATTAAAAAGGCTTCAAGTGATAAAAATATCCCTTGATTGTGTGTGGCAAAGTACGTTCGTGTAAACACCCATTGTGTTCTTGTGTCTGTTAGTGGATTATAAATTGTGAAAAAAATGTCATGTTGGCATTTTTAATATGGTTTTACAACCTGAATACAATTGGAATACCAGGCTATTTTATTTTATAAATACCTTTTTCTATTACTTATATTTCTAAATTAAATACTCTGCTTTGTCTAAAACATTTTAGACTCTGTCAGTTCTACAAGCAAGTACGAGTCCCTTAAGTAATTCGACGAGGTTTACCTAGTTTATTCATTCCCTGGTAACGTCAGTGTTGCGGTTAACTAAAGCTAGCAACAAGCTCTAAATATATTTTGCCAATGTTTTTCGTGCGTTAATCCACACAACAAAATGCTATAATAAATATTTCGCTCTCAATGAAGTGAAATTCAAGTTCTTAATATACTCATCTGCATTTCTGATAGAAATATTTCCATACATTATTAAAGTACAGTTTTATGATTTTCCTAACATAGAAAATTTTTTTATGTTGACGCATTTTCGAATGACTTCATTTTCAAAACTCATTGTCCTATGTACGTTGCATTGCAATTACATTGCATTTATAATCTCAGTTTTTACTAAACTTATAGCTACTGAAATTAGCCCATTTACATTTAAAGTAAAAGGCGTTTATAAATTAAAATATTTTTCAAGAAACATAATATGGATGGAATGAAAACTAACAACGTAATAAAAAATATACTAAAGGGTAATATAGAAAGTTTAAATAAGTTTGGTATCAACAATAATAAATTAGCGCAAGCATAATTTAGGGTTTGGATTAAAGAGAGATCATAGATAAATAAACATTATATTATCATAGAATGAATAGTAAATGTTATGAAAATAGTCGTATACTGAATTGTTCATTATTTTGCATGAACGTAACGAACTTGGTTATATCATGCTAAGCCAGGCTCTGTCGTAGCAGCACATAAAGGCAGGCTTTGGCTAGAGCTCACTAAGCTCCTTAAAAGATCAGCATTTGCAAAATATGTGGGAAAAGGTGTGCTTGGTAAAACCTTGCCGTTTTGTAACACATGAAATATATAAAAAAATAACTTTAAATAAATACTTGACATGTTAAATGCTTCTCATAATGCAAACTTTATAAATACGTAATATAAGCAAATACATTTCTTTGGATATTTTACTTTTACAGATTGAGCGTAGGAAAACTCTGCTACCCCTTCTGATAAACTCATATATTGTAATAGCTTCAAGGGTAAATACAGCTAAATAGTTATTAAAATGGTTGTTTATAAACAGTAATTATTTAATAGCTAATTTATAAACCAGGTAATACAGGATGAAGTAGGATCCATTATTATTTGACTCTATATTAAGGTGCAAATTGCATACGTAAAACAGTAATTGCTCAATCCGTCACAATTGTGTTACGTTTAATTTATAGTATTTTTGGTAAATTTCTAGTTAAGCTCAATGCCATGCGGTTTTTCCTGACCATATTTTTGTTGTGATTTATTCTAAAAGATATGTTCAAAATCAATAATTTCCACTAATTTCTATCTATTTTTTTCAATTAAGAAATTACTTTTGGATTACAGCAGATGCACCATTCAAAAGACCATAGTGTTTAAAGTTCTATTGTTCTTGTGGATGATGCGAATCCCTGGTGATACCATAACTTTAAAATCCTCAATACACATTTATCATGTTTTAGGCTGAAAACATATTAACGTTTACAAGTTTGGGGTTGCGAAGATGGTATGTAAAATTGTTTACTTCTTATGTATTTATTCTCTCATGCTGATTTATAGCCTTTAAAAAATATGGGAGCCGATTATACAAATAATGTAATTCTAGCGTGTGGGAGATTATTATAAATTAGTTTCTAAACAATTTCTCAGGCACTTATGAAAGGATATAATAATGATGCCCTAATTTAGTGAAGAATGTTGGTGTTAATGTACATTATTTTCATTTTCATATCTGACAGTCTGCTACTGGTGGGTATATTAAATTGAGTTATATTATGCGCGAGTAAATGCTGCAACATCTACGCTAATTCCCTGAAGGGAGTGAATAATGCTACGTTTATTAAAATACATTACAATTACTGGAAAACCTACTACTAAATAAGACAATTTACTTTAGCAAAGATTTACACTTTAAACAATTTTATTTCGTACAATGGATAGCAAAGTACACAATTTAAAATATGAAAAACATTTTTCACAAAATATAGGAGTAAATGTAAATATATTCAAATATTTATTTGTCGAAAATAAATCAATTTGCAAATGTTGACAAACTACTGGACAGAACAGCAGTTTTTCGGAAAGAAATATTAAGGCTTTTTATTTGGTGTCAGAAATAATTTTATCTGGTTTTTGTCAAAAACATAGTTTGTTTCATTACTAATGCTACATTTAATCCTAAATAACGCCAACAGTCCCGTCAAGAATGTAAAAGTCCTTTGCGTTCTAAAAATATGAAATCCAATGGACACTGAATAAGGGAAATTCTAAATCCTACACTATATATCATAGTTTAGAAAAATAAATGTTCTCAATTTCTCATTAGTTTAGATTTATATATATATATAAATATATATATATATATATATATTTATTTATTGTGTTTCACTGTTATTCCACTTTGTCTCGTACATGAACGTGTGCAGTGTTGGAAGTAAATTGGTTGGATATATCTTTCTTTCGAATTACTCTGGATTCAGAGAGACAGAAACAGCATGTGAACACCATGCATACGGATACATGTGATAAGGTTGGAGAACAAGGGATGGCGAAACATGGGCCAAATGTGTGAGCTTTCTATATCCATCATGTGAACCACTATCTTTCCGAATCTACCATTAAATTGGTATCAAAAGGTGGACTTGTGCGTATTTATATGTATTGTCAGTATGGAAGAGCCCGATAGGCTGAGACTAAGGTTTGCATTGGTTCCTGAAACTATAACGTTAAACCATTTTAGGTAACACTTTCAAACTCTGGTCTACACGTCATAAAGTAAAAACATCAACATTATTACAAAAACAAGATAAAACATTCTTTATCACTAAATCACAACTTAAATTTTCCTTACACTATCAACATAAAGCGGAAGCTAATTATGACATATATTTTCCCAAATAACATTATAAAATCAAACCTATAAATGACTTTTGTGTCTAACCTATATTAGTACAAGACTTAATATATTTATATGATTTTTGCTACAAATTTACCTTGATTAGTGGTTATTGCATACTATCAAAAGGAAATCAGACTAGTGATAACATTCATTGAATAATTATTTACGGGATTTAGCAATTAATCCAATGATTCAATTAAAAATAATTCCGTGATTACAAATTTGTTTGATGAAACATATTTGAAAAATAATAAAACCTATGTGTAATGAGTATTGGCTAGTCCCTCACAAATGACAAGTTTCAAGTTCCCTAGTATAACTCTTCTGAAAAGATACCACTAGTTAGTGCAATCTTTAATTCACTACCATTCACTTTCTTTGGCTTTACCTAGTGGCAGTGCCTACTGACTTAGGTTTGACCTCACCAGAACCTGAGCAGTGCTTGAAAACTAGTGCTTGAGATTTTAATATCCCTACAGTGTCGAATAGTTCACAAAAAAAATGAATTAGTGAAAAAAAATATTGACTTTGTTGCTTCAATATATTTAATTATTTATAAAGTCTGTAGGTTATAAGTGTTGAGATTAATACCAATGTGTTTGGAAATAATGTCCTTTACGAAATCATACAAATGATGGCCTAAAAGACTTATACGGAACAAAGACTGGTTATAGAGGGGCTAATCCAGAAAGTGACTCAAAGTAGGCTGGATTATTGCCTTCTAGGGAAACGTTTTAAAAATAGAGAGCAAAACTAATTCAAAAATGTAAAAATAAAGGAAAGAAATTCGTCTAAATTGAAGGTATAAGGAATACATTTGTCTAACATTAACCCGAAAAATATTTTATTCAATGCTATTTTCCTGATTCGACTGTCCTACATAAAGGCATCCAGAGATCAAATGAGAATAATTCATGATCTCAACTTGCAGGCACCGAACACGGAAATGGACTTTGTAGAATTCGGTATTGTATAGCTCTTCTGAGGAAAGAAGAATAATTGTGTGTTCGAAATACTTTGAAAGATGAGGATAGCTATGCCTTAATATAAAGGGTATTTCCTGATTTATTCAAACACTTTGCAACATCAGTTAACTCTCATGAAATGGAAGCTATATTATTTAGAATTAATGATTAGTTAGAAGGTACATTGTATTGATTGGAGGGACGTATTTATTTTAGTTAAATAATGTGACTTTCTGGTTTAAATTGAAACTGAAAATTTTATTCCAAATTTTATTTTTTGTTTTTAATTGCCTATACTTTACCCTTAATAATACAAAACCATTTTTTTTATCGACTGTCATTTACAAAGCCCTTATTACTATTTCTTACTTAAATGAAAAATAAACATCTTTTGTATAACCGTCAGTACTCGAGCCCGCGCACCCGGACAACACACACACACACACACACACACACACACACACACACACACACACACACACACACACACACACACACACACACACACACACACTCACACACACACACACTCACACACACACACACACACACACACACACACACACACACACACACACACACACACAAACACACACACACACAAAACAGACAGGGTATATTAGGTTGCAGATACAGTGGGCATGTTAAGCCATATTGCACTCCAGCCTGGCTTTATCTAGAAACAACTGTAACCACAGCTCCACAACAATGACTGAACGTTATTAAAGCACAGCGGTCGCATTTCGGGAAAATCTGTGGTGTACCATCTCCACTCTATTTAACCTCATATGTCAACCCTACGCTACCATTATGACACATCTATGTACTATTTGAATGAACTATTGTGATATCTATTTTGTGCTTTCAGTTTTAATAAATCATTATTATTCACTGGATTATAATTAGAAAATTAATATCAATATGGAATGTCAACACCCTTTATTCACAAAATTATCATTACTTTGTCCTGACGATGTAAATAGTTTGTCCTAATCATTGATTGAAAAAACTACCGGCCGTTGAATAGGTTACATAATGCAACATTTCTCTGCTATCTAGTAACAAGTTCACATACATTATTGGATTTAAATACTTTCAAATTTTAAAACGCTTTTAGAAACATTGATTGGTACTTATGCTAATATTGATCATGGACCATTCTGGGTTCCAGAACACGTTTGTGATTTAGTAAGTCCTGTGCTAAATATGTAGCCAATGATGTCGTATATGACATCTCGCCATCTTTGTTTTATGATTCTTTATCCACAAAGTAATAATATACGTGCAATTGTGTCAGCTACCATTTAAAACAATATAGATTATAAACAAAACAAATAGGTAGCAGCCTTCACAAGCACTTTTATTTCAAATAATATGAATTTTCCTCTATAGAAACGGTTTGTTCATTAATGTTTTCTTTAGTATCTGTTCTTGAACCAATAAACAGAAACTCCAACAGAAAATCCATTAATTTACTAATTTTAATAATTCTGTTGAAATTGGCAATATACCACAGGAAAAATACTTTTTTGCTGCAAGCATTTGAATGAACTTTTCATTAATCATTCTATATTAGGTAAAGACAATAATCCGAAATTTGTGAAAGTTATCTAATACTTTTCTACTTATACTTATGTAGAATTTACACTTGATATACTTGTAGTACTTGCAACTGAAAACTATAAAATACATTACATTTTCGATATGAATAAAACCCATCTCTTAACATACCACGTGAAAAATATATATTTACATACCAACAATAATGCTTAGAACGCTACTGGAGTAAATGTTTTTGGGTTATGATATCTTTATAAATTTTCAAATTAAGTAAAGCAAACCAAAGACCTATAACAAATTCGATGAATATAATCTTAAAGTTGATTTTGTCATTAGAGTATTTAAATTAATAATGATTGTCTTTTTAGAAATGTTTTGACATTTTCTTGAATGACTAAATTAAATGGAATCTACTTTATTGATTTATTTACTGAAAACTACTTCTGCATTTAATAATAAAGTTTAGCACATTTAGCAATAATTAATGCTTCGTTAACTTGAATACATTATCGTTAAATGTCATATTAGTCTAAATTCGTTACGTGCAATTAATATAAAAGAAGTCTATTCAATAAAACTTACAAATGTAAATTTTGTTCTTGAAAAAAAGAAACATAATATGCCTCTAATATTATTTTAAAATATATTGCTTAGTTATTATTATATTTTAAGTTTATAATAAACAACATATCACATTTTTTATAGCGGTGATTAATAGTTATTTTATCGTCAGAATTAGGACTAAATATTTCTGAAGTTTCTTGATGTAATCATCTTGAATTTACTGAATAAAATAATTTTAATCTACCTAACTAAGTGAATACGTAATTTCTTACTTGCTGACGCGTTTCACAACAGTCGTTCCTTTTACGAAGCTAACCCTCTACTCCACTGCTACTGAGTACTCTACTGAGTAGTAGTTTAACAAGTAGTTTAAAATTAGATTAATAGTTCTAAGAAGCAAAAAATAGGAGTTATTGGTAAAATGACAAGTGATTGGGCGTAGAAGAAGGGTGATTCAACACATCATCGCAGATAATATTAGGTTTTAAAAATGTCGGTGTATGTGAAACATAAATCAAATACTCTTGTAATTATTTTATTTGAAAGACCCTTTGCAACATATTCTAATTAATAAAAAAATTACATTTAATGTTTATTTAGGCACTCTTGTGAAATCTTCTGTGAAGGCAAATACGAATGATGGAAGGCAATGTAAATATTTATTTAAATTACAGCCCGTTTAATTCAATCAATTATTTAATTAAATAGAAAATTTACTGAAATTTTTCTCAACCGTATTTTCCATCATAATTTAAAACAGTTTGAGAACATTTTCACGTGTACATTAGGCAAAGAGCAATACTCATGCTCTAAATAAATTTAGCATATCTTACGAAATTTACATCTCTTTCAATTTTCGATTTAATAAAATAATAAGTACAATGTTATATCCACTTGCATTATGATGTACACTAAACATTTCCTATTTCTTCCTAATTTATTCCATTATTTTAAGTAACAAAAAAAATAGATAGGTGGATACTACGGGATATCTATTCTTTATAAAATTATTTTTCAACCATAATAAATCTTAATAAATACACAAAAACCTCTTAACCACAAACTTTCTTTATTTTACCCTAATGTTCAATTCAGTTACAAAGTAACCATAATCAGAGGGATGACATACAAATACGCTTTGTACAAATACAGTCTTTGTATGTTATCCCTCTGAGGATGGTTACTTGGTAACTGAAATGTACATTAAGGTAAAATAAAGAAGGTCTGTGGTTAAGAGGTTTTTGTGTATTTATTATTAAATTCAACCTAATAAATGGTAATAACAAATCTTTTCTGAGTTTTCCTTTCTAAAATTGAAAATAAATAAATATAAAGTATGATATATATATATATATATTTATTTATTATTTATATGTATATATATATATATATATATATATATATATATATATATATATATATGCTGAAATGTTACTATCTGGAGTACATCCGTTCATTCTGCAGTCCATAAATTCGCAGTTCCGACGTTTCGCTAGAATCTCATCCAGCATTGACGAGGTGAACCCAACAACAGTAGAAGAGCGAGTGAAGAGCGCAGATAGCTCGGCTCCTATATATAGAGGAATGAAGCCACGCCCATTGACGTCATTACACACACTGACGTCAATCCACACACACCTGATCCAAACAATTACTCACATTCCTTTGCCTTTGTTCACCTTTCTGCCGATAAAATCTATCAATGACACACTTCCAAACTGCGGGCAAATTCAAAGTATCATCGCGTTTGTTAAGACTCCCTTGCTTCTCTATTTCGATAGCCTCACGAATAATTCTAGTCCTGTAGTTTTCCACTTGAGCAATCTGTCGGCAAGATTGGAAATCAATGGTATGCCCTGTATCGCAGTAGTGCCTGTACAGAGCCGACGTTTTCTGCTTGTTTTTAAGGCCCAGTTTGTGCTCCTCAAGCCTAGCTGAGATACGTCTGTTCGTTTGGCCAATGTACGATTTCTTACAAACTCCACAAGAAACGCTGTAAACACCATGGTTTTCCAAGAAGATCTTATCTTTGGCGTTACCAAAAACCTTGTCGATGGTGAGGTAAGGTTTATAAACGGAACGTAAACCATGCCTCCTAAAGAGTCTGCCAATCCTGTCAGTAGTTCCTTTAATAAAGGGCAGAAAAACAGTACCAGCTTTCTCAGTCTCTTTTACATCCACGTCAACAGGAAGGGCACTTTGGCGGTGTAACGCTTTATTAATGGCATATTCCTTATAGCGATTGCTTCTAAGCACCTCTCTCATAGTAATAAGTTCTTGGTCCCTCGAATCGATGTCTGTTAACTTGTGAGACCGAGAGAAGAGCGTGTCGGCGACAGCCTGGATCTGAGATGGGTGGTGATGTGACTCAGCGTTAAGATATCTATTGGTATGAGTCGGTTTTCTGTAGATCGAATGGTGAACACAACCATTCTGACCCTTCCTAACCAAGACGTCCAGAAACGGCAAGCAGCCATCACTCTCCAGTTCCAAAGTGAAAAATATCCTGGAGTGGCGAGAGTTGAGGTACGTAAGAAATTTATCAAGTTCTGTGCCACCATGTTGCCAAATCATAAAGACATCATCTACATAACGAAACCAAGCTTTAGGCCTGAGAAAAGCATCATTCAGGGCGTCTTGCTCAAAGAACGTCATAAAAATATTGGCTACAGCTGGAGAAAGTGAAGATCCCATAGGGGCACCATCAAGTTGCCTGTAAAACTGTTCATTAAACAAAAAGTAAGTATTTTTGAGACAGTGCCTAGCCAGATCCAAGACATGCGGAGGGAGCTCTTCAAAAATAGACATCCTCTGAAGCACTTCATCAATGGGAACGCTGGGGAACAATGACTTGACATCCAAGCTAGCCATTATGTCACTTTCTTCAACTTGGATTCCTTGCAGCACTTGGACAAAATGTTCAGAGTTCTTGATATAGGAATCAGCCTTCTGAACCAATGGCTGCATAAGTTTAGCCAAATATTTCTCCAGTTTCTGAAGAGGTGAATTAATAGCACTCACTATAGGTCTCATAGGAGTGCCCGGTTTATGGATTTTAGGTAAACCATATAACTTAGGACATCTACTAGATTTTTCCCGAGGAATTATCCTGGATTGAGTTTCCTCATCGATAGGAGTCTGTTTAATAATCCGCCTGGTAGTCTTTTCCAAGTAGGTGGTCGGATCGTTCTTAACAACTTTGTAATTTTCATCATTAAGGATCTCCTTCATCTTGTCTATATAATCTGAAGTATTTAAAACAACAGTAGCGTTACCCTTATCAGCCGGCAGTATAGTAAGGTCTCCATTATTTTTCAGTTTGAAAAGGGCTCTCTTTTCTCCAGGGTTGAGATTAGGTTTAGGAATTCTGCTAGTACGTAAAATACTAGCAACCTCCTGACGAATCTCTTCAGCTTCAGTTTTATCCATGTAGGCGATAGATGTTTCAACCTCAGATATTATTTCCTCTAAAGGAAGCCTGGTAGGAGCAATGGCAAAATTAAACCCTTTACATAGGACAGAGATTTCAGCATCACTGAGGCTGTAGCTAGAGATGTTCTTCACAACCAAGTCAGGATCCAGAGTCTGACGATGAATTTCACAGGTTTTAGCAGTAAGGCTATTAAACTTTTTCACCTGTTTCTCAGTTTTCAGATTTATATTGGTTTCTGATCTCCAAGCCACTAGAGTATCGATACGATCCCACAAAATACGATGAACAACATTGCTAAGGTCAATGTGCAAAGTGAAAAGTTCCCTTTCAGTGGTAGCAAGGTTCTTCCTAGTGCGATAGATTTGTTCTCTAAGTAGAGCTTTACTGGCATTCTGAAGAATATTTTCTGTTCTCCTAGTCTTGGTGTGATGCGACAACTTAGTGAAAGTAGGCAGGACGTTGTTGTTACGACAACGGATCAGAAAACGAAGGTCACAGATGAGAGTAGACTTCTTCAAACGCAGCTTCTCATATTGCTTGATATTACGGAATATAGTCTCCCCATAGAGATTTATAATGCTGATACGTATTCCTTCACGGATGGAAAAATATGATGAAATGTTACTATCTGGAGTACATCCGTTCATTCTGCAGTCCATAAATTCGCAGTTCCGACGTTTCGCTAGAATCTCATCCAGCATTGACGAGGTGAACCCAACAACAGTAGAAGAGCGAGTGAAGAGCGCAGATAGCTCGGCTCCTATATATAGAGGAATGAAGCCACGCCCATTGACGTCATTACACACACTGACGTCAATCCACACACACCTGATCCAAACAATTACTCACATTCCTTTGCCTTTGTTCACCTTTCTGCCGATAAAATCTATCAATGACACACTTCCAAACTGCGGGCAAATTCAAAGTATCATCGCGTTTGTTAAGACTCCCTTGCTT